>JBAMIB010000119.1:4373397-4384010 GCA_037177415.1 Kaempferia rotunda | reverse complement strand
TATGCCAAATTAGTAATCTATTTATATGTAAATAAGTTTTTTAGTCATTAATCATCATGTATTATGAATTTTTAATGGTTTTTTGTAGGATCGTACGATTCTACGATCCGATCCCACCCGATCCGATCCTGACCCTAAATCGATCCTGCGTAGGATCGCGATTCTACAAACCTTGGGTTATACTAATCAGAATTTACCTTTAAAATTAAAGGGTTAGGTTATAATAATACATAAAAAATAATTAAAATGGAAAAAAAAAAACTTTAGATGCCAACGAGTTGTTCGATGTAAGAGGTGCGGTATTTTTTCAAAAGTCAATAAAACTTGTTACAAAATAATATTTAAATGACTAATGTATATCTTAAAGATAATCAAATTTAACAATTAAGAGTAAAGCCACTAATGTTGGAAGTCGATTTCTCATGAAACGTTGATAAAATGCGCTGTGATATAGTGACTATTTAATTTTCTAATTTATCTCTTTATAGATAATTATTAAAAGGTCAACCTTGTGAGGCGTAGTGTATAACTTTTTTGCATAAATTAATGTTGAAATTGAAAAGAAAAAAACAAGAGATTTAGTAACTAGTAATTGTTTTAAAAAACCATTGCATAAAATCACCACATGCGCTTGTTTCCATTTCTTTGATTCCATATTTTCTTTTTAACCTTAAATATTTATTTATTTTAAGATTCTGATGATACTTTCACACCATGTATCTACTTGGTGAATAAATCTCTCCCGGAGCATAGTTGAGTTAGATAGTCCGAGACATAATTGCTACCATAGAGTAACGATTTGAATACCAGTAAAGCTTAGAAAAAAAAAATCCTCTCCGTAATGGACAATTATAGCTTTCTAATTTACTTCCTCATATATGGTTGTGGAGCCAACCGTGTGGGGTTGAAACAGATTCCACCTTTTTAGCTAACAAACTTGGTGAATAAATGAATCTGTTCCAACATTACCCAGAAAGTGATATCAAACTCAAGCTTTTAGCCTTATCTTTATATAATTAACTCTGGAAATAGAAACCTTGTTTTTTTTTTCTTTTTCTTTTTTCCACAAAATAGACGAGGACACTAAGACTGAATCAATTCATGTTGGCTGGTTAAATTTAGTCCACTACTCAATTAGCAACTAAGCATCTTGAATCACACTAAAAAAGGACCACCCTAGAGACAAACCCACCTACTGAGACTCTAACCATTGCTTTGTG
Source organism: Kaempferia rotunda (assembly GCA_037177415.1). Classification (NCBI taxonomy): domain Eukaryota; kingdom Viridiplantae; phylum Streptophyta; class Magnoliopsida; order Zingiberales; family Zingiberaceae; genus Kaempferia; species Kaempferia rotunda. Next base: position 4,382,790 of record JBAMIB010000119.1, on the reverse strand, counting down.
ATGGTGGGCAATGGGGAATGATACGGATTCTCAGAGTAGTCAGTTGGAATCTGTATCTACAGAGCCACCTCATTGCACTAATCCAAATTCTTCTAAGGTTGCTTTACAATCATTTGCTCTACCAATGATCATCGATCTACCAGTTACATATTGCTCCTTCCTATGGATCTTAACCTTCCACATGTCTCAAACTACCACATCATCAGAATCTTAATTACATACTCTTTATATATTGTCTTTTTAATGGACCAGCAACTTGGCAAAAGAACCCTCTTAGTTCTTGAGCAATGCTGAAAGAGGCTCGCGAATTGGAATCAGTTTGCAGCTGATTGGAATGGGATGATCAAAAATGGTCCAATTACAAGATTTAGGTCCTCCGTATCCACTAGAAAATTACATCGACGAATCCTGTCACGTTGACAATTAACCACCGAAAGTTGATCGATCGTCCCTCTTAAATGATTTTGGATGTTGATTCTTATAAATTAACTGATATTAATTTCTTGTTTTTTTTTTTCTTTCTTTCCATCCTGCAGATGTGGAAGTTTAGGAGCCTTGCAAAGAGTTCCATGGAGGGATAAGCTCCACGCGCATGCATGGACAATCTCCAATATTGGGAATAAACATGATTCAACGAGGAGGAGGATCGATCGATGATGAAATGTGGAATTTAATTAAGATCGATATGTAAACTCAGTGCCGTTTTCTAGTTGATGGACAAGGCACATTTTTCTGGGGAGGTTTATATGACAAGTAGCTGACTTATGCACCATACCATACCAATGGATATTTTGGCACTCAAATTCTAACTTGAAACTGAGAATATATACTTGATCGATATTATTCAATTGGCATATGGTACATTGACGTGTTATCCAGTTTTAGTGTATTGCTATATTTGCATTTTACAAGTTTCCAATGATAAGCTTGTTCCATCAAAACTGTCTTCAGATTCTATTTCAGAATCTATTATTCTGGAATCTGGCTTGTGTGGTGTGGACCTCCATGTAGCATTCTATTCTCCAATGGAGCCTCACATTTGCCACTCACTCACTCGATCACTCACCCTCACCTCCGCTAGCTGCTTCTTATAAGAAGAGGCCGGCCGAGGCCATACCATCTGCAGACAAGCAACACATTGCAATAGTTTGATCGCTAGCTTATTATATTCTTAGTTGTCTTACATTAAGTGAGTTAGATAACATCAATGGCGTCGAGCTCATCATGGACCGCAAAGGATAACAAAATGTTCGAGAAGGCATTGGCACTGTACGACAGGGACACGCCGGACCGATGGCACAAGATTGGCCGTGCCATGGGCGGGAAGACAGCCGACGAAGTGAAACGCCAATACGAGCTGCTCATCGAGGACATCATGCGTATTGAGGCAGGCCAAATGCCTTATGCAAACTACTTTGCTTCCAACCACAAAGGTATATATATATATATATTATCTTCATTGTCAAATTCTACTATTTATTTATGGTTGGCAATATGTAATAATTCTATATAATTTGTAATAGCAAGGGATCTACTAGTCCATAATTTGTGAACCATTCATAATCCCTTCTGATCCCTACCGTTAGATCAGATTAGGAAGGACTTATATATGGATCCTTGATCGGATCAAACGACGGGATCAGAAGGGACTAGGAGTTGTCTATAAATTGTGGACTTTCAACGTGTAATACCTGCAGCGGTAAGCTGCTTCTTTTAAGGGTCACTTTCACAAACTCCTTTTGGTTGGATTCTAAAAGCAAATCATTACTATAATGAAAATTCGTAGCACTTTTTGCCGCCTTAAACTGCTTAATGCCGATTAATAAATTTGGATTGCCTTTTTGACAGGTTGAGACATCTAGCTAGTGCAATAAGAGCACAAACTGGAAAGCAGTAAGCATTATGCATGTGAAATAGTGTGCAAACTTCTCTTTTCTGGATATCAGGAAGCAGAATCTTATAGGATCAGATATGTCCACATCAGATGTTTCTGGTTTTAGAATTATTATTATTATATATAAGAAGTTTGTATCATTCTATATATATTTATGTAAGACGATTATATCTTCAGATCAGATGATTGAGATCTTAAAGTTATGTATCCTTCAGTCATTTTTTATGTGCTTCAGGTTTGCCATTAAGAATATATATGTAGTTGTTGAAGTTGATAGTGCTATGTGATTGATTAAGCGACTTGTTAACGAAATTGTAGGAACAGCCTTTTGTCTTTGAAATATATGTAAACTCCTAGTTTACTAATCAATTCTATTTTGTCTTCCTTTTAAGTTCTTATATAACCTCTTCAGTGCACAACAATGTGTATATTCAACCAAATGCTTAATCCTCAATTTTCAAGTCTGTCAAAACTATACAAAATATAGCAAAAGTTGTAGAGACATCAAAATTATGAATTGCTTCCGCGACTATGAAGATCTCAAAGGGAATAACGAACCAACAAAATTAAGCCATCTATTTCTTCTTCTATTTTCCTTTCTTCTAACATGCCATCTCTGTTTCATGTCGACAAATCCATTGCCTGAATCAAGCATACTATGGTGCACACTTCCTTCCAGATTTCCTTTAACTCCTTCGCTTTTCATTGTGCACCTCAACCGAGCAGCCTCTACAAAAAGATCATGCACAAGCATCTCAGTGGTTCTTATAGTTATCCCCCTCAGATACCATGAAATTGGTGGTGGAGGCATTAGAGCTGGCTGGATCAGTTGGCCTAAGCTCACTAGGGATCCAACTCTTCCTTTCCCCTGCGTGCAAGAATCGTAATCACTCCACATTCTTGGCTTGTGTGGCCTGCACATCTGCTCGTCGACAAATAGAGGTTCTATATTCCAGCAACCCTCAAACCTTTTCATGAATCCAGATTTTCCTAGCTTGAACTTTACCTTCATCAAGAAATTTGAAAGATATTTCACTCAGATATTGTCTGAATGTTCTGATAAGCGTGATCTTTCTTTTCTTACTGTATAATCTTTCCGGTTTTGGTCGACTATGAGATTGACTGTTATAGTCCCGGACCACAAAAGAAACCTCCATATCGCGGCTTGCTCCACCTCAACAACTTGCCTTAAACCTTCATCAAGTAGCACTTTTCTTGAACTCACTTCCTGTAAAGGGAGGGAGTGCAAAATTTCAGCTATAAAAGTCTTATTCCAGATTCACTATCATGATTATATACAACAAATGCAATGGACTTTAGCTTCTAACTGTAGAATGGTTTGACACAATCAAAAGCATACCAATCGTAACCCTTTTACAAGTCAATACAAATAATTGACCAAACATTCTACTTTACATTTTAAAGAAAACGATGTCATTAAGCATAATTAACCTTTTTGTTTATCTTATCATACCTTTATGTTCTTGAACACCCTTTTGTTACCTGGGTCAGTCACAATATTGAAAATAGCATCTGGGGGCAATCCAACATTGAATTTGGCATTCAAGTTACAGAGAGATCCTTTAGGTACAGAAACCTGCAAAATAGTGGCTTGACTATTAAAAACTATTAGATGATTTCTTACTGTTCGCATTCATGTTTAAATACCACTCAACTCGTTTGGTTTTTCCTATAGAATATATTATTATTATCTTTATGTTATAAAAATCTACCAGGAACTAAAGGGAGAAAAGAATAAGCATTAGCTTGTCACGTCAATATATTTCAGAAAAAGAAAATAGAGAAAAAAGAAAGAGAAACGGACAAGAATATGAAAAGGCCCAGATTTGAAGTCCATTCACAGTGATAGCACCTTGATCTCTGGAGGCTGATCAACCCAGAATGGATTCCCTCTCCAGGCCTCAAGCTGCTTCTCAAAGTTGGCCTTCATCAAGCCGCTTACTGATTCATTTTCCGACAGCGCCAGAGCCCTTGTAGAATCAATTTGATGTTTTCTATTCACCAGCTGCCTCAAACGTCCCTAATTCAATAGATAAAACAAATGCAAATATTCCTCAGTATTGAAGCATGCAGCAAATTAAACGACTGCTTTGACACTCTTAAGATGTCGAGATCACTGAACCTCCAAAGAATTCTGGATATTCTTCTGGAACTGCACAAGAGAACCCACCACTGCTGAGTTCATTGCCAAGCTGCATTCTTTCCATTTGACCACAGTCGCATCAAACAGCTTCGCCATTTCCTAATCATCCATTAAGATCTACACAGGATGGGCACTACCAATAAATTCTAAGTGAAGAAGATGGATGAGAATCAAAACAGCGTTTTAGGAGGCCGGCGAGTGATGATTACTGAAGAAATAGTAGGTAGCTAACCTTCTCATGGATCTGGAACGGCCAGTCGCACTGAATCTTCGCACTGGCCGGTGGATTCGCACCGAGAAATCGCTGAGAAAGATGAGGTCAAGAATCGAGTGCTTCCATTTGAGGATGGAGTGAGGGAGAAGAGGTTTGCGTCCAATTGAATTTGCGGAAGTGAACATCCAATCCCACAAGAATTGCCGCCTATTTGCAGATTGACGGTCTAGATCGAATGCTTATGAGACCGAGAGGCGGCCATGTAAAAATACGTAATTAAAGGACCGTTTGCAGATGACCGCTCTGGGATACGGCTGCCACGACCCGAATTGACATGTCCTTCACGTCGATGTACCGTTACGAGTTACATTTATATTAAAGGCAAGCAGTTGTGGATTGAGGTCAGATGTCAGAGCATAACCTCACGCCATGCTTACTAATTAACCATCTCTACCTCATTGTCGGTGACACACTCTCTAACAACATATCAGCGTCCATTCCTTTACCTCTATATTTTCAACGTATACGAATTAAATATCAGATAAATTAATTTAACAATTTCATAAATAATAATAAAATCATTTAATAAAAGTTTAAAATTATATCAAATATATAAAAAAGTGAGATGGTAACGTGTTCACACTAAGTGAACTCGAATTTCTTGACAGACTTGACCGACTCAAGATGACAACTATGATTTTGGGAGAGAGGGCATGGCCACAGCTGGAGTGGCCATGGTCGTAAGTGAAGGTTTGCACGTGAGATTATGATAAGAAAATCTTTATTCAACAATATTCAAAAGATAATAATTTTATGTCAAAATCGTTATTTTTTAACGTTTTAACAACGGTTTTTGTTAACCCCGTTGTCTTAGAGCGTTTTGTAATCAAAGACAATGGTTTATGAAAAATCGTTATCTTTGAGTGATTTTTTGGGACTACGATAAATCATTGTCTATTTGCACTTTTTTGTGGGCTACGATAATGAATTTTAAAAATTATTATCTATTTGCTTTTTTTTTGTACTACGACAATGATTTTTTGTTTATTTGTATTTTTTTGGAGCTACACCAATGGTTTTTTATAGCCGTTGTCTTTTTACAAAACATAATCCATCTCTTGTGAATTTCATCTCTTCACACCTTGGATGCCGCCATCTCTTCCTCGCTTTCTCCACCAAGGCGGCTCCACCTCATTCCTCATCGCTGCCGGTCGTTCATCTCCTCCCCATCCCTCTCCTCAAGCCTCTACCACATCCCTTCCTCATCACCTCTTCCTCATGCCAACCGGCTCCCCCAGAGATAGTCAATGAGGTTAATTGAGTTAATCATTTTTTTTCCCCATGCCAACACAAGGAGACACTCGACACCAAGCTCTCGACGCCACCTTCCATCCCTTCTTCTCCAGTTCCGGCCATCTCTTCTCCCGGGTTAGAAGAGAGAAATCTAGCCACTTCATCTCTACATCCTTTTCCAGTTACAACAGGTGATCCGACTACTTCATCATCTACCAACCCTTCATTGTCATTGGCAGCCCCGTCTCCTCTTTGGGTTAGAAGAGGAGAGTTTCATTCATCTCTTTCACTTCTGTACAACAACTATTCTCCTCTTCGGGTTAGAAGTGGAGGGCATCCCTCTTCCCGCGAGTCCAACATTAGCCCCTCTGCAAACACCTACAACTATCACTACCGAGCTTGAGTCGATCTCTTCGTGTGTGGTTTATATTTCTTGTTGGATTGTTTCTCAAGTGTTGATTGTTCATTTGTGTGTTAATACTTGTATTGAATTGATCTCCCATGATTAATTTGTGCACACTTTAGTTAATTTGATTCATACCGACAATGTGTTTGACAAAATGTCTCTTTACTTAGTTAAACATTAATTGTTGCAAATAGTTTAGTTTAATTTTATACAATACTTTTCTTGTTGAATTTAGTTAGAATCTTTATTCTTGTTTTTAATTGTTGAGCAATTATGTTATATTAGATTAGATCTCGTGGCTATGTCGAGTTCTTGGCATGCTTACTTTATATTTTATACATTTTCTTAAAATTGCAGTTTATGGTAGATTAAATTTTCATTACTTGTAATTATAGTTCGACTCTTATTGATGTATGAAAGAACTTAAGATTGTTTAATTCAAACAAGCAATTATAATTTCATTATTTGCAATTGTATGAAGGGTAATATAACTAATCATAATATGTGTGTAAAAATAATAGAATGCGTATACTAACATGATCCAACCAATGATATGCAATGAACAATAGTAAGTAACAATCAACAACTATACTAAGCATAACAGCAGGTATAAACAGATAATAGCATATATCAACAATGTAGTGAACATATCCCAAACATATGCACTAAACATATATATCACATGCATATGTAATGGTCACTGTCCACATGCAACTCCAACTACCACTACTCCTAGTCGTCGAGTGGGTGGACATGATAAACTACACGCAACTCTACCTACCATTACATTGAGTAGTCAAGTGGGCAAACATGAAAAATAGATATCTAGTTATTAACTATACGTAGCTCCACCTACCACTACCCCCGAGTAACCGAGTGGACAGTCAAATGTATCACGATCGTTGACGAATCTCTCAATCATAAATGGGAGACAATGATTGACAAGATAAATCAACTATCATTCATAGCTCTCTCGACTATGAATGGGAGACAATGGTCAACAGGATATACTAACGTCACTAACGACTCGCTCTACTACAAATGGGAGTACTCCCCTACCACGCGTGGGAGACATGGTCGATAAGATATATACAATATAATGATAAGCAGAAAATGAATAATCACATTCAATATAATAACTCAATAACCACACATTGGTTTAACCTCACTAGCGTATAGGCATGATCCTAAATATCAAACAAAGGTCTAGTATAATACTCAATATCCTACACCACGATAAGATCTTACTAATATATAGGCATGAGCCTAAACAACAAATAAAGGTCTTATGGTTACTTGATATCCTACATTAAGATATTGCTACATAAAGGCACAAGTATAAGTAGTAATAAATAGCATGGATAACAATGAGACCGCATGTATATTAAATAGATCAAACAAAGTACAAGCAACTAAGTATCAACTCAAGAAATAACTAGAGTGGAGTCAAGGTATGCAAGTAAATGTTACCTAATCAATGTATAATTAGATATAATCATGCACTAAGATCAAAGATTTAAAGAGGGCAAGTAGAAAACACCCACCTTAATTGTAAAATATTCTAACCATCTTCAAATTAGAGGTTTGCCTCAATCTTAAGTTAGAGGCATGACATTAACGACCAAAACAAACAACATGGTCATTGATAACAAAACATTAACGACAAGACAAAATATCATCGTTAATGTATATATCAACGCAGACACTAAATTTTGTTGTTGTTAAACTACCAATAACTACGATATTTAATATCATCGTTAATATTCGTCGTTAAAAATAGCTTTTCTAATAGTGATTGTAGCATGTAATTCATAGCACATGTGTTACAGTGACAATAAGGTCAATAGGAGAATGCATCCCTAGTTGCTTCTCTACTATGTAAGACCTTCAAGATTATAAGATAATCTCGCTTTTATCCTTAATTACTTTTTAATTGTTTACTTAAAGTTTAAATAGTGTCTGCTACTTAGTATGTATCCTAATAATTATGGTTAATTCAGTTTATGAAATATGACTATGAAAGCGACTGATTAAAATAAATGATTCTCATTAAAAATGATAATTAAAATTGTTTTGATCTAGAGTAAATGTAAAATATTGATGTCCTCAATTTGTTTTGACAAGCAATTATGTAAAGTGTGACATCTTTTTTATCTCTAATTGCTCGATGCGCATGCTGTCACACAAATTATTTTTCCTTAAGTATGAATTGAATGTTCTTATTTGGTTGACGTGGATGAGTTGATGATCAGTACTATGTTATTGTACGAATCATTTTTCCTTAAGTATGAATTGAATATTTTTATTTGGTCTTTGTGGTTTGATGGTTTGATGATTTGGATGAGTGAAAGATATTAACGGAAGCAATTGAAAAAATTGCCAGAACAATTTTTAAAACTGTCCATTTCCCCTTATATATGTGTCGTCCAATAATAGAGGAGGAGTGGAACACTTTAAATTGTTTTTCAGAAGAGAAAACATTCCAGCATTTTGTGGGATTTGGTTTATGAAAGTTTGAAGGGTGTTCGCTTGTAATCGTACAAAGGACAAAGGATCAATCAATATGTGAATGAAATTCCTTCCGATGACAAGCACAAAGGATCAATCAATATTATTCATGTATTTAAGTTCAACATAAAGCAAGGTGAGAGTCAAGATGAAATTGAAGGCTATTACAGATACTGAATGATATGAATCTCGATCAACAACCCTTCTCGTGGAGCGTCTCCGAGTACATTTTCCTGTATGATATGCAAGTTCAAACTATATATCAATTCCAATTCAATTCATAATAAGCAATCTACTGGCGGCGGTGACAAAATAAATGCACACCTCGCCGGAAGATCATCTCCGGGACGTTCATAGGTGGTGAAGTCGACGGCCGGACCAGCATTGAAGAATAGAATCTGATGATCGGTCAAGTAATTTGATCAAAACAGCAGTTTCCGATGCTTAAATAGTTTAGGTATATAAATACGACAACGAAAACCTTGAGGTAGTTATTAAGGTCGAGAGAGAAACGATGATAAATCCCAGCAGGCAGCAAGATCATGATCCCTTCCTTCACTGCTATTCTGATCCACCGATCATTTTCATCCCTCACATCATGATATCCTTTAATTTGCCAACAATTACCGAGATTTAGTTAATTATATATAATTAATTATGTGTTTAGCTTTAATTAGCACCTTTAAAACTTAAAAGGAAGTTAAAAAAATAACAGTTAAACTTATTATGTTATATAATACTGAATATTGGGTTATGACTCGTGCACATGAGCAAAAAATGAAAGTTGTGGACATATAAAAATAGACAGAAAAAAGAATGAAAGCGTTAAAAAGAAAGTCATAGGTACATCTATTGAGGAAAAACTTTGAGATACATGTTTAAAATGGTACAGATACGTACTCGACGATCAATAA
>JBAMIB010000119.1:4332639-4343563 GCA_037177415.1 Kaempferia rotunda | reverse complement strand
AACAACGAATTGAATACACGAAAAACCCACGAAGAAAAAGAATTCAAAAGCCCATCAAAATGAAGTTTTAATTAAGGAACACACTCCGGTAATGTCCTATGACATGAGCGTGTTCATACGAAAGATGATACTAAAATGACCCCAAACAGCTCCCACACGGCCAGCTCGTGTGGCTGAGCACGTTTCGTGCTTGATGCTACCATTTTCACATGGGCACCCATAGGAACCAACATAGCCCGTGTTAGTCTCTACCTGCACTATGGACCAAATGTAAAAAGGTCATAACTTTTGTCTCAGTTAGATTCACATGTAGATAACTTCAAAGTTGACAACTTTGATTCAGGGTCCAACTCGAGAAAATCAGATATAATGGTCGAAAAAGCCGTTTTGATGGACCCTTGTAAATCTGGCAGATCTGGCTTGCCTGACCCAAACTGCTGACCAAACTTCAAAGGGACATAACTTTCGACTTAGTTGGAGCCAAGGGTCGAACCATATATGGAAATGTATATAATTTCAAGATCTATAACTTTGATTCAAGATCCAACTCGAATAAATTGGGGTTTAAGGGCCAAAAAGTTGATTTTGGTGGAGCTAAGTAATTTTGTAGATTTGCACAACTTGGGAGGAGGTAAAAAAGGGTCAACCAAACTCTTGCTTGACCACTCTTGGACTAGGGCACTTCGTTCCCCTCCTTGGGAGAGGGGTTTTTCCCTCTTGGGAAAACCCTAGAGGCATCATCTTCATCCACTCTTATGATCCGTCCACCTCTGGCGCAAGGGAACTACTCGAAAGACATCGAGAATCTTCTCTCTAACTACTTCTCTATCTCTATTCTTTATTTTGATCTATATAAATTCTTCTATTTGTGTCTTTATATTGCAATTCTATTATTATGGAGTAGTTTTCTTAACTGTAAAATGTAGGAAGTAGTCCTTTTGATATGTGAACATCTTTTCATTTAATCAATATGTTTGCATATTTCTTGTTTGATGAAATGTGTGTTTATAGTCTGGATCTACTATATTAACACGATCTCAATGTCAAAAGCATGAAATTTGTATCTCACGAGGGTTTGAGGATGAGCTGAAAGGAAAACATGCCCCTCTAACCCATAGAAAATCTAGACGCAGAGAGTCGAATACAAAAGTGCTCTAACGATTAGAGATGCCCTGAGCATACCTAGGATGAATAAACTCACTTTTATACTACAAAAGTGATGCAAATTTCACCTTTCATTGCAATGCCAAATGGAGGTGTTATTTTATACCATGTGGTAAAGAAATTCAATGTTATTTTATACCAGGACAATAGTGTAGTAGTAGGATATTTTTTAATTTTTTAAGTATCTAATAATGAGTCAGTAAATTAATAGATAAATTTTTCTTAATACTCCTTATAAGAATAATGTTAAATTATGGACCATCCACTTTCTAATTTATTTTGGTAATATGGGGGAGATTTCCGTGAACGGATGGGTCATCTTATCAATAGACACGCAAATCGAATATAGGGTGTTAATTAAAAAAAATAAAAAAATGTAGGTGTTATTTTAGATAACAGAACCAAAGTTGGGAGCAAATAATAATTTTAAAATTTGTAAACGTAATTTCGAAAGTTCTGGGGTCCGAAACCATTTTTTCCCCATACGATTAACTAATTAAGATCAAGCACACTCGGAGATTGTGCGTGAGCGTGAGCGTGGGCGGCGGCCATGGGGAGCGGGAAGCGAAGCGATTACTTCCGAGAGGAGGAGGATGATAGGCCACCCAGCTTCGCCCAGATTCCGACCAGCTTCGGCCAGGAGCTCAGAGCCTGCCTCCGTTGCCGCCTCGTCAAGACCTACGACCAGGTATTATTTAGGGTTCCTTCTCGTGCTCAAACCCTTTATGCTTGCCTAACCAATGTTTTTATATGTTTTGGCTTCTATTGTGCTGAAGTTGATTCGTTTACTTTGATTCAGTTCAGGGAATCCGGCTGTGAGAATTGCCCCTTTTTGGAGATGGAGAAGGAGCATGACAACGTTGTCAACTGTACGACTCCCAACTTCACGGGGTGAGTCATATGCTTTCCTACTATTCTTGCATATTGTTTTATCCTGCTAATATTTACACGTGACGTTTGCTGAACAACAACTTAAATTCCACTAATACTATATGTATATATAATCGTCATCATCAGATCGTGTTTTCCCTAATTATTTGGAGTCAAATATATGAAATTTGCACTCCATTATGCTTTATGCAAGAGTGCAAAATGTCAGTGAGAAGTGGACCTAGTGCTTCTTGATTTACCCCGCTAGCTAGTGGAAAACTTCTGTAGGGTTGGACCGGTCACCTCTAGGATTTGTCGGTTTAAAGAGTTAGACACCCGGTGCAAACTAAAAAAAAAATGCAAGAGTGCCAAATGAATCATATGTGTTACATCAACCCGTTGCCCCTTATATATTACCTACTATATTCTATTCAACTCTTTAAACTAAACAATTTATTAGTCATCTTTGGATGTGTTCATATCATCTCAACTAATTTTCTTGTATTTTATCATTGGAGCTATACCTATTTACTCTCGATTTACATACCAATCTTAACATTCTAATGTCCTTTATCTTCATTTATTTATCCTTTTTTACATATTTCTTTCTTTATCCATAAGGTATAGAAGGTCGTACCATAATCTTATAATAATTTTATTTGTCTCTAAGGAGAGCATTGTAGTCACTCACTTCAAAAGTACTTTTTGTCTTAACCATTTTTTATTTATTCTATTAATGATATTATGACTAGTATCTCCTTGTTAAGTAATATATCCATTAGATATGAAACCTGTATCAATAAGAACTTCATGCCCAATGTATTTATATAAAGTTGTCACTCTAATTAAACATAATGACATTGTTCATGAATACAAAATATTTAGTGAAAGGAATTGTAATCCAACTTTTTAAATAAACTAGGAAATAGATGTTTTAAATACTGAAAACTAGGATGTCCTGGTCTATGATGTTAAAGCATAATTATTTCACAAACCAAGGTAGAAGTAGAATTACCACTTAAGCCATGAGCGTGTTTATTGTTGGAAGAATTGTCATCGAAATAGTAGAGGCCTCCTAACATCCTAGTACCGCCAATCATCATCCTATGTCCTGAAATTCATAGTGGGAGTCAAAGAATACGACGTGACAATTAGAATCTTTCGATAACTTACGGATAAAAGATTGCAAGAAAGTTTAGGAACATGAAGGACGAAATTTAGTTCAATTTTTCTGAAATGTTGACTGAACCTGCCTTGCAATAGGTGAAAATTTCCCATATGTAATTCTAACTTTTCTATAGCCAGAGGAAGGAAAATAAGATTCAAATAAATGGGATAGATTTGTCATATGATTTGATGCACCTGAGTCAATGATCTAAGGTGTGGAATTGAAGGTGCTAGATAGGGCTTTGGAAGTATTACTTAATTGTTCAAGAGAACCACTAGGAATACCAGATGTCAGATTAAATTTAAGCAACTTCAAGAGTTGATCCACCTGCTCTTTGGTGAAGACCGGCCTCAACTTCATTTGCTAAAGGAGTCCAGAGCTGTTTTTGTCACCAAGTTTGTTGCCCTTCAAATTTGCTGGTTTCCCATGAAGTAATGGCGTGGTTTATTAGAGTAATCACACCAAACTCAAGGTTTTTCATCCATTTTCCACTGATTACCATTTGATCGAGCAGCGATAGCATCAACAACAGTTAATGCCACGCTTTCAAGGGATCCACCAGTTTCCTTTTGCCCAGCATGACATTCTGACGGCTTTCTTTGCGTCGTACTTCGTAAATATCTCCCCAATGAATGGAAGGGGTTGTCTGCTAATTATTCTACCCTAATTATTCTACCCCTTCATCAAATTCAATATTCAATGCTGCCAAAAATTTATAAATCCTGTTATTCTCAATCATCTTTCGATGATGAATGTAATCTTCAGTATTTTTCCATTCATAATCATCATTAAACAGATCCAAGTACTACCATAGGCCTTTCAGGATTTTGAAGTATCTCGTCACACTATCTCCCCTTGCCAAATCTCTCCAACACTCTACTGCAACTCATAAACTTGTGACTGGTTGTCATGTTCAGAATAGATTTGACAAATATTATTCCAAAGCTCATTGGCAGTGGGGTAACACATGTAGTTGGCACTAATGTCTTCCTCCATAGAATTCTCTGCATTCTACGTTGCAAAGGATGGACTTGTATTTGTAGGTGCTTTGGTTTAACCAGTGTGATATCCGATCTTTCTCCTCCCTCAGATGTACATCCTAACTAATTGAGACCACCTCAACAAATTATTCATTTAGTCGAATTGTGGTGATTTGAACATGATGAGACTCAACATGGGAATTCTTGGTTTTTTAGAAGTCACAATAGGAGAGGAATCAAGAACTTTAGACATGGTGAAAGAAAGAAAAGAAATTGGTTGCTACGGTTTATAAAAAAGACGAGAAGTAGCTCTGATACCAAAAAAATTGTTCTATTTTTTATTATATCACAAATCAGTTTACATGCCTTGTATTTAAAGATATACAAAGGAATAAAAAAGGAAATAGCTAATTACAATTAATTAACTTTCCTAAAAGCTACAGATTTGTACAGCTTGAATATTCCTAAGATCATGCCAATATCTTGATTGATTGATTTTATTTTCAACACTTTCCAACAGATACTATGCTCGAGGTACACTAACCTATATTGGGTGATTAAGTTTTCTCCAAGGATGTTCTTACGGTCTTTATAAATTTGTCTATCTCTCTTCCTAACCATAAGAAGAGGGATAGAAAATAATGGTATTTTCATCTTTATAATGTATAATAAGCTCATATTAGTATTTCTCTCCTTACCTCTCCTTTATTTAAAGGCTTGAGATGTAACTACTACATTGCGTGTGTGAATAATAATAATGCCCATTAAATTACTCTATGTATCTATAATTAGTAAATGTAGGAAATTAAGAAAATAATGGCTAATTGTTTTACTGATTTTATGTGCCAACATTAGAAATGATGACTGTTTTTTTTTGTATTTAATTAGATTAATAAATGATTTAACAAGCATGTTCATTAATATTATACTCTGTTGACTTGTTGCTCCTTAGCGTTATCATGTTGCCTTTACCCCCTTGTTTCTAACACAAAGTCACTCTATGCAGTCTTTTTTTTTTCTAATACCAACACCATTTCTCTGTATCTTTCCTCCCTTTTTCCCTTGTGTATAAGATGAACGGGAGTAAACAGATCCATATAACGGGTCCACCTAGTGGGATAATTCTTGGTTGTTGTTGTTGTATAAGATGAACAGGGGTAGATGTAGGGACTGAAGGACTCTCTGTGTCATCCTTTGTCACCACTATTTAGGGTTTTGTTCACCAATGACATCCAATTCCTCTGCTTGAGGGATTTGCTGCTTTTCTTGAGTGTATAGGAGGAAGTCTCTACCATCGTGAGCATGTACATATGATAAGTTATGGAGCACCAAAGTCTAAGCTTATATGCCAGTTACTGCAAATACATCACTTGAGGAGCTGGATGGCTAGGCATACCTTGAGAGAAAATATTATTTTAAAAAAAAACCAAAATTGCTTATATGTCAGTATGGTCCTGGACAATGCATTAGGTATATATTGTTTATATGGATCAGTTTCAAGTCATTGGTAACCTACCCTTTGAGTAATTTAATTGGAATATATGAGAATTAATGACACATTCTCACAACCTATCTGGCATCTATATTGCATGACTTGTGCTCTTCCATTCACTTATAAAATGGTAGACTGAGAGTGTGTATAGAAAATCTTTGAATTACTCTATGCATTAAAGTTCTCATGTCATCCTTCTATATCTGCATCTTCTAAATTTTTCAAATGAAATATAAAATGTTAGTTTATTCACTGAAGAATACTTGTGCTAATTCATGACTCCTACACATGTTTGTTTGAAGTTAGGTTTTTATATGCCACCATCCCTTTTTCTCATAATTATTTGTTATCATTTTTTGTATTAATATAATTTTTAGGGTATCAGTTTTATTTTCAATTCTCTTTAAAAATTTTAAACTAGATACTACTAAAAGACTCTTCTTTCTTTGTTGCTGTAAACATGGTGCAGTTTTTTTTTGTCCTGAATGAATCCATGTTTTCACCTTCTTATGACGTTGGCTTGTTGTAATGGCCTACGTTTATCTCCACCTCTTTCTTTAGCTTTATTAAATTACTTAGCAAATCTATCATTCTGAACCGGATGACCCATCTCTGACTTTAGTTAGTACTATTACTTAGCAGGGAGTTCAACTATAATGATGATCTAATTCTGGTTGTCAATAATGCTACTTTCTGGAATGGGATAGTGTGGTATCTTACAAATTGACATTCATAGAGATGACTACTAGAATGTGGAAAAACAGTAGAATAAAAATGGTAAATTTTGAAAATGGATTGAATATACTTCTAAATAAATATGGTCATTCATACTTGAGTCTTTTCAAGTTTAAAATGATCCTACAATCTAGTTCTGGTCTTAGATTGTCTAAAAGTTTGATTTCCGTGAAAAAAATCTTAACAGAAAGAATCATGATTTTTTTTGCAAGCTTAACACACTATGTTGGCTTTAGTATAAGTGTATAACTTTAATGACAATTGTCAAAATGAGTTATTAAGATCTCTACTTACATGGCTATTTCGACACTTTGTATTTTTGATCTTGTATCTTGAGGTTTTCCTGTTAAAAAGTTGACTACCATAAACTACGTTTTTTAAACTTACTGATGTGTTCAATCCTTCATTTATGTATAATTGCAATGGATTTTGGTGTTTTTCTACATGGATTTTATGTAGTTCTGTTTACATGTTTATTTGGATTGATCTTGTTGTATAAGCTAAACTGATGTTTGATCTTGTGTTAATTTTTACTCGCAACTGTAATAAATGGTTCATATCACTGCAGGATTATATCAATGATGGATCCAAGTAGAAGTTGGTCTGCTAGATGGTTAAGAATAGGTGAGTTTCAAGTGTCACTTTGACACTAAGGAGAACTTATGCACAAGTTAATTTCAGAAATATGTTTATGATTTGATAAGTAGTTTCCTGATGCAACGTTTTATACTTTTTTGAACTCATTTTCATCAGTCAGGCTTCCACTCATTTATTCTTTTGTTTTCATTAAATTGCAGACCTGGTATCTGTCAGGTTTGTAATTAAATTTCTCTTGGCAATCATATTGCACTGCATTAAAATTATTGATGAGCAACCGTAACATATTATTCAAAGGATAATTGTCGATCATAATTGGTGATGCTAATGCTCCGCTGGTTTTTTTTTCCACATTACACCCATCCTAGCATTTATTGCTTATCCATCATACTCGAGTGTGTTTGTAGCTTTGATCTCCAATACAAATAAACAATTTGTAAGTCCTACACATCCATTTATTTCTAGTTTGAGCAAGCTTTGAAATTTATTAAGCTATGTTAAGTCTGAGGTATGTCTGTGTCAAAAATATTGAGGTGTAACTCACGGTATTTTAAAACTTAGGTAAAAACTGTGCGGTAACTTTGGAAGGATAATAAAATTGCCTTATTCTATCAAATGATAAATGCTTCAATAAATGAATCTATTGAAAATTCAAGGTGTTAGGTTTGTTTTAGTTCTACTTGATATTTTTCCTTAAATCCTTTATTTTCATCCTTCTGATGTCTCCTAACATGGATTATATTGAAACATCATGTTCCACCACCTGTTGTTGAATGATATGCGGTGGTGTGAAACCCTCTAAAAGCATTCGTCTTATGCTTTAGGTATGCATAGGAAATTGATGGATAAATATTAGACACGTACAAACGGCCAAAATCTCGTGGTTCTTTTTGTTCTTAGTTCTTTGGGATTTTATTTTATTTTTCTGTTTGTGATTCATTAGTGACTGGCAATGATACTGTGAATCTGGGAGCTTGAAATGTGGTTATCCTTTCATCTCCCATAATAGGGCGAGTTATTATCTATTATTTTAAAATGTCGGTGACCTTGACTGTCTCCACTGGATAAGATATTGATTATTGATAGACCAAGATATGCATTGGTCACTTAATGGCAGTAAAAATGGAAGATTTTGGTCTATGTTGATGCCGACTTGTTTGTCATCCAAACTATCAATCTGACTGTTTTTTTCTTTGGTGAAAAATGATTGATTCCGACTTACTCTACCAATATTTTAATCTTACTTTTTGTATTCATTCTGTCTTACTGTCAACATTTTGATTTACATATAACAAAATAAACAAAAAAGAAATTAGACTATAGATTCATTGTTAAGTCTCCAAATTAAGATGGAGTATTGTAAACTTTTCTTTTACCTTGTAAAAAAAAATAGTTAACCTCAATATCCTATAGCAGTTTAAAGTAACATATATGCTCCATATCAAAATTGAAAAGGAATCATATTTACTTGTTCAATGGGACTTCATTGAAAGGAAATCCATATGTAAAACTGTAAAACAGTAGAAGAGAGACTCAAGCGCAGTACAAATTTCTTACTATTCTCCAAGGGACTAATTTATAGGGTACAATTTTTAGGTTGGATGCCATCTTTTCCAGCATATTCTTATACAATTACTATGTTTTGACATGGTCAAGCAAATGAAACCATGCAAGCTTTTCTCATTCATGAACCAACTTATAACCTTATAAACTCTGTAGGAAGGTTTATTCCTGGATGCTACACACTCGCCGTCTCTGAAGAACTCCCAGAAGAATACCAGGTACTCTGTTATTTGTAAGAACCTCTACATATCTTGTTGCATGTTTGGAAATATCATTACTTTCAACTCTGGTGTGATATTTTATCATCCATGCAGGCTATTTGTGCTGATAACAATGTCCAGTATGTGCCTCCAAAGCGTGCATAAACCTGTCCATGTCCATGCCCATGTCCATGTTACCAGTTAAACTGTTTTATTTCAACTGTTGTTACTGCTAACTAGTTCAAGTTTTAATTCCCACCAGATTGGTTGACAACAATAACTATCTTCTTAAATGCACAAGCGACTTAAAACTGTTCATCAATACATTGGACACATAACTTGTAAGATTTGGTGCTAGAAGTTTTCTAAGAAGTCTTAATCTCCAGCTCAGTGTGATCAACAGGGGATGAACACTACAGATCCTTTTCATGCTAATTAGTCTCTTCATGAAGCTCCAGTCTATTCCTGCATTTAAATGCTACATTAATTCTCCGATACCTTATCGCGGTGCGACGGTTAAATCTTTTAATGGCATGCCTAAAGTGCACAAGGGGTAGGATGCATTTAACTGGGTGGCAAGAGTGATGGCTCTGTAGCTGTGAGGGCAAAGAACCAGCATTGAAGGCAATTGAAGAAGGGGAGTTAATGGTGGCTAGAGTGGCTCATACTTATGAACATAGCCTGCCTTCTTGAATGTCAACCTCTTTACTTGAGGTTCATCAGAGTCATTGCAAAGCTCCTATACTGCTCAATGCAAAATTAGTCTTCTAAATAAATAATACTGATATCATTTTTTCTCTCTTCATCAAGTAATCTGTTCATGATGTCCTTTGCCATGCACTTACTTCCAAGTGTTGAAGGATCAAAGCTTGCATAGATCTCAACATTATAGATCATATAGTCCTCATGAACAATGGTAATTGCTTTTATGTTGTCAGGGAGTAATCATTTCCCCCCCTCCCTTTTATAATTTTTTAAGAATATAATTGGTAAAATTATATAATTTAAATAAGAAATTAATTTTTCAAAAAGTTTTACAATATATCAGTGAATTTGGTAGGTTCTACTGATTTCGAAAAGCAGGTCTTTAATGTAATTTCATTTTTAGCATTGTAAGAAAATTTGATGAATTTTTTTATTTAATTTGTTTATAATTCATAATTTGATCTATTGACTAGTTTGATTGAGTCTTTTAGAGAGAACTATTTTTTAAAATGTTTTAATTTTATTTTGAGTTTTTGTTTGGGCTGAGATTTGAAGGCGCTTAAGTATTATTACTCATCTAATTATTTTCTTTTGTCTAAAAAAATTTATAAATAAATTTATTTATTAATACATCTGAAGCTAAAAAGAAAGTATTTTTAATAAACAATGCACAATATTTTACAACGAACGTATAAGAATTCATTTACTGTTGTTTAATATTTAAAAATAAAAAATAAACTTGAATATGAAATTAAATGGTTAAATAGCTATAATCGGTAAATAATATTATTCTTGCAAATAATATCTTTCTACTCTCTCCAAACAAGAATACAAAAATCAGGTCTCCTCGGGGCGGTGCGATGGTTAAAGCATGAGAGACTGTCACATGAGATTTAGAGGTTAAAACTCGACGTGTCCCAGCATATACCTCTCTATGTCTTAATCATTTGTACTAATGACTAGTAGTCACCCGTGATTTACCTCTTTTATATTAGCCTAGAGACGAATTAACAGAGATGTTAGGACGAGAAAATCACCTTTTGTCACAAGAACACAAAAATCAGTCTCTACGGACCGATTGTCGTGACACAGGGTGTTACCATTAAAAGCTTGAAAGATTAATTCCCAGTAGCAAAATATTTATAGGTTTCTGTCCTCTCCTACATTCAATGTTTATAAGTAAGATTATTCGTGATTTATCTTTTTATAATTGACCGTGAAATTTATAGGTCAGTGACCTTTTGCTATCAAAAATATAAAATACCCTTCGAAAAAAATTTCTCTCATCCTTTAACCACTGAACAATCAGCTCTAAATTAATCCTATAATTTATCTCCTTTCAACCAAAATAAAAAGGTCAGAAATCCATCCATATCTAACACACGTATGTAATACAGTTCAAAATCATCATTACTACTCCATGGCATATGTGACGCATGAGTTAATCTCA
>JBAMIB010000119.1:4140521-4151412 GCA_037177415.1 Kaempferia rotunda | reverse complement strand
GTTGTTTCATAGTAGAGAGTGGTGTGTTGTGTGGATTCTTAGATTAGTCACCTCTTCTTGAAGTTGATACCAAGTAAATCCTCATATTAGCATTGTCGAGTCTTTGTCAAGTCTATTCCGCTGTAAATCATCAACGATGAAGCAATCGAAGCCATTCACCCCTCCCCCCTCTAGCTTCGGAAAGGTCCCCAACAGAAATTACTAAAAATAGTAATAAAATCTTTGGAGGCCGAATGAGGGCATAAATGGTGGAATTTGGGTTGAAAAGTTGGCGGTTATAGGTTCCTGGTAATAAACATAGATTTTTAAATTTTGGACGCATGACCGCCAAGAGAGCTTGATTCCGAGTCCCGAGTAAAATGTTATGACCATTTGAAGTTTAAGAGGTTGTGTTGAATTAAACCTACATCAACAAATTTGAATACATTTGTGTTCTTCTCGTTAATATTGGTAAATAATGATATTGAATAATGTTCGTTAATTTGAACACATTGTGAATTGTTTGTGAATAATGTCAAGGAACAAATTAAGTTTGTGATCATCAATAAAATTCTTATCAACATAGTAAATAAGTAAAAAAAAACTTTCAAAACAAACAAATAAGCTTGTATTATCAAACTCAACGAGTCAAACAAGTTTAAAAATATAAAAAATTCAAACAATTAAACAAACTTGATTGAAAGTCTAATAACCATGTAAACGAACTCAAGCTTCTAAAAAAGAAATCAAACCAAGCCTAAACAGTTTAGCTCATTTTAAGCTCAGCCCGATTTAACTCGATTACCTTATCAAACAAATTTAAAACATCATAAAATTTGGCTTAGCTAGACTTGATTCGTTTACCACCCTAGATCCACTAAAGAACTTATATTAGTAACTTTTTATAACTAAGCTTTGGTGTGTTAATCTTATACAACTTTGACTCTCAAGCTTCTATCTCATGCCCATATAATTTGCTAGCTGTCAGTTCACAAACACATGCACCATCCACTTAATTATGCATTCTAACAATTCCTTCTCGACAAGGAACATCAAAAGATAAAATTCCATCTCCACCCACTTCCACTGCAAAAGCTTCACTAGAATCGATTCCCCTCGTTGCTTTATCCTCGATCTTCTTCTTTAAAAATGTAACTAATTAATGGCGTACTTCAAGAGCTAGCTAGACAACAACACACCACACGCACTACTCACCATGGCCTGGTTCTTCAATGACAGTCGAGGACCTCAATGGAAGCGAGGATGGCAAGAGCAGACGCTGTGTTCCCTCTCCCTCCCTCCTTTCCATCTCATCCTCGTCTTTGCCATCGTCGTCCTCTTCCTGTGCATGTCGTGGTACCATGACTACAAGACCCAAATGATCCGCACCGAGATCGGTCTACGGTTCTTCTCGTTCCTTCTCCCCGTCGCGCTCCTCGTCATTGCTCCCTTCTTCCTCAGGCAAATGTTCGTGTTCCCGCGGCGCGAGCAGCGGGAGTCGGCGGCAGCACAGGGGGCAGGAGCCTCACCCCTGAAGGTGTTGGCCTTGTTGTTGGTGCTCTTGTTGATGATCTCTTATCAGTCCTCTTTCAGTTGGTTTAAGCCAGTATGGCGTATGGAGTAGGCCATAGAACATATATATGGAGATCCAAGAACTTTTCTTCGTTTAACAAGCTAGCTAGTTATACCTGTGTTTTTTTAACTACTCTGTTGTATTATTGTGAAAAGTATATCAAAAGATACAAAATTATATATCGCGAGAGCAAGTGAATTTACCTTCTTTTGTTTCTACAACAAAATATATGATTCCTTCTTTTTCTAGAGTTATATTCATTTCATCAAGTTGGGAGTTCAAATGTTTATTTTCATTAAAGTTGTTCGACTCTAAATTGATAAGATCATGCATGTTGTAAGAAAGGAATCTATATACCTTAGTGCCCTTGGGCATGTAGTAGTAAAGACATTTGGTGGATCTCCATATAGTTTCATGAGTTAATTCTTGACTGGAGTATGTTTATATATGCTCTATTTGATGAAAAAGTATGGAATACAATGTGAAGTAAAATCACCCATGGGTTCATTGGCGGAGCGGTGATGTTATGGGTTATGGTTGAGTACTTAGATATATGGAACATGGTTCTCATCAGCGAGAAGATATCCAATAACACGAGCACTATCCGGATTTACTCCGATAGTCATCGGAAAACTTCCATAGGTCAGATCAATCATCTTCAAGACTTAGTTGATTCTAAGAGATGGATATCTAGGTTATATATATATATATAAATATAAATCTACCTTGGCCTTAAGCATGTTCAATTCTTTTCTATATATCACACTTGGTCTTATCCTTAGACTTTACTAGTTAGTTTATTATATAAAACACATATTAATAAAGCAATTCATCAGTAGTAGAATCATTCGTCTCAATTACTTTCATTGTCACTAGGCTCCCCTTCACTTAAGACTTTCATGTTTATGTGTAATATCAATGCTTGGTAATTAAGGGAAAGGTCTTATAGTGACTTTTTCATAGAATGACTCTGTAATATAATTCCCAAGTAATCATGAATGTGTTTCTCTTCTTCAATTTTGAGCATTCATTTTTAAGGTGTCTTTTTTTTTCTTGACATGATGTGACACTTTTTTTTTATTTTCTTAACACCAGTGCTATTGATCATTCTCTTTATACCTTCCTTGCTCATTCTTTTATTTCCCTTCATCTTTTCCTCACCATGATGAACCTTGTGTAGTTCCATCTTCACATGGGAGTGACAGCCCAAGCACATATATAGATTCCCCACTAATAAAGAAAATACTACCGATTAAAGACAACATCCTAGTTTTAGTTTGATTTTGCAGATGTTATAGGGCAGTGGTTTACTCAGAAAAGATAGAGGAACACACAAGGATTATGACTACTTTAGAGGACAGGAAGTCCTGAGCAAAGGTAGTATTCTATCTGCAACCGAGCCATGCTTTTACCTTACGAACTTGGCGCATAGGATGCTATTTACACTCGATCAACTCACAACCTTGAGAAGGTGGACTTTTTGTGGTTTGGAGGAGGAGACACCAGAGCATATATTCTTTATATGTCAATCGGTCAATCAACTATGGAGGAGGATCAAATAGAGGCAGGAGATGTCCACATACCTTAAGGCTTCACTATCGAGGGATCAGTAGTTTGGTGAAGGCTCGACACCTTGTGATGTCGTCCATGATTCACTATGTATGTCGGGCAAGTTGAAGAACCAAAACATGTTTGAGGGTGTGAGTTTTGATATAAAATTGTTTCCAAGAAGATACAAGTACACGAGTAGCTATCCTTGGATAGTATTATGCATTTTACCTCATCTTATATCTTTTATTGTTCATAAAAAAAATGGAGGATGATAATTATATATGATGACACTTATTCTTCTTTGGTTATAAATAGAATTGTTGTTTGAGTCTCTTTATATTTAAATTCAAATTCTCACGAAGCTTCAATTGTAAAATAAGTCTTCAAACTTGCATGTTCTTAGATCACTTGATATTCCACATGCATTCACCATTAAAGTCCACATTAGAGTTTTAGGAAAAACATTTCAGAGCATTTTGCAGTTCAAGTCATACTCCGTATACATCCACCATTAAACCCTGTCATAGCCTGTTTCAAGCCAGGTTGAGAAAGAGTGAGAGTTGCATGTTAATTAAGTTGTCAATCAGTGTGGACTTTCAGATAAATGTTTAATGAATAGATTTGAGAGCATTATGGATCAAGTTATGTTTGTCTCTATGCTCTCCAATAGAGACATCAATCCATTGATTTCCTTATGAATTGGCGGTGCCTTAATGTAGTTTAATAAACAAGTTTTACAAGTCTTTAGAATCTAATTTGTGTTTAAAGTATATATATATTGCTCTTTGCCTTGTACTTTTGTTTGTTGCTTTTGCATCCATTTACTCATCTCAATTGGATCCCCATTTACATATTTAGTCTCTTCAAATCCTCTTCTAAGTCTAGAATCATTTAGAAGTCTAATCTAAAATACATCTCCATCCACATCCTCCTCGTCATCAAAATAAATTTATGGGTCATCTTAACTTTATCTTTAATCTTTATATTTCTTATCTTATTCATCCTCCTACATATAATATAACATATTTAACAGTTTTAATCATTCTACTTATGTACTATTATATTAACACACCGGAAGACTGCGGGGGAAAAAAAAAATCAAAATGACACCCATATTATTTTAGTATGTTTTTTTTTTCACGAAACAATTAAATATTTTAGAAACACAGTCAAGTATAATGTACATCTTCACATAAAAAAATAAATAAAAATAAATAAAAACGAACAAATTATTACAGGTAGGTACTAAAACTGGATCGGATCACACAATTAATTAACACGGCTGTCGATTGTAAACATCTGCTCGATCGCCTTTTGCTGCTTAATTTCCCAGAAGAGCTCGGAACGCGGGCACTTCCTCGGCCATCGCTGCCCGCCTGCCTCCCTCCCTCCCTCCTTTACTTCCTCCTCTCAGCGTCGACGGGCAGGAACTCTACGCTATGAGGGGCGCGATCGTCTGCAGTTCGAGCGAGCGACGAAGTCCTCATGGGCCCGGACTGAAACAGCCTCGGGACGCTGGGCTGCTGAAAGCTTCCGCTGCTCGCCAGGAACCGGCTGGTGCGGCCCAAGAACTCGCTCGAGTCGCCGGAGGAGGTCGGCTTGCTGCTGCCCGAGGCCATCGCCCTCCTCGACACGCTGCCGTTCCTCGAAGACGACGCCTGACTTTTTTCTGAGTCAAAAACCTGCTGCCACACGATGCATGTGAAGTTTCACTCGATTTCACGATTAATTACCTTATCATCGAATAAATAAATAAATAAATAAATAAATTTGAATATTATAAAACTCAATTCCTTACAGTTTCATTGGTGAAAGACAGATCCTCTAAGGTTTTGTTTCTGAACTGGCCGGAGACGTTTCTCCTTGCGAACGCTTCGACTGCACCAGAGAATCGATCGCGAACTTCTTGCCCAACTGTTAATGCAATTGATTGCTGTTTTATTTATTTATTTATTTATTTATTTCAGTGAACGACAACGAATTACCTGAAGTCCTCTCCGTCCTTTCCAACGAATGCCCGACTGGTCTTGCAATTCCCTGCTAAACGAAGCACCAGCACGTCAGGAGAGAAACAGAGCAAAAACAGAGATATCCAATTCAAAAGCTTTCTTACGCGATATCTCGGACTGCCGCTGCTCTGAGGCTGTTTTATTACAGTCCAATCGAAAACATAATCAAACTGGTAACCTGCAACGTATCAAAGTTCTTAATTCGTTCGTGAAAAGTAATGAACTCGATCGTTCATTGTGAATTATGTATCTAATTAATTACGTACCTTCTCGAATGAAGAGGTCGCGGAAGAGCCTTTTCAGGTAAGAGTAATCTGGTTTGTCTTCGAATCGCAGCGATCGACAGTAGTGGAAGTAGGAGATGAACTCTGATGGATAGGATTTGCACAGCACCTAATTTAAATGTATAATCAGAAAGTTCCTTCTTCTTTTAGATATATGATAAAAATAATAATAATAAAACAGCAAGAACCTCAATTGGCGTGAGCATTTTCTTTTCGCTGATCTTGTCGTACTTTTGCTTCTTGGTGCCGGCTTTTAAACCCTGCCAAGGAAGGCTGCCTCTTAAGAAGTACATTAGCACATAGCCCAGTGATTCCAAGTCGTCTCTCCTGCTTTGCTCTGAATTCAAACAAAATTAAATGAAGGGATTTAGTAATTAAGCTGATGCTGAATGAACAAGGAGCTAGATTATATATGGATCAATTACAAAGAAAGGCACACACGTACCGACTCCTAGATGAGTATTGACACTGGCATATCGAGCTGTTCCTGTTAGGTTTTTATGCTCCCTGTCCAAGCAAAACATATTGAAATTAACTGAAAAGTATCAGTAACTTTCCAAAGTAATTAACTATGAAATTAACTGAAAAGTATCTGAAAGAAGTTCAGAGAGAAATAGATTAATGATGAAATAACCATATTTATTTTTGTGGCGATTCAAGACAATAATACAATCAGTTGAAATTTAGCAAGGTTCACCTGTATGGTATGTGTTTATGAGTTTGAAGGTCTCGGTACTTCTTTGCGAGACCATAATCGATAACATAAACCTGGATAAATGACAAATAATAAATGTTAAAATGTTTTTATTTTTAAAACAAAAAGAGAAATGCATCACTGCATGATTATTATGAAGTATGAACTTAATTATCTAGAATTAACTCAACTCGTCTAGGAGTTTCATGCTAGCTAAACCTGTTTTAGGTGGGAGAAGCACATGGGAATTCAAAATAATTATAATGCAAAAAGTTTGTCAAGCTCAAGATTTGAACATTTTAAAAGTAAATAATGTGATTAACATGGATAGTAATTAATATTTCTACACTGAATTATGGTTATTATAGATAACCATTTATAATGCTTGATTGAATATAGGAGATTTTGTAGAAATACATGAGTCATACGAGGAAAAGGACAATGACAATTGTGTTTTGAGCAAGCAACTATATATAATTTATTTGATGAACAATTTTCAAATTTCTAGGGCACAAAGTTTAAAACAGTAATAAATTCTTTGATTGCTAATTAACATGATAAAGTTAATTATTTAATTAACTTATCCTTCTAATATTAAAAATAGGATAATTAAATATAATTATATATATACATTGTTACAATATACTATATAACATCTTATCATTTTTGAATCAAATGCATTTTGTGGCCATTTCTCCTAAAACAAATTTCATTGCAAGTGTCTACTATACCTATATATACAAAAAAAAAAAAAAACAATATGTATTTTTGTGATAGATTTTGCAAACCTGATTTGCTTTACGTCCAATACCCATTAGAAAATTATCCGGTTTAATATCACGATGAAGAAAGCCCTTTGAGTGAAGGTACTCAATTCGATTAATCTATATCGAATTAATAGAATAAAATTATTCATTTTTGTTAGTAGTTAATGATAAAATTATTAATGTAAATTAAGAGAATGTGCTTACTAGTTGGTCAGCCAACATAAGAACTGTTTTCAAGGTGAACTTTTGATTACAATAGTTAAACAAATCTTCCAAGCTTGGACCAAGTAGGTCAATGACCATTACATTAAATTCTTCTTCAACGCCAAACCACCTTAGTTGAGGGATTCCACCTTCGTTACGTTAAAAAGATACAAACAATCAGAAATGATGTTTATAACATATGAATCGAATAACTTAAAGCGAACTTACTTCCTCCCTGAAGAAGAATGTACAATTTTGACTCATATTGAAGTTGAGGATGCTTTGTTTTGATAGGCTCCTAAAAATATGAGCAATCTTCATTAAATAGTTAGACATAAGCAAAATTTCAATAGAATGTTTGAATTTAAGGTTTAAAAAGGTTTTCTTTTACTTTGTTGTTTCAATTCAAAAAATCATACCAATTTCATTGCCACTTCCTCTCCGGTTTGTATGTCAACACCTACGACATATGCACGAGTATAAATAATATATCAATGAAATAGCAAAACAATATGATATTAACTCACCGAGATAAAGCTCGCCAAAAGATCCACTTCCTATCTTCCTTCCTAGCTTAAACTTTCCGCCAACAATGTTTTCCATGACAAACTAGAATAAAACATAATTTTGTAGGCAACTAATTAAAATGCTAAATTATTTTAAAAGACATTAGATATTTTGAATCATTGTTGAACATACCTTTACAATTTTAGTATATAACTCTTCTTTGAAACTCTAACAATTCACCGAAAATATAATGGAATCGTAACAATTGGTGGAGATCTACATCAACGTAAAAACCATGCTACACACTTGGACATTTAATCATTGCTTGCATTCAAAATTTGACTTTGATATCCCACAACAATGATTCATCAAAGCCTAAATTGATGAATCTCTTGCGGGATTAGTCAAGAAGATGGATAGATTGAATCATGAAAGCAACTCATTCTTACATCATCGCTAACTAAGTCTATGAAGACCAATCATATAAAAAGAATACAGATTGACATTCCAAGAATAACAATAAAACAAAGACTAAGTTTCATATGAAAACTAATGCAAAAAGGAGATGAAACTATTGAGTGGCCAAGAGAGATTTTCGAAAGTTCATGAATTTTGGTGCATTCTTTTTTTAGAGGAATATGGATAAGAAATGGAGGAGGAGGTTATGAACATTTTAAATGGGAATAGAGTAAAAATGACTACACATATTATATTTTTTTTCAGATAAATATTATACATTTTTCATCCATGATAACATAAATTTTGTCAATTGTTTTATTCTCAAAATTTGTATTTATAAAATAGTTGTTTAGTCAATTTTTTAGTAAAAAAATTTAAAAATATTTTTTAAACTCACACATAGTTAATTTTATATATTTTTTAAATACAGAGAACTTAATTTAATCATATTTTAAGTAAAGAATAAATTAAATACATTTAAAACAAAAAAATGATTTTCACTAAACACAAAAAAAAATATTCTTTAATTTATTAACAACATTATTTTGATTATCTTGGTCGATTCTTATATAGTAAAATTTTAAGTTGATTTCATATTGACTGATAGTAAACTATATATACCAATTTTTTTTTTTTTAAAAGATCATATGCTTCATTCCAAATATTTATTTTATTTCAAATATGATTAAATAATTGTTAATCATATTTGAAATAAGAATTAAAAAAACATTAAACATTGCAATAACTCCATTCCAAGTAATTGAAATTACAATTCATTAAACCCTCTAATAAAAAAAAATTATTATGTTTAAACTATTTTATCAAGAAATTAATGGTAGTTCATATGTAAAAAGTCATAATAATATTCTTTGCTAATTTATTGGCACACCTTAACCCACTTAGAATAATAAACTAGACTTTAAAACTCAAAATAAGATTTAGGCAATTAGATTAACTAAATGTGTACTAGAAATCCATTGCTAGAAGATCCATATGATATTTTTTTCCTTTAGTCGATACGAATAGACCTTTTTGTTTGATTTAGGGTTCATCCTAATTCAACCCTAGCACATGACTTCCTATAGTCACATCGAAATAGTTTGCGCATGAAAGATTTTTTTTTTAAGAGTTTTCCTCAATATAATTCATCTGCTCACCATTTCAATTGGTATTTAAGTGATGGAAATGAGCTAATTTGGAACTTCAATGTTTTCCCTTGTTTCTTGAGGTCCTTTGTTTTTATCATTAGACTCATGACTTAGATAAACAAAAAAGAGTATTTAAAAATTTATTTACAAGAAGAGAATCAACCTTAAGATCATTTTTGTGCAATATCACTAGTGCTAGAGTCTTCCTCATAGCTTGTAGGTATCATGTGACCATTAAGTGACATTAGGGACAAGTAATTATTCTTTGGCCTTGCTTTGTTCTTCTTTGGATGTGGATGCATCATACCATGTGACTCTTAGAGAGATGTGTTTCTTCTTCTCTATTTTCTCCTTTCTCTTCTTCAATTGTAGGTGCTCGCTCACTGGTGATGTGACATACATATGTGGATGATGATGTATCACCTCATCTGGCACTTAGAATGGCAATTTTTCAAAGGGTTCCCCTAAGATTTCAGATTGACCAAAAGGCACACCTAGGTTTGAGAATGTCCAAAAGGCGCACCTTATTCCAATTTTACCCTTTGTCAACTTTATTTCTGTTTTCCCAAGTATATGAGCCACATTTAAAATTAAAAAGCCCTTTGTTGGTTCGAATGCATGAAATAATGTTTACCCATGTGATTACTTTACCTTTTCATGTTTTACATGTACACAACTGTTCCATCACATTCCGGTAGGATTTCACATGCAACTGTTCCAAGTTTTGTTGGTTTCTTCATTGCTTCTCAGTCCAAATTGTCATCATGTATCATCTTGAAGCATTTCCAATACTGATCAAAAGGTTTTTAAACTTTTAGAAGACTATGGTCTTGTTTTTTAAAGACCATGTAACTCTTAGTGGTGTTGATCTTTCAACACCAATACCACACTTTGTAATTAGAACAATACACTCTGGTGCTAGTTCCAGAAGACCGACACCATAGTGTTGTACACTTTAAGTGAATTGTCACATATACATATAACGTATCCTAGAGATGTCAAAATGAGGAATTGACACCATAAATCCATTTTACATGTTGATGGTGGGTGCACAACATTTAACCCAGAGTTTTAATATATGGCCGAGGTTATAGTTAGGTTAGTTGTGATTTCCAGTTGTTTCAAGTGTGTAGGTGTAGATTACTTGACAAATATTGAAGTCCTGGTTGTGAACCAGGCAGTAACTAAATACCAATGGAACTAGGCATTTGAAGTCTTGATTGAGAGTCAGACATGAGCTAAGTCTTAGTTGAAGGCCAAGTAGACAAATTCCTAGTTGAAAGTTAGGTGAATCAAGTAAAAGTGGTGAAGGCTTGACAAACAAATTTCTAGTTGGAGGCTAGGTGAGTCAAGTCTAAATGTATGGAATTAGCTGGAAGATGATTGGTTGGCACAAGTCAAAGGGTGTGGAATTAGCTGGGAGTGGATTGCTTAGCAACCCAAGGTAGATGGGTCAAAATCTAGTCAAGTGCGAGTGACTTTTAATTATATATCATACTCATTACGTGTAACAACTACAAGGAAGCAGTTTGATGGTTTTAGACGATGGAAGGGAGTTCAAGGTGACTAGATGGTGATAACTATAGATGAAGGATTTTGGAGGGTCCAAATGACGATAGCTAGGATAGGACGACCAGAGTGTTGGAGCAATCTTGATGCCCTAGGTTTTGATATTTGGACATAGGTTTAAGTTAGGTTTATTGTTGTACTGATATG
>JBAMIB010000119.1:4059740-4072060 GCA_037177415.1 Kaempferia rotunda | reverse complement strand
CATGTCAGGGTGACTAGATGCTTGCGAGGGGGCTTAGAGCAAGTTAAGAGTGACCGGATGCGGATGCTTATAAGGAGGCCTGAACAGGTCAGGGTGAATGTGCTTGAGGGGGGCCAGAGCAAGTCAGGATGAACGGATGCTTGCGGGGAGACCTGTAGCAAGTCAAGAGTGACTAGATACTTGCAGGAAGACTCAAAGCAGAGGTCTTCACACTAGATTTTTCAAGTCATGGGATCGGATGATTTGGGTCGACTTCTTTTCACTAGATTCAATTGTATTTAATTCATTTCAAAACATAATCATTGTTTTCATCCAAATAAGTTTACATTCTGAAATCTACTCGAGCCCTAAGGCCCCCACATTGTGCTTACGATTTAGTCTAGATGCCTAGTTCAGCCTATGCTAGCTTTATTATTTATTTTGGACCAACTCTGCCAATAGGAAAGCATTCTCTGTGACTGTCATCTTCAATAGTCGACCTATCTAACTCAGTTTTTTTTAGCTTCTCTAGCTCTGTTCCTAGCGGTTGACTACCCAAACTTGGTCTCTTACCCTTCTAACTCCACCGTCGAGGAAAGTACCCCTTCGACCCCTCTTTGCTCCTCAGTTCGACTTGAGGGGGAAGGGGGGGACTTGTGATATCGCCCGAGTCCCCAACAAGATTCGGTCTCCCGCTGCTTGGTTTTTCAACCTAAAAGTTCCATATAACTCGACCTCTCAATCCAAATGCTCCAGCGAGTCAACCTCTTGATCCGAGTGCTCTAGGCAAGTTAGCCTCCTGAGTCACTCCTACTGCGCCATGTCTCGAGTACCCCATCCAACTCAACAACCCAACTTTTTAACTATACTTCTCGAGTCACTCTTATAGCACAACAGCTCGAGCACACCACACTCCATACGCAAGACAATATTACGAGCTCCTTTAGTTGGACTTCATCCGTTTCCACCCCTTAGTTCGACTTGAAGGGGGATAGTGATAACCTAGGTAATAATGCCCCCTTCGATGCATGACTTGCAACCAACAACTCCGAGATCCAAGAACCCATTAGGGTTTTAGAGTATGATTCTCCATAAATTCACACTAATAGTGGTACGAAGGGATTTCTGGTATTTAATCCTAACTTTTCTTTTTCTTCTACATTTTCACTATTATTTTCTTTTCATGGCATGGTGACTTAAGCACGGGTTTCACTAGGATGACTCTTATCACCCCCTGATGTGTGGCAATCTATATAGATCGAGTGTGGCAATCTATGCTGATTGAGTCAATTGCAAAAGAAAACTTCATCAACAATTTCAAATGAGGTTATAGATTTTAGTCGCATCACAATCCATCCAGCAAAGAAGTCAAAAATAGAGGAAAGAAAACAACTTGGCACACGTGGTCCACATCTTTGTTGCCCGAGTCGTCATCGTCGGGATACACTACCGCCCCCACATTGGTCTCACTCTTCTACATGGTATGTAGGTTGTCCACCTAGGGGGCGATTTTTATTACATCTAATTCAAATTCCATCCTCTTTTATAATGTTTTTCCTCCTTGATCCGTTAATTATTTTTTCTCTTTCATGGTTAATTTTTTCCATTCTTCATTTGTCCACAAGGGTAAATGGATGGGAAAAAATTTCTATACCTCTTTAATGTAGTTAATTTTTCCAGCCTTCATTTGTCATGAGATAAATAAAGAAAAAAATCTCTATTGAAGGATGATTATTTTATTTTATTTTTTGTCGTTCATTTGTTGACTAGGTAAATAAAGAAAAATAAACCTCTTTAGGATAGAGGGAATAGATTGTTAGAAATTTTTTTTAAAAAATTATAGTTAGAAAAATTAAAAAAATAAATGTAATATAATTTTTTACCTTATAAAATATACTACTATGAATTAAATTATTGTATATATAAATTTATTGAATTTTAAACTGATAAAAAAATTCAAATTAAATTCAATTTAATCCTACTTGATAGGTCATGTTTAATTGGTGGACTGCAAATTTCAACTCAATAAGTATCAAATATTTTATGAGATAATATCAAAACTAAAAATATTTTTTATTAATATATTTATTTTTAAAAAGTGTCAAAATCTTATCTACATGGCACGATACGATACTGTATTGTTCCGGTCATAAGCCAAAATTTCAGTATAGCTCAAAATTTTAAACCTTGGTTGATGGCATACTTTTATCCTTATGATTATATCAATTTCATCACTAATAATGATAAGAATGATAACATAATCTAGACTAGCAAGGCAATTGCAATGACAACCTTGTGATGATAGGCAAAGCTATTACAAATTAAGGTTGCTTTTGATGGTAATGAAAGTCTTCATATAAGGAAGTTTCATGACTATTGTAGTTTGTGATGAAACATTTTATATTACAAAAGGGATTTTTGCGATGAGTTGTTTTGTCACCATTTCAAATATCAAATTTGCAATAGGATTCATGACAAAAATTACCAAGATAATGGTATTAGTATCTACCAACAGCTCAATAGAAAAACACAATTAGTAAAATATTTTTTTATTATCTATGGTGGTCTCGTGACCATTGTAAATAACATTATAAGCACAGTAAACCTTGAGCTATTGTTCTTTTTACTATCACATTGTTTGCCCCTTTCTTATTCTTCTCCAACCTTCTCTCCTCTTGTTTGACAAGCTCATATATTGTTGCTCTTTGACGAGTTTTTAAAGAAAACACTATATCCAATGATTGTCTTGCAAAATGGTCTAAGAAACATATATTTTAAATGCTTATGAGAGAGTAGTCTCTACGTAAATATTTGATTTCTCATGCCCCTAAATTTACACTTTGAAAAATTGACACAACAACTAATGTTGGATGTGTACATGTTTGGGAACTTCAAAATGTGATATTGACTCACAAACAACTTTTTGTGATTTTGTGAGTATATATGCAGCATGTGGCTTCACTCTCTTCCCACTAGCCCCCTATGACTTTAGTTGATGAAGTTCAACACTAGATTACTGTCATTTTTTTGGTTCTATTTTTAATGTCCATGATAGTGTAATTATCAAACACATTTTTATCACAACAAAATATGTCAATATGGGCACCCTCAAAATATGCTTCATTTGGTCCAATTATAGGTCTTACCATAACCTCAAATTTTGACTCAATTGCATCATTGAACATATTGTCTAGTAATGTCCAACATCTCTGAAATATTTGTGGAGGATTTTCATGTTTTTTTTATTCTATTAAAAAATATGTTTTTTGAATGCATGGTTCGAAGGTAGGGAACTGACAATGAGAATCAAGCCAAAATATCTTACTATGCTTAAAGACAAAGCTTTTGCTTTGCATTGACAAAACAAAAACAAAAGAGAAACCAATGCAAATTGAAATGTAAATGATAAAGTAAATAGAAAGACAATTAAAACCTAATTTATGTGGTTCGATAGCCTTTGGGTCCTACTTCACAACTTATAATCATTCAGTGGGTCATTAAAATTTCATTAATTTCCTACATCTCAGAAACCATCCAAAGTTGGAGAAACCCCTTTTAATAACCTTTCTTTACAAGAGAAGTACTTAGAACAGAAGAAGATTACAATGGAAGCAAGCCTAGCCTTCAACCATGTTTTCATCTCAAACTTTACAACAATAACAGAGTCTTGTCCCACTGGGTAGGGTTGGCTATTTTCACTCAAACTTTAAAAAATATTAATTTTGGCTCAGTCAACTGTGTTGTGCTTCCAGCTAATTGATATTTGTTGCGCAACCACTTTACCAACCTCTTCATCAAACTATTTATACCATCACTCGATTGATCTTTGCAGCTAACCATTCAGTTGCAACCGTACAACTGCTTCATCAAGCCACTCAAATCTTCCATTAGTCAATTGTGCAACAACAAATCAATAGGTTTATTGTAACAAAAAAGTTGTTTCTTGAATCGATTCGAGATGCCATCAGTCAATTGTTAAAAGATAAATTGACTTGGACTTGTCATAAGTTGACTTCTCGTGGTATTAGTCGATGGACTGGTCGACTAGATTACAAAAAGTGAACAGTAATCTTCAATTCCTTTTTCATTTATTGTCAAATGAATAGTCGACTTATATATGCAAACATTAACCTTTAATTCCTTTTTCATTTATTGTCAATTGAATAGTCGACTTATATATCAATCGATTGAAAAACATATTCAGTCGTTGAAACACTAAGACCATTTCTAAGACGTAGACGGAGTTTAATTTTACCCACGATTAGCCCACAATTACATGTGTTCTAAACATCTTTTCACATATGAAATCCACATAGAACATCTGACTTCATATTGCTAAGAAATCTTACTTTTGGGTCTTCCTCTTTTGCTAGACATCCGGAACCTTAACTTGTTAGGTATACTGTCAACTTTGATCCGCCAAGATTTTCGCTTGGCAAGCATTAAGTTATTTTGACTTGCTGGAACTTCCGATATTACACCTACAACACTTGTGTCAAGGAACCCACACCATTGGACACACCTCATCAATAATCTACATATTCTAACTTAGACTTTTATCCAAACATCAAAATCATCTTGGGACATGATTGCGCCAACAATTTTCCTTTGAAAATTTTCCTTTTTATAAGCATTGAAGGTTTAAAATCGTTAAATCATAACATCTTTTGATAATATCGATCCTACCCCAGGTAAGCAAGCCATGCCTACGTGACCTTACTCTAGGTCAGCATTCCCACTTACATATACGAAGTCCTTGGACCAAAGGATCAACCTTTCCAAGAGGTCGTCAGTTCGATTGACCTTTCCTAGAAGTTTGGTAGGACGACTGACCTCTTCCACTAGGTCAGCATGCTTAGCTCCCCACTCAGAACCCTTTTAGATTGCTATCGGACAAGCCTTCAATTTAGCAGCCAACTTCTCCGACTTGACCTTTCAATTGACCTTGATAGCTCAACTCAATCATTCAGAGAGGCCCACCTTGGCATAACACCTAATATCCTGCTGATCTGACTACTCTAATTGACACCTCAGCTGTTCGACTCGACTTGAAGGGGGAGGGACTAGTGATACCCTGTAATGCCAATCCTACCCAGGTCTGCAGGCTATGCCTATGTGCCCCTACTTTAGTTTGGCATTCCCACTTATGCATATAAAGTTATTGGACAAGAGGACCAAACCTCTCCCAGGTGGTGGTCAGGTTGGTCGACTTTTCCTAAGAGGTCAGCAAGACGGCCGATCTCTCCTAGGTGGTTACAATTTATACTAAGTAAAATTAATTATATTATCATTAATAATTCAATTAAATAAATATCAAAATCATAATGACACAACTCAAAATGAGTAAGTGATATATAGTCAACTCTAGCATAGGATCGAAAATGTGCTAAGTCGACATAAAATCCCCAATTTGGTTTAGCAGTGAAGATTCTGTCTGGCACACCTGTCCCCGGAAACTCAACTCATGTATGCATTGTCTCCATGATCTTTGAACAACTTGAATAAAGCCCCTCTTTGACAATTGTTGCACATTTGAGCTTAAGTGTGCATCAGTGCTATTTGTGAACTTCTGTTTATCCTTCCTCCAGGTAAAGACATGTAACAAGAGCAATATGATATTATGATGAATTATTCAATTTGGAAGTTACTGAATGTGCATGAATAGGGAAGTTTAATCATGAATCAGTTAAGTGGACTATTCTCAGAAAAAATCAATGAGGTTGGAATTTCTGTTAAATGATTTATTGATTACCCAATGGTCTACCTGTAATTGCAGAAATCAGGAGTTATCCTCAAGCAAGCAATGACACTGTTCACCCAATGACAAGTAGACATTTGAGATCTCAATGGAACTTCTCAAGGAATAGACTTTCACAAATCTCTGAAATGTGCATTCCTGAAGTTCGAGACAGTATTAACTGCAGCAGCAGCTCAGATGAGGCAGCAGGGCATGCCACAAATTCCTATATTTCTGGCAATTTTCAGTTAAGTTCATGGACTGATAGCAACTCACTTATGTTTTCTGCCGCTTGTGACCAGCGATTCGAAGACGGGGATCGACTTGGCAGTTTTAATCGCATTGACTCTCAGGTAAGTTCATCAAATTAACAAACCAAAGTTCGTGTCTACTAATGCAAGGGATATTTATCAACCTATACTGAAGACAAGAATTATCTTTGTTCATGAGTTATGACAAAACAATTCTTGTGGTTATGAATAACTTCTATCATTTAGTTTATGTAGGACATTTCCTTGAAAAAGAGATTTAATAGAACATGCAGGAAAAAAAAACTCTGAAGATGTTTCTCCTTTTTGGCAGTAAGTTGTGATTAATAATTCAAACCACTTATTCATTATACTTCACTAATTTCAGTTTAGCTTGCCTAGTACTTCCTTGGAAATGTCAAATGTTGAGAATTATCTCCAGCTTCAACAAGAATCGATACCCTGCAAAATACGAGCTAAGCGAGGTTGTGCAACCCATCCCCGAAGCATTGCTGAGAGGGTTAGCTCTTTCTTATCCTCTTATATTTCCTATGATTGTTCACAAACAAGGCACAACAACAGATACCTTCATTTTCCAAGTCCATCCAATGTCTTTGTTTTTTAGTGTTTTTCATTTTTGAAACTGCTTCTTCTTCAAAAGAATTATCTATTACTCATGTTTAATTAAATGGGTAATTGACATATCATGAACTATCTTTTATATGGAAATTAGGAATTTAAACTTTTTTTTTGTGGAATGCAATCTAGTCTATATGCCAAACCAATTATATTGTTGGACAAAGTTTGTGTAAAATGTAGCAAGTATCCATTAACTTTATATATTAACTTTTTTTTTCTGACTTGTTATTTCTCTTGTAAATTTTTAGGAACGGAGAAACAGAATTAGCAAACGATTGCATAAGCTGCAAGGTCTAGTGCCTAGTATGGATAAGGTAATAGAAATTCCTAAAGCATTCTTATACTCTTTTTTAACTGAGTGACTCATCTAGTCATTTAATTTGTAAGTGGAGAATTCATGTTACTGGTTAATCTGTTATGGACAGGCATTTAGGTCATAGTATAGATAAGGTAATTGAAAGTCTTCAAATCATGTACCAAGTCAAGAGCATTTTCACGTGACTCAAATATTTTATACTTGATCAGTTACTTATCGAATTCAGTTGACTGCTAAAATATTATGTTTCATGGGAAGAAGACCAGCTAATCAGGTTATTTTGATATCTTAACAGCAAACGAGTACATCAGACATGTTAGAGTTGGCAATACAGTACATCAAAGAACTGAGAAGCCAAGTGCAGGTTGGTATCTACTGCAATTAGATATTCTTTTCAATGACTAATTCTTCAGTGTTTATTACAATATATGTATCGTTTTCTGGATCACAGAATATTCTAAAATGTTGTGATGGGCTTTTGAAGAAGTAAAAACCATGGGCATTTTCTCTAAGTTCTTGATCTCACTGGTCAAAATACTTAACTGTGTGGGATTCATAGGATTTGAGCTAAAAATATTGGTTTCATGGGTTCCTTGATAGCGGAGATATAAAGGATTTTATAAAGATTCTCATTTGTATCTAATGGTTCCATGGGTTCCTTGTTTTTCTCTGCTTACACCTCCAAAGGTAGAGGAGATATAAAAGGGTTTATAAAAAATCCTTAACATCCTCTTCTACATGGTGCATGGATTTGAGCTAAGGTGACGGCTTCACCTTTTGCTCAAATGGATGTAGAATATGCATGGATGTGGACTTGGGCCATGTGTCCACCAGGTTGGGCTAGAATTGGGATCAAGCGCAGCACAAACAAAACTCTGTGGGATGCTCTCATGACAGTGCAAACCCAAATAATAGAGTTGTTCCCTGACATGTGTGACAAGGAATTTTTTGTAAACTTCTCTTCCTTGAGAGGGGATTTATGACTATAAAGTGCATCTTTTTCCTACATTCCTACATCTTGGGGTGCACCTGTACAGAAAAAATTGGTTATTGGATTTTGAGGGAGATTTGTGGGCGAGAGGTCATATTCTCCCCAAGGAGAGAGCTGACTTTTGCGGTACTTCAAGCATTTGATGAGTCTTAATTTTATTTTTTTCTTAGTTTTGCTATGCTTGCAGTATTCTGTTTTCTACATAAGTTCTATTGGATTTTGAATTTTCTGATTAAAAAAAAACTTCTATCAATTTTTACCTCCATGGATTCTGACAAATTGTGCAGCAGAGACAAACAAAACTGGATCAAATTTCTGATCTACCCTAACATATCATGGGTTTATCTGTTGCCCACCACTACAACTCACAATTGCTAATGGAATTATTTGTTTTGGCAGAAACTTAAACAAGAACGAGCAGATTGTACATGCACCAGCAAGCAGTTGGTGGCTTGATATTTGATCCATTCATGCATCTGATTGACCATGTGGTAGAACAGTTTGTATTTTTTTTCACTGCCCCTAAGATCAGAAGAATGCTTTCTGAGCTTGTCTCATATTTCACAGGGACTCCTGGTTGTTTTCTTTTAGCCCTAACTTTGTCAAATATTGTGCTATACTGAATCTTGTGTGAAACTTTAGTTTCCGTAAGTATTGAATTCTGGAATAACGATATGTTTCTTTTGTTTGTTGCATTTAAAATTTTATTCAAGGAGAATGAATTGTTGCAGAGAGGTAGTCTAGAAGGTTAGGGAACAGAAAATTGTACACAGGATCAGAATCATCTGTATGTCTGTCATTCATATTCTCTCCCTCTCTTCCTCACTTCTCTGTCAACTCCATCTTTCATTGTATCTTCATTGCCAATTACATGTATCTTCCTGATGAACAAAATGTTGTATATACCTCTTTCATGTCTTAACCATTTACACTAATAGCTAATAGTCGTCCGTGATTTATCTCCTTTCTATTGGTCTGGGATGGGTTGGCGGAGGCACTGGGGGTGAATGAATCACTTTTTTACCACATGATGAACAAAAGGTCAATTGCTTTTTGTCACATGATGAACAAAAGGCCGGCGGTGGTGGCTGATCCGGCTGTGGTGGAAGTATGGATCTGAACCGGGGTGTTTTGGATGATAACAAGTTTGGATCTGATCACCGGAATCATTGGATTGTTAACCTCTGATGCCCGGAGATGTCCTGGGCCAATGGAGCAGGGGATGAACGGCTGGAGCGTGGATGGGTCACCAGATTTCCGTAGGATCACTTCACAGAGGAGAGGACCGGACTTGGCAGAATATTGGGCACTTCTGATTAGGTTCAAGTCACCCCTGGAGGGGATTGTCATTGGTTGGAAGGATATAGAGCGACACTGGGTCACTGCTGGGAGATGTAGAAGGAAGGTGGCGCAACAGTGGGTTGATGGAGTCGCGAGGGTGATGATGTATGTACGGATAGAGATTGATGTGTATTGTCATCATGTTTGTGATTTTGTCGTGTGGGTGATTGTGTTCGACAGGGATATAGGTTGGTCTTCTTGTGTATATACCAATCCATCTAATAATATCACATGAACCTCATTTGATCTATCTGATGTCTAAACCTCATTTGATATAGGTTGCCACCGATGTCTAAACGTGACGAGTAGGGATGAGGTCCCTCGGGCGGTGCGATGGTTAAAACATGAGATGTTGTCACATGAGGTATAGAGGTCGAAACTCAGCGCGTCCGAGTATATACCTCCCCATGTCTTAACCATTTACATTAATGGCTAGTAGTCACCCGTGATTTACCTCCTTCGTGTTGGCCTGGAGACGGATTGGCGGAGGCGCTGGGGGCGAGCGAATCGCCTTTTGCCACGTGACGAGCAGGGATGAGTGGTATTATTGGTTTTTATATGTTTTTATGAGCAATATATTTACTCATTCATAAAAAAAATAATGAACAAAAGGCCGTCTCGACGAATTGACGTAGTTAGTATTTGTATAGACGGTTACTCCAATAGAACTTAAGGTCAATTCTTAGCGAGTGTAAAATATCATCTTGCTAAGTGCTTGATCTCTTCAATACAAAGTACCATTGCACTGAGACAAATACCCCCGTGATTTACCTTCATCCAAAGAGTATGTAGTTGTCTTAGAGGAGCCGCTAAAGCCTCACCTAAAGATGTCGCTCGGTCGATTTGCTTCATCTCGCTGTGGAGTTGATGATGAAAAACCGTTATAGTTAGCGACTCACTTTTTGCCACATTTGGCTCTTCCCTTTGTTTGTTTTCCTATACCAACTAGAGTTTCCATTGTAATTTGATATTGAACTTGCTATTCAGAATTCCTAGTGCCCATTGCAGATAATTTTCTGTGCTTATCTCACTGTATTTTCAGCAATTAGTTCCAACAATCATAATTATTACATATATAAATTTGTGATGCATGTTGTGACAATTTAGCTGATTCAAAATATGACAAATTTAATTCTAATCTCTGATATTTTCTCTTAGGATCAAGATGGTCTTATAACACAGCCAAGTGCTCTCCCTCATCTTGGTGATGATCTTCTACATGTAATAAATTATTTAGGCAAATGTATTATATCTAAGTCTTGCTTGTTCAATTAAAATTTAATTCGTTTGTTTCATAATTTAAATCAATGTCTAATTATCCTCTATGTTCAGTTAAATTCTAAATGATCTCGAACAAAATAATTTAGAATGTGAAAATAATAATGAATATAAGAAAGTTTACTATTTAATGCATGAACTATATATATTAAAATTCATTATGATAACTTACATTATCTAATTTAATGGCAATTTCTAAACTTTTAAAATTGATATATATGTTTTTTGTATTAAAGGTTATCATTTTTGCAATGCAACTAGTTAAATATGGTGTCCATGCTATTATATATCTAAAATTTTGAAACACAAGGATTACTTTATAAAGTCCTTGAATAAAATTATTGCTCCGTGTTGGCCTGGATACGGGTTGGCGGAGGCGCTGGGGACGAGCGAATCGCTTTTTGCCACTTGAATAAAATTATTGCTTTGGATGTCTATAGAGGTTGTGATATATTGAGATTGTAAATCTTCTTAATGAAATATTTAAAATCTGTAATTAGACATCTAAGTTAAGGGTAGGAAAATATCCAAAATTTTATAATACCACGTATACTATATCAATATATACTTAATATATCGAAATTAACGATATACTAAAAATTGTTAATATGATATTATATCGTATTGAATTTTTTATCGATATGAGATTTAATATTTTTGATATTTTGATATATACCAAAATACTAAATGAATTATTTTATTATTCACTTATGGCACATGTGGTGGTGTATGGGGCTTATTTTCAAAAATACTATCATAGTGGTGTTTTTGAAATATAATATGATACTGGTAGCTATGATTTTATCGGATTGATAATATCGCTTTAACTAAATTGTGAATTTTAAAATCAAATTGAATTATCTGAAATAATCAATATTTTAAAAAATTAAAATAAAATTTTAAAATAACTAAATCAAACTTTTAAATTTAGTGAATGTGAGTCGTTAATTCACGTTAACCGAACTTCTATTTACCATTGTTAATTAGTGGGCAATTGGACAAATATAATTTTTTTCCCGTGCCTTTCGAGTTACATTTCATTCAGAGGTACGACCAGACTCATGTATCTTAGGCCCAGGTTATAAACGGGTTTCCCCGTGTCGTTCGAACCGTGAGCCGGTCGGACGTTGTCCCAGACTCCTGAGCGGATGCACCATGTTATAAGTGGGTTTCCCCATGCCCTCCGAGTGACATTCCATTAGGAGACACTACCATACTCCTATGTCTTAGAGCCAGGTTATAAGTGGGTTTCCCTGTTTCGTCCGAACCGCGAGCTGGTCGGACATTATACCAGACTCTCGAGCGGGCGTGCCAGGTTATAAGCGGGATTCCCCGTGCCCTCCAAGTGGCATTCCATTTGGAGGTATAATCAGACTCTTGTGCCTTAGAGACAGATTACAAGCGGGTTTCCCCGTGTCATCCGAACCGCAAGCCGATTTGACATTGTCCCAGATTCCCGAGCGGGCGCGCCGGGTTATAAGAGGAATTCTCCATACTCTCCGAGTGACATTCCATTCGGAGGTACTGTAACGCCCCAAAATTTCCTAAAAATATTTTAGGAAATTAGAATATTTATTTTAAGAATTTATTTGAAATTAATTAGATTTATTCATAATTTTTCCAAGGAAAAATTTATAAAATAAAGAACAATAAAAAGGTTAGCTAGAATTTGACCTTTAGACCTCTTACAAGGAGGATAAGTTAGATAACCAATTGGGCTAATCATTTTATTTGAATTAGGAAAGAGAGGGGTCATGTTAAGAGGAAAATAGTGGTTATTTTATAAGAAAT
>JBAMIB010000119.1:3927864-3943241 GCA_037177415.1 Kaempferia rotunda | reverse complement strand
AAGTGGATAAAATCTTATCAATATATATCTACAGTGATTAAATTATTGATGATACTCAATTCTAAGACCCCTCAATTTTTTTTTAAAATTATTTAATAGATAGAATGTGAGATTGGATGTCCATCTCGGAGTTAACAGGAGTTTTAGTAGCTTGTAAAAATTGAATATCCGGTTTAATTAAAAAATTGCTACAGTAAAAACTAGCCACACATGAAATTAATGAGTACGAGACGATATCAAGTGAGATTTGTGCGAGAAATTGGATCGCATAACAGAGTCGAACAAAAATACGTACTCCAATCAAATACGTACATAAATGATTGGAGTCGATATATATAAAGATATCCATGCGACGATAGTGACGACCACGACGGTGACAGCCACGACGACGAGGATCTCGTAATAAATTTAGCAAGGAACTGCTGTTAAAATCAAATCAATCCAATCAAATTATTGAGATCGAAGTAATTAATTATATTTTTTTTAACAATTGAACTGATAGAATTTTACGAATTAAATAAATTAAACTCATACAAAATCAATTAATTTGATTGGATAGTCGGATTAATTAATTTTCAAAATAAATATTGAAAAATAATAATAATGACTTAATCGATTTAATAAAAAATTCAAAAAAAATATATTTAATTAAAAATTACTTTAATCAATTTAATAGATTTTTAATTTTTAAAACTAAAATTAAAAAAAATGGATAAGCAATTAAAATTTTAAACTAGTCAATTATTTTAATTGGATCCCAATTTTACTCAACTCTAATTATGTTCACACTCATCGTGCGACTCTTTAATCAAGAAAGCAAAATAATGAAGATTAAAAATTTGAAAGTGGTAAATAAGCATGTCAAAAAGGAATCCATCCAATCTACCAACCAGGCCCAATCAGAAAAATATCGAGTTAAGATTGAGAGTTTTTCAATTTGGGTTGGATTTGAATTAAGATTTTTTTAGTTGTGTTAGGATCGAATTTGATTGGGGTTGAACCGAGTTGTCTTGAATTTAGGATTTAGGGATTTATTTGGATTAATTCAAATTTTATTTTAAAAATTAAGATAATTTATGTATATAATAGCAGAAGGTTAGTACGATAATGATAAAGTATGAAGATAAATGTGAAAAATTATAAAGA
The DNA here is from genome assembly GCA_037177415.1 of Kaempferia rotunda. Lineage (NCBI taxonomy): Eukaryota > Viridiplantae > Streptophyta > Magnoliopsida > Zingiberales > Zingiberaceae > Kaempferia > Kaempferia rotunda. The sequence goes on along the minus strand of JBAMIB010000119.1, from coordinate 3,942,095 downwards.
AAATAGTAAAAAAAATTAATCGGGTAGGTCGGGTTATTCAAGTTGGTCAGTTATCTAGGTTTAGTTTGGGTTTAAGATTTCTGAGTTGCATTCAAGTACGGATCAGGATTAAAATTTTCTATAATATCATTATTTTGACTTAATCCAAACTCACTAAATCCATCCGAATTGACACTTAAATCCTTAAATCCTGGTTGGATGCTGCAAGTTTACCATTTTTAATCATCAATTGTCCAAAGAGCATATTTAAAATTGTAAATTCTCAAAAGACACCCTTAACTTTGAGATTTCTCAAAAAACAGGTTTATTTTTTATTTTACCCATCCTGTCATGTCTCATGTGTGATGTTGCTTGCATGCAAAAAAATAATAATAACATTAATGTTAATTTTTAAAAAGCAATATTACAGAAAATACTAATTTTAAAATTTATACAATACTAAAATCATATTTATTTTTAAAAATCAAAACCACTATTAATTTTTAAAATATAGTACCACAGTAGTACTGTTATTTGATCTATCACTAAGATCATATTTGATGTAATTTGCACATCAAAATGGTACAATTTCTACATCAAATAATATTTTAACTCTAACTCACTCACGTCATATCACACCAAAAATGAATATTCTTTAGAACATTATATTTTTCTTATTCATAATTAAATTATCAACTTACATTTTAATTTATTAATATTTTTTATGATAATTATTATTATTGTAAATACACTTATTTAAATTTATTAACATTTTCTTATTCATAAATACACTTAATTTAAATTTATAATAAATAATTAATATTACTATGAGTAATGAGGAAAAAAATTAATAATTATAAATTAATTTTTATTTATGATATTTAATAATATATATTACATTTAATTTTATTAATTATATAATATAATAAAAAAAATAAAAAATAAAAAAAATACCTTGGGCCCTCCCCACACCAAAAATGGTGTGTTGCACTATTCCCGCACCATTTTGGTGTGAGAATCTGATGTATGAATTGGAGTAATATAGTGCTATTTTTACACCATATTTGATGTTTTCGTATATTTATGTTGGAGTGGATTTTATTTTAAATTTTATTATATAATTAATTAAATGAAATATAATTAATTTATAATTATTATTATTTTCTTTGTCTTTACTTTATAGGATAATTAAATGTAATGATTATTTATTATAAATATAATAAAATGTCTATTTAAGTAGCATATTTAAATTTTATTTCGTATATTAATTTATTTAATATATTTTAATTATAATTATATTTATAAATTAAAATATAGGCAGATACTTATGGATTAGAGGTGGTCTAAGTGGCGTTATTATTTAGGTACAATATCATAATGATTAACAGAAAAGGTAGAATAGAAAATAAATAAATAAAAAAGTCCACAGCAAAAAATTCGTATTCTTTGGTCGATTACTATTTTTTATTCAATATCTATTTGTAAGCTTTTTTTACCTTTTTTTAGTTGCTTTGGATGAGCAGAAATTGTGAATGGGTTTCTAGCAGAGGCGAGGAGAAGTGAGAAATTGTAGAATGAAAATAAAACGAGACGAGTGAGTCAATAACTCGACTCTCGAGAAGAAGAAGATTTGGATGGAGGACGATCGGACACGTGAAGTGGGAGCAGAGTAGCAGCTACAGCACTTGCGGCATGAACCGGTGCTTTTTTGCTTTTCTCGCCTTAATAACTCTGATCTTCAATTGCAAGTGTTGGAAGGTGGAGCTGATGGTGGTCCATGATATTATTACACGGACTCCAAAATGTCTGTTACTCTGACAAATATTGCTTTATGTTCTAACTCCGAAGATGTGACTTCTATAATAAGTAAATAAAATCTATTTATGAAATAATCGAGTCAGATTAAATCAAATTTAAAATGAATTAAATCTGTGAAATAGTGTTTCAAACTGTGCTTGATTTTCTTTTATTTATAAATTTGAACTCGATTCAAGTTTTGTTCGAGCTAAAAGTTCGTTTAAGTATTATCGGATTTTGAATTTAAAATTATTTAATTGTTTAAAAAATTTATAATTTTAAACTTGTTTAATTAGTTATTAAATTTGATAATAAGAATTTATTTATTCATTTTAAAATATATTTATTTACTATGTTGATGAAAGTTTTACTGATCAACATAGTTCACAAATTTTATTTATAAATAGTATTCGCAAATAATTTAAAATCATTAATGTTAATGAATATTAATAAGTTGAACACGTGTTTAGTTTAACTAGCTATTAAGCTTGTTCATTTAATTAACTTTATATATATTCAATGAATATAAATAAATATTTACCAAGTCAAATATCATACTTATTTATGAACGTTTTATTCAGCTCTGATGACAATGTATGAAACAGAAAGGAGAATATAAGAAGGGAAACTTACCTTTTATTACTTCTCTTTTTCATTGTATTCCACCCAGTAGCACCTTGGAATTTTCTTCTTCCTTAGTTTGGCATGCCTCCTGTCTTTCCAAGTAAACATAACCTAAGTACTAGAAAAGATTAAGAATTTGTTCGCTTGAAAAGGAAAGAGGGAGATGGATGAAAAGGTGAAAAAAGTGGATATGAATAAAAGAAAGATCAAGGTTACTAAGAGCAAATAATAGAACAAAAAACCCTAATATGGTAGAAAATGGAGTGTCTTTTTACCATAGACATTCATTAAAATTGGAATGAGTAAAAACATGGACACTATCTAGTTTGATTACAAATTTATTATACTTGATTCATCAGTCGACTAAATCTTATCACATTTAAACAATGTATTTTTCTAACTTGATCTTGATCGTCAAATAAATCGTAGATCTAGACCGCATATTTGTCTGAGGTCTATAAATAGGCTCGATATGAAAACTTTCAAACTTACGAATACGATAATAAACTTTAGATTCTTTCCCATGCGTGTTTAGAATGACGACTAGCCGTCGGGACGTGAGGCTTTCGAGATGCAAGACCATCAATAAAGTTTGCGAGCGTAAATTCGTCTATGTCCCTTCCTCTTCTTGGTGTTTCCCTGAGGTAAGCCTTTGTTAACATTGAAAGAGGTGGTTTTTTTTTATGGAAATGAATGTTTAGCAAGAACATAAGTGTGATGCTTTTTAATCAGACAACAATGTTAAGCAGTCAAGTTACAACTTCATCAATTCAAGAATTTCTATTCCATTTTTCTTCCTTTACCTTAGAAGAAGACAAAGGGCGAAGAAAAAAGTAAGCTTAATGTAAGACTAATCTCTCTCAATTCAAAGAATGAAAAGTCCACGGATGTGTGATATAGTAGTAAAATACTCAGAAGAACAATAAAAGGATCATAGTTTAAATACAAGAGGTTAAGTTTTAAGTGTACATAAATTGTACTTCAGATTTATCCAGCGAAAGCTATTTACTATCAAAGTTAGTCGAACGAAATCTAGATTTATCAATTATAAAGTATATATATATATATATAAATCATTTGAAAGGAACAAGAGAGATTGAGTTTTAAGTGTACATAAATTGTACTTCAGATTTATTAAATGAATTAAAAGCTATTTATATCAAAATTAGTAGAAAAAGCCTGAATTTATCGATTATAAAATCAATATATATAATAGAGAACATTTGAAGGGAACAAGAGAGGACCCCTTTACACTTTATGCCACATGGTTAAATGCTATAATGTACAAAGATTAGAAGGTTCACTATAGCAAGAATCATGATCTACCCAAGGATTCAAAGGTTCTATCACATATTATTATTTTTTTGTTAATTCAATTATTCAGTTCTTCAAATCAATTAATTCTGAAAGTGATTAATCTGATTTTATATAAATTTTTCATCAATTAACAGGATAAATCAAGAAACATAAGTAATTTCTGGTCCAATAATCAACGTCTCATATTTTTTATCCCACGAAAAGAAAATCTCTATAATAAATCACCCGGGGCATTTTTAAACCTAATTGTGAATGATGACGAGACGTGTATCAATAACTCATCTGTGATATAAACTTTTCTGTGGAATAGGCTGGCACGCATGCATTTATTCAGGACTGTGTGACTTAAAAAAAAAACAAGCATTGCATTTGTGCTTATCCATCCGAGAGAGAAGAAGACAGTAAATGAATAATTGAGGAGCAGGACGTACCCACATGTCGTCTGTCTGGTCATAGTGCCATTGGTATCAACGCCATGCAGGCCTGTCTTCCCATCAATGTCCTTTATTGTGGTCCTCCTCTTACCAGCAGCATCAAACTAGACAGAATCTAGGAGATAAAAAAACAAAACGGCTTCAAATATCAAAAAAGTTAAAGTGTTTCTTTGTTCAATGAGGCCTTCAACCACTTGTCATTTTCAACCAACCACTGCCGCTTATCGCATAGGGAAAAAATATTTCAATTCAGTGTAGTGGTGCAGCGAGAACTTTGATGGAGTAAAAAAAGAGACCTGCGTTGGAAGAACGGCACGCATGACACGTGAGGAGAATTATTCAAGAGAAAAAGGTAGATAAGTTAGTCATGCTGGCGAATGTAAAGATCAGAGTTTATCCAACCCCTTAGATCAGAGTAATATTATGAAGAAGAAACAGAGTATTTCTACTTAAGAATGGAGAACACCAGCACAACCTTCTTGTCAATGTCAAACAGGTCATTAGAGAAGTTTATACTAGCTGGATTGACGACCATCAAAGATAATTTGATAGTTAAAGTTCGTATGTCAAATAATGGAGATACTCATCCATAGTATAAAAGGAGTTTTTCATAAACTAGCTGCATTGGCAATCATCAAAGATATTTTGATAGTTAAAGTTCTTCATCCATACCAAAGTCGAAGCCAAAGAACCGGTGACTGGACGATGCTACCTAGTACAAGAACATTATTTTTCGGATCTATAGCGATCATTTGTCGGCTATTCGTGGCTGCCAATGATTGGAGATACTCATCCATAGTATAAAGGAGTTTTTCATAAACTAGCTGCATTGGCAATCATCAAAGATAATTTGATAGTTAAAGTTCTTCATCCATAGCAAAGCTGAAGCCAAAGAACAGGTGACTGAACGATGCTACCTAGTACAAGAACATTATTTGTCAGATCTATAGCCATCGTTTGTCGGCTATTTGCGGCTGCCAATGATTAGGAGTCGATTTCCTGCAGTGATTTAACCTTATCAATTTTGTATTTTCTGAGTTTTTTATTCCAATATGTTAGTGCCCCATGAATAGCATGCAAAAGAATTTTCATCCAAAAAAAATTAGAAAAAAAAAAAGCTATTGTCAAGTTCGTGCTCTTGACAACAACCAACATCTAGTTTGGTGGCAAATAACTGATTACATGTTTAACAGCAATCAGAAAATGCAGTAGATATTGAAACATATGCCCGTTTCAAATTGTGAACTAAAGTTCTATTCTACTCGGCATCAATCAAAATCATGACACATCAAAGTAATTAAAAATGTAATGATGGGCCTCCGCCAAGTTCTAAGGAAGAGATAAACTTAGTTTTCATGAAGCTATTTTCAGCAATCTCAATGCCAATTATGTTCTTCGTGAATACAAGATTTTACATTATAATTGTTTGCGGGTATATTGTACCCAATCAAAGTTAATAACTAACTAGTTCATGTTCATTAAACTAATGCATTTGCAAATATTGTATGTGCGCGCATGTAAAGGTACAAATATAAAATCAAACATTTGGTAAGTTGTACATCCCTCTATACCGTGTATATGATTCTGGAGTGATTTCAAGATCCCCTTGTACATGCCTAGTCCAAATAGAATAATGAGCAGACAATATTTTATTTATTTAATGCCTAGTCAACTTAATTAGTTTTGATTCCCACGGCGGGGATGCAATTTTAACTCCAGTTTGGCAACTTTGTTTCCAGCCGATATTAGATCCTCAAACGTTTCTAGTGCCAAGTTAGATAAAATTGTTATCAAAAACTCAATTGTTATCAAAAGATGCAAACTCGAACCTATAGACACTACAAAGTAGAGTTTTCCAGAAAATCACATGAATACTAACAAACATGATTAGAAGGTCTATTTTATTTGCAGGCATAAGGAACAGCAAAAAGAAAAGGTTGATACCAAGCCTGTAGATTTATAGCTTTGTAAAATTAAATGAATTTCCTTGGCAAGTGCAATAATTAAGAGGTTCTAGTAGGAATGGAAGTGCACTTGGACATTCTAAAGCCATTATCGAACCTGGTTCTTGAGTTCTCCAGAAGGCATCCGGCTGCTTGTTGGACGCACGGTGATATTGTATGGTTGGTCACTATCAGAGATACTTTTCCTTTGTCCTTGTGATGAGGTCGAGGCTTGAGCATCTTAGCCTGGACCCAAATGAAAACAATGGCAAACGAAATAAATATCAGAGAAGAAAAGGTTTTCATATCTGAGGTGGGGCAAATTAACAGCAAAACATAATAATAATTAGTGTCTGAGCCACAATCAAGTTTCCATTACTGCTGGTTCCACAATTGTCTTTTAACACTCATGTTACAGAGGGAAATGTTCTGCTTAGCCATAAAAATGGATGCAATATTGACCAAGGAAAACGTAACAAGGAAAGAAATATAAGGAATGCTTTACCTATTGGTCTCAATATAAAGGCAGAAAGAATAAGATAAAAAAATGCATTCAGCAAAACCATCATAGAATAGTTAAACAATAGAACGAATCCAGAAATGAACTAAGCTACCCTGTATTTTGAGTGGCAATCATATCTTACTACAAAACCTAGTAATCAAAATGTCATCAGTGATTTCTGTTACAAGACAGCCCACTGGACTAACTGATGCATGAACCATAACAACGGTCCATAAGAAAAATATTCATAACATGAAGTTTCTGTCCCATTTGCATACAATATAATTATGCTAACATTAATCCAATTTGGCACCACACAGTTAAGAATTTGACGTCCACTCCAAATTTAGCACTTGTACCATGGTAAGCTGACATATGTATCACCTCTACTAGCTCACTGTTTCTTAGCATCCCTGATACACATACGGGAGTATCCTCCATGGAACAAGCTTGCAGTATTCTACCTAGATCACTTCATACTTTTGTAAACACCTTGATTCATCTTGTCTCTTCCTCCAAATAAGTAGAATGAGGAATGTAGGATAGAAGTAGAGCATAGCAGAACTGCAAACAAAGCAATAAGTGCATTGGTACCTACGTCTAGTAACTGATAATTTCCAGAGGATTAGGGTGAACAGGTAGCACCTTACACCACATGGCAAGTTGAATGAAAGTGCAAGCACTAGATCACCAAAATAATTGCAGTGTCTTGCTATACCCCTGAAAAGGAGATGATTAAGTATTAGGATTTAGGATACAACCACTGAAACTAGTGATCCATAGAAATAAGTATTAGGATTTAGGATTCAGTGGGAAAGCAAACTCATTTTTAGAAAGGAAAAAAAAACACAACTGAAAAGTGAGATGTAAGATCCAGCAAAACTAGTGTTCTATAGAATTAAATGGGCATCAAAAAGGATAAATTATTAAAAATATCATGTCCAAATCTAATTTCACATCTAGTCATATATTAGAAGGCTTGACAAAAGCAAACCCAACTCTTGAGTCTGGATGCAGTGCAATACTTTGGATTAAGTAAGCCTCTAATTCTAAGGGGTGAGTCACTTGTGAGTTGTTATAATAACATTTCAGGTTGAGGTATAAAAATATTCAGGTAGACTGAGACATCTGGATCCTGGTAACAAAGAAACTTTTATTGGTCAGAATGCGATAGAACTGCACTTAAGTTAGTATAGTCATGTCTTCTAAATCTCCTGGATCTCCAGTAAAAGGCCTAGAGAATAAAAAGTAAATGAGTGAACATTGAGATTCATTAGGTTTTCTTAGAAAAAATAAATTAAAAAGAAAAAGAAAACAAAAATTCAAGTGATCAGGGGTTTAAATTTATTTTTTATTGAATTAGTAATTATCATTTGATTAATCTTAAAACTTCTGTATCTTTTCAAACTAGCTTCTTGAAGCATGCTTGCTTGTCTCCACAGAATTCAGGCATATCGACCTGATCACTTTAGTTCATTGCTTGCTCTACAGCACACTAAACAGTTAATAACAGGCTAAACTACTTAGTTAGACATTAAATAAGATATGAAATAGAGTAAAACATGGATCATTGATAGGACATTCATGCTGGTGAGCAACAGCACGACTGATTCCTCTCTGCGATAGTGAAGACCATTATTTGTAACATTTGATGTCATTGCTAGCAACTACCTACGGCAATGAAATCATTTAGGAGATACAGGTCTCTCATTCCTTTTAAAATGCATACTGGTGAATCAGATGTTATTTTTCATTTCATATGTTATTGTCATTGAAGTACCTCACCAAGAAACAACTGCTCCTTTGATGGGGAAGATGTTCAAGGGCCTTTTTCGCTGCTACAGTTTGTTCCAAAAGATTACTTCATCCTGGTTCCAAAGTGGTTACAAATAAGGAACAATGTAGTACACCAACTAGCTATAATAGTATGGGAAGGCAGGTTAGTTCCTTTTGATCAAAATAGAACAGAGAAAGAATATAGAAATAGAAAATTTAAGAGGGAAGCTAAAGAAAGGAAAAAAAAACTTAAACGGACTGCTAAGAAGGTCCCAAGCATGGATTTCTATCTCAAATCAGAAACACAGTACATGCAAAGCATCCAAACTGAATGAGGGTGACATGATTCATGCAGACAATTGCAGTGAACAAACGAGGCAGCCATGGGTTGTTTTCATACTCAAAAAAGTTGACACGCTGCTCAGATTTCCTACCAAAGCTACTTCAGTATAGGATTCCTATTTCTCCCACGAGGCAGCCATGGGTTGTACTCTCTCATTCAGTATCCATCATAATAGCGATTCCTATTTCTCCCACGTTCTCTTTTTACAGTAACATATTGCAGTTAAAGTGCTCCTGGGTTCTCTCTTGATTTTCAGTTTGATACTTCCATCAGTCTGTTACCAGTCGAACAAGCTGGCAGATAAACCAAACTTCTTAAAATGCAAGTGAATTAGCAAACTTGTATTTCACATGAAGTATGGGATTCTACACAACTGATTTAACAACCTAAAGGCGTGATTCAAGCTAAAGTAAATAACAGGTCTTGCACTAACACATATAAACACAGAGAAATGTGAAATAAACCAAAAATATGACAAAATCATCCATTTTATAGAGGACATATAACAAAATTATGAAAAGAATAGCAAGATACACGTAGGCACTATTGAATTAACTCATACCCAAGAACATCTTTGATCCTGTCCCTGCAAAAAATAAAACCAGAGATTTCTTATAAGGCATTAACAGTCAGATCAGCATAACAGCAAATAAAAATAAGACTGTTATGTTGAGTTCACCAATGAACAGTGTTCTTCTAGTTTTCCTTTGGCCTTCTCTAGCACAATTGTATCTACTAGCTCCCATACACGTTCCACAACTCCATTTGAGACAATTGAAAATGCATGTTTTGAAGCCATGCAGCATGCATCCAAGAAATTGGCATCACTAAGTAGCTTTTTCAGTGCTTCTAGTAGTTCAAATTTATTTGCAACCTGGAAAAAATATGGAGCTGAAGTGTATGATGGATAATATCATGATGACAACAATTATCCATATCATAACCTAACAAGGACAAAATCTTTAAAAAAAAAGCTAGGAACTGCACCAAGGTCAATACTGTCAAAGATGCTAGGCATAACAGTTGGGTTGACTTATACCTTATGTTTTATCTCTTATGTTTACAAAATTCACAGTATCTATGTTGTCAATTATAGGTAACAAATATCTTAAATATTTACAAAACTATATATGCTTACCATCAATTCAACAAACAATAATGATGTCACAGTATACAATATTATTTGTTATATCTAATTTGCAATCTACAAGCAAAATATAAATGATTATATAACTAACTAATATTAATTACAAGTAATTAGTTGGAGCAAACAAGACTTGATGATGATAGTTTACAAGTAATACTTACCTATGTGCACAACTTACTCTTCCTGTATATTAATATAATATAAAACATTTTATACGGTAAAGATGAAATAAGATATTGCTAAATGTATCTTGCAAAGTAATAGCAATATCATCAGACATGAAGTGAACCAAACGGTCAGTTCATGAAAACTGAAAATCAGGCTGCAAATGCATTCAAAAACTGTTTCGCATAAACCAACAGATGTTACATAACTAAGTGGTTTGATGTCTATTTCTTTGCTCTATTAATTTAGTCATCTTGGTTTTCTAATAATGTCTATATTTTAGTGTAATAATCTTGAAGAGTATGGACATGGAATATTTTAATATTTATTGGCACTATAATTAATACTTCTGAAAAATGAAAATAGTTTTATATTTATAGTAGTAGATGAACGTTACAAGATTGAATCTAGGATTCAACTGAATAAAAATAAAATTAATATCTAAAATTTTACAATATTAAAAATACTTCTTTGTATATTTTCTGATGAATATTCAAAGGTTGCAAGTTACTATAGATAATAGGAAACTAAGAAGGTTATCAAAGTAAGAAAAAATATATATCAAATTATAGCGACATTTTACCAATTTCAGTTCTATATCAAACTAGATCTAAAACATTGATAAAATGAAAGAAAACAAATCCCACGAAAATTTTGAAATATTATATCATTCACGTCACTTTATGACCAAGAAAGTACAAGGAAAGAAGAGAAAGCATGTTAGGGCATCTCGAACTGCAGCTTTTTACGGGCTTCTTATTTTCTCTCTGCTGATGTGGCAATGAAAAATTAGGAGCTGGGTAAAAAAATCAAACTCAGCTTCTTAATCTCTTTCTTCCTTTTTTGGTTGGGGCCACAAAAAACCTCCCTTACCGTAAAACTGTTGGAGATGCCCTTAATCCCCACAACTTGAAACCTACTAAATGGATGTTATCCCTCCATTGAAGTTTATCCAAGAGTAGATTGCTACTGACATTCAGATCTCTGAAACATTTTTAATGCCTTAACTTAGAGTTCCCCTTTTTTATCTTTCTTTACCCCTTTCACCTTTGATTCTACTCAATTCAACTAATCTAACCATAGAATTTAATCATTTATTACGTTTCCTATCTCAATTTTCAAACATATTGTAACACAAATTTGCAAGGGCACTGTGATATAGGCTCTCTGTAGTGTCTCCTCAAATAGAGAATATTCCTCACTTTTAATTTTTATAACGACTTTATTATTATTCGGCAGGATTTTAACAAGAAGCAATTGGCAGGGATTGGGGATCTAGAATCCAATTGGATTGCCCATTCTTTTGTTCAAAGCTTTCCAATAAGTTAATTGTTGGTTGCTTTCAGCTCATTTCTAACCACTTTGCATATATTTCTCCCAGAATCATGGATATATATGCCTTTCAGGCAAATCATAATTGGGTTCTCTATCGGGCAAATGACTTCTCAGTTACTGCCTCAGTTTAAGCAAGTGCTTTGATTGTCCTAAAGCAGAATGCTACTCCAAAGGAAATTGATGCACACATGACTCCTCCCTGCCTTTGATGCAAAGGTGAGCACATGGGTGCCTCTTACTTATAGGAGGAAAAGTCCAGCATTTCGTATTTGAATTGCAATAAAGAAAAACAATGTTCAAAGTGGGTAAACTAGATATGGAAGTTAGGCAAACTTAATGAGTAAATTACAGCATGGTCAGGGTACAATCAAAACCAGCAAGTCACTATGAAGTATGTTTTAGTCCGACAATTTTTCTCTTTTAGTCAAATTCATGTTAGAGGGCATATATTAGCTTTATATTCAAAACAAATATTACTCAATTAAATGGTCCAATATTTATTCCGATTGTGACTTAGCTAATATCCTAATTCACCATGTAACAGCATGATATAATTTAAGATTTATTATTATCGAATCAAATAAACAATGTTTAGAGATTATCGTAATACAAGAGCAGAGAGATGAAGAAATGAGAATCCCTCAAACCTGCAGAACTGATGAACTAGCTGCTAGTGACATTTTAGCCAACATGTGGGAGAAATGTCCAACATGAGGACCTGTAAGTTGTCAAATATTAAGGTATCACCACCTTTTTAGAACAGTTCTGTAATTAAAGTTCAAATAGAGGCAACAATTATTCAGTTCAAAGCAGAATACTGAATCAATTTAATCTGAAATTTTCAGTTCAATTCAGTTGAGTTTTTCAAATTAAATTTCAATGTTTAAAATGGATTGTATAAGTCGTACAGAGATGACAACCAAACCAAAACAAAATTTTGTTATGATTAAATTAATTCAAGAGATAATATTAATTTTCATTTTTTTTTCCATGATACAATAAATTTGATGATTAAAATTAGAGACTGTTATTTTCATTCAAACCAAACCAAACTGAGATGCTTCAACTTGTTTTGATCCACTTTGCAAAACTTTGATTTGGTTCCCAGAAGATCTAGTAAAAGAGTTTCAGCTAATTTGTCTGGACTCAATTTCAATGGATAAGTTACCCTATAGTGCATCTAAAAAATAGCATATCCTTACCTGTTAAAACTGTACAACCAGCTGCAGCAGCCTCAGACACATTGTGACCAGCTAAGCCAGGCAAAAAGGAACCTCCAATCACAGCAATCTTATTAAATCTATATAGTGTTCTGAGTTCACCTGTATAATTAAAGATCAACATCCTCCTTTGCTAAAACAACAACAAAGGATAACAAGCCACAAACATAAAAAAGGAACCAGTGAAGAAGCAAACTGTTGGGCTCAAACATAAACAAGATAATTTTTATCTAAACTGAAGGGAATCATTGGCACAATGGTAAAGTTACTATGACCTTATGGTCACGAGTTCGAGTCACGGAACAGCCTCTGCAGCGTAAGACTGCGTACAATAGAGTCAATGTGATCCGTTCTCTGAGACCCGCATTGGCGAGAGCTTCATGCATCGGGCTACTCTTTTACGTGTAGGTACCAAATTCAAGTAATATGATCATCTATGTGAGGTTACGTCTTTTGACTCAATTTTCTGATATCTAAAACACAACGCTTGCCCCTTGGCCATATATGTCCTGTTGCTTGTCATCTCTCTTCAAAATTGTACTAGAATACTCAACCTTAATTGGATTTATGTACATAACCAATATGAAAACAGTAATTACTATTTCAGAAACAAGAGCATTGTACTCTTCAAAACTCCTTCGTCTAAGACACTGAAGATGCCGGTAGAAAACCCTGAACACCACATAGTAGTTAATGCAAAAACATTCCTATTTTGATACTAAATAGTGCAGACTGCCTAGAATTATAAGCGCCATAAGAAAATTAACCCCAGGATTAAGCCAAATAAATATAGAATGATATATAAGATACCGACCCAAAGTGTCAACCACATATACACTAGTGCTAGAAGAAATTTTATCTCTTCTAGACCTCAACGAAACATTCAGTCCCTGTTTATTCCAAGCCTGGAAAAGCAATGAAAATAAGTAAACATACTGCATAAACCTTGAAAGTGTTTGCATGCATGGTAGTAATACAAGTTACAAAGCAAAACAAAACAGTATATGTTAAGAAGAAAAAAAATCTGTAAATAAACATATAAAAAAGAATAAAATTGCAATTTGTAAACATGTAAATCATATTCAATCCTATATGTAGCAAGCTTAGGATGAGGGATTTATCAATGAGATTTTCTCAACCAATTGTTTTTTTTTATCTTCGTGATATCATAAAACAATATTAGACGTAATGACATAAAATATTAGACGTAATGAGACAAAATATATGGAATTTAAGTTTAACAATATTAGACGTAATGAGACAATTGTTAAGATAGGAGATGACGAGTTGTCTGAAACTAAAGCTTTAAATATTTAGAATCAATTTTTCAAAATAATAGAGGGGTTGAGAGAGATGTCTTACCTAGAACACAAATAGGATAGTTGAAATAGAGGAGAGGGTATTTTTTTATGTGATCGTAAAATACCTTTAAAACTTAAAGCAAAGTTTTACAAAACTACAGTTAGATCTGTTATCTTATGTGAAGCTAAATGTTGGGCTATAACTAGAGCACATGAGCAAAAAATGAGAATTGCAGAGATGAGAATGTTAAGGTAAATGTTTGAACATACAAGGATGGATGGAATAAGAAATAAGAGCATTAGAGAGAAAGTCAGAGTTGCATTCATTGAGGGAAAATTCTGAGAGAC
>JBAMIB010000119.1:3902848-3916685 GCA_037177415.1 Kaempferia rotunda | reverse complement strand
AATCTTCTCTATATTCGATCTTTAGAGTTTCTGTGCTTCAAAGATATGTACGAGACTTCTCCGCCTCTGAGGATAGAGATTACTTTTAGAGCTTCATGTGTCTTGGAATAGCGATCCTCTAATCACGATCAAAGTAAATTTCCTTGTCTGTCTCGTACTTCCGTTTTTAGTTTATAATACTGTTTATTGTGTTTAGTTTAAGTTAGTTGTACTTGAGAAATGTATTATTTTTAATTTTCAGATTTAAAGATCTTCCTCTAACCAGCCCACAAGGGACTTATCAAACAAATATTATAGAATGTGAATGTGGTAGTGTCATTAATTTACTACTGAAATAATGAGGTCTTACTAGTTTTTTAATTGAAAATTTTAAATTCTACCTAAAAATGAAAAATTTTAATCTAAATTACTCCCAAATAATGAATTTTGAAGGGTCGTCATTACTGATGAAATTTTAATAAAATCAAAATTAAAAATACCCCTTAATGATTCACTTAAGTATCGTCAAAGAATACTTGTAGAAATGCAAAATCGAACTACAGAAATATTTGGAGAATTTGAAATCAGCACAATGAAAGACTAAAATTGAAGTTTACTTTCAGCACAAATACATTGTAATCTTGCAATGGTTCACGGTAAAACGAACCAAATTAACTCCAAGTACATAAAATACAAGAAAGAAAACTGGAGATACATACCCGCTACAATAACACCATTGATTTCATTTCATTGGCAATTATTTCCGTTATGTCAATTTTAGGTTGGCAATTATTTCCGTTATGTCAATTTTAGGTTGGCAATTATTTCCGTTATGTCAATTTTAGGTTGACAGGAGAGAGATTAAGTGATAAAAGCATGGAAAAAAAAGAACGATGTGTACTTTTGGAGGAAAGAACAATAGGAAGATGGGAAGAAAGGAATTAGGTTTTCACATTTGAGATTTTGGATCTTTAATTATGAGTGAGTTCACATGAGCATGTTTTTTCTTTTTACTTTTACCAATGAAATAGACGGAATGATTTAACTAATTTAAAAACATTTGAGATGCAACCTGAAACGTTAAAATATTTAGAACTAAACTAGAAAAGTGCACAAATATTTGGGATTGAATCAAAAATTTTCTCATTATTTTTAATAATGAAATAAACGGATGGATTGAATCAAATTTTTTAAAAAAATTAACATACAACCGAGAACATTAAAATATTTAGTACTGAATCGAGAATTTCCCCAGTCAAACAATTATTGAAGTTTTGACTTAAAACTTTTTTTTACAAGCTTAAACTTGTTCAAGATTGTCTTAAATTTAATTTGTTTAGATGTTATTAAGCTCTCTCTTCTTTATAATTTTATAATTTTATACTTCAACCCAAAACAAATCCAACGGACAAAAATTAAAAAGGTGCACAAGAACAGAACATACATAATCCACGTTTTACTGCATCATAAACAGTCAACAGCCACATTGTCCCTCGCATAGCGTCTCCCATCTTACATAGATTATCAACCTGCAGTAGATGAGACAAAACTCGAGAGAAAAACAACAAATATTTCAGTTCCTGCTCAAACTCCTTTTTCATAAAACAAAAAATATAGTCATAAAAAATTTCGAGGATGGAAGTATGGAACTGAAGAATCATTCTTCTTGTGCTTCAACAAGTCAAGGAGTTTTAAGTGGGGAAATATTGTCACAGCAGGCATGCTTTGAAGCCCTTCTCCAATTCCATAGCATTTAATTTCTTCCCAATAAACACAATCTTGTTAATTCTAGGCTCTTCTGGGCCCCACAATCTATCAGGAGAACCCTGGAAAATGTCATGAACTCCCTGTTGAACAGGAAGCAGAGCAAAGAAAGGGTAACAATTAGAAAATCCTTTAAAGGAGAGAAGATACAGAAGATCACACGGATAAAAGATACAACGGTCCTCTTTTTACTCGTATCTTTCGTCTAAGTAATCAGACCATTAGTGTCAAATATAAGCTCCTATGCAAACATTTTGGAACTAAAAAGTAGGATTACTTGGATATTGAACTATAATAGCAAGTATAGTGCATAAGAACCTATTCTGGTCCAGACCAATTTAGATGAAACAAGTATTTTTATATTTGGACGGAAAATGAACTTAACATACTACATTTTAAGGAATAGTTATTTTTATCAGTTCCATTATTCAAAGAATGCATTGTTCCTCTGTTTAGTCCTACAAAAAAAAATACATTAAGAATGTGGGGCAGCCAAAGTGAGTTAGATTGGTCGAGCAACCAAAGTGAGCCGGACAAATTGATCGATCTAGTCGAGTTAAGCAGGCTTAGTTGGGCTACAAATTGAACGAGCTAGTCAAAGACATTGGATGGACCGAGTGGGCAGACAAGTCAGAATGATTAGGTGAGGAGGGTTGAGCAAGTCAAACAGTTCCATCATCTGTGCGGATGGGCCAACTAAACTAGAAGGGCAGACCAACACAGTCCGACCAAATGCAGCTGGGTAGGTAAGACATCGTGAGAGTTAAACAAGTTTGACAAAATATTTCAACTATTTATAAGAATCCTAAGAACACATAATAAAAAAAAGGCATTCCACATAATTGCACTCCACAAACCAAGGAAGAGCAGTTTCATTGTTTGACTTTTCTTATTCTGTACGAGTTTGAGTGCATGAAAAATTCATATTGAAGAACAAGCCTACCACACGATGAGATCAGATAGGTCCAACGAAATAAAACAAGTTGAGAACAAGCACTTGTGGAATAGTTAGTTCAAGTTGAGAAATTTGCAGCTACAGTTAACAAGTGAAAAGCAAGAGAATGAGACAAATACCTGGAAAACAAATCTCTCAGGCATTCCATTGACTGACAGAAGGCCTTTCATGCGATATATGTCATCACTGCGATCCATCAATAGCATTCCCAACCACATATTTGTCTGCAAAGATATGTGGCACAACACTATGCCTTTAGAATGCCAAAGACAAATACAAACTGAAAAAAAAGGCTAAATCTTTTCATTTCTGAAGCAACAACGTAGAAATGGTAAGGTACTATGGAGAAGACGACCTTCTCAAGATCCAGGTTTCCTTCACAGACAATGCTGACAGATGAAACACCAGGATCATGGGTGTGATCGTGAGAATGGGAATCAGAATGGTGATCTGCAAGTTGACAAATGAGAAAAAATTTCGAGTAGCCACATTAAGTCTTCAACATATGTCAATTATTTTAGTAGTAGCACAAGGGTCATCAGCAAGAAGAACAATGTTGATTTCAAATTCAGAAGAATCTCATCTGCAAAATTGTAAGATTAACAAACAGGAGGGTCAACTATGTTTTCTTTCCTTTGAAATTTTTGGAAAATGAGGAGATAATCTGAACCACTTCCACAAGCTAACAATGATGAGTTCCCCTATGGATAAGCGTTGGCCGGAATTTAGATTCCTCTTGCAAACAAAAAAATTTCCACAAAACATGGCTTAAGTTGAGAAATGTGTATGCCTTTTCTACTTGCCATAAAAAAAACAAAGGGAAATTGGACTAAAAAAGAAATTTAATAATTTTGAAGAAACAAAATGAGATGAAGCTGGATCTCAACTTGCAAGATTACTACCTGGATCAGATCCAATTCAATGTGAGATCCAAGCAAGAAATTGTTAGTGCTCATAGTAAAATAAGCAAGAAAAAAACCATATAATAACTACAGAATGTAGATCAAATTCATACTATTAATCGAATGAAATACAAAAAAAAAATGGAACATATATGAACTCAGTAAAGTTGGGTGACTAGGAAGGTTGGTTGGCCATGAGATTGTGAAGCAATACAGTAACTGGACAGTGCATCAAAAATTTGAAATAATTAGATAGTAAATATTTTCCTCGTAAAATAAGACAACATACTATGTTCATGATCATGTTCATGATGATGATCGTGATCGTGATCGTGATCGTGATCGTGAGCATGATGATGATCTTCTGAACCATCAGAATTCACAACACTTTCAATCCTGGGAAGATACAATTGAAAAAACAACTGAATTTTAATTTGTCAATAACATGTTATAAAGTAAAAAAGAGGTAGGGGAAGGATAAATGACCTTTCCAAATCAAAGCCACCAACACCAAGTACATAATCCAAATCAACTTTTCCATACTCTGCCCGCTTTAAATAAGCCATGCCATTGATATTCTGTATCAAGGATAAACTATCAATTGACATCTGAAAGCTCAACAAGGGTTTGTGAAATAAATAACAAGGCGACCAACTGTAAAGCTCAACCTTTATTCGCTGGACCAAGGAGGATACCTCGGACTCCCCAACGAGATCAATCTACAAGAAAGACGAGTAACTTCAATTTCAGTCTCGAGATAGGGAGCATACAGCATTTCAAAGATCATAAACCCAAATGAAGATCAGAGTGAAAATGAATAATAAACTCAGTAGAAACTAATACTTAAAATGCATCAGCAAGAAGAACAGCTGAGTGAGAGACTTAATATACAGACCTAAAAGAGACTCATCCTCTTATCCATTACAGAGAATAGGATGGTAATTGACAAATACATTTCAATTATCTCAAGAAAAGAACAAAAGTATGAAGAAGATTCTGGATTCTCAGAAAAGGCAAATATAGCACACTCGATGATGAATCTTCCTGTTACTACCAATGTAAATACACGCTAGCATCATGGACACTTTAGCATGAGAAGGCTCAGTTGGAAATAAACAAAACTATCATATGTAAAAATAGAAGTGCTTCAGATACATAGCTTCACAAGAATCATCAGCACAGTACAGCCTTTTAGAATACAAATTACATTGATCTAAGGTCTTTTTCTTACATATCCCTGAAGTGTTTCTAGTAAAGCGGTAAATGGTACATAACACCAGCAAAGAAGGGAACTAATTACTTAGAACCATGTGCTTAGCATAACAAAAATAATGAACTAACGTAAGCAAATATAGATGGAATAAGCTACAAAGGATCGGTTTGCATTTCACAGAAAGTGGCCTCTAGAAAAAAAGTTTTGCATTTTCAGATAATTGGCAGACAATATAAGCCATTGGTCAACAGAAAAAGTTTTTAATTTAGCCAAAAAGATAGTTTAAAAGTTAACAAAATTATACATGATCCAGGCACAGCTCCATCTTTTATATCAACCAAAAAAAAGTTTTCAGTTAAACTTCATTGCATAGTCAAGCACAGAATGACAGAATAAACGACTATTTTCCTGATTTCTAATAGAAAATAGGTTATGTAAAACAAACAACGGAACTACGGAAGCCTAAACAGTCACACATGTGGCAGACTAAGTCCAGCGCCAAGTTGTTTATTGGAGTTTTCTAAAAAGCACGGTTGGATATTCAAATTTCAGGCTTATATTTTTGGTTAGCAGCTTTTCTTTGTTTTCTTCTTTTTTCTAGGTGAGATTACTGTTTGGTCCAAGGCATCTAAATTCAACTTACAATTCATGATTTGCAAAATTGAAATAAAAACTTAAATTTTAGATGCTAGACAAAAGCACTAAGATGCTAAAATCTTTACCTTGTTCACAATTATTCTATCAGCATAAGCAATCTGTTCAACTGCCTCATTCACTGCTCCTTTGGGCTTCTTATCATCCAAGTGAAAGTTTGCATGCTTTGCATCGACCAAAGTAACAACACCATCCAACTTGACATCATTGAAAATCGTATCCTCTGCATAAAATGTCTGGATGATAGGAGCTGGATTAGCCAAGCCTGCAAAGGAAATAAAATAGCAAAGTGAGACAACAAAAAAAAACTAATTGTTAGCAGTCCAATGAGAAATGTATATAAACGTATGCCTTCTCAATTAACACATATTTCTTAAGTATATGATCTAGATAAAACTTTTTAATGTCTAGCTTCCAAGGACAAAATCAACTATCAAACCAAATTGATACAGGTCCCTCACATAAACAATTAAAAAGGAAGAATCAGGAATTCAGTTGGTAAATAGATCACAAAAGTTCAACTTGCTATTCCCAAGCTATGAACAAAACAAGTTACTGAAGGAAGCACTTGAAAAAACAAAGCTATATGAGTTCAAATAATTAAATTTTATTTTGTAATAACAATTGAAGAAAGACTCATATAAATAAATTATATGCACACCTGTAGTTTCTATTACAATATGATCAAACTTGCCCTTTTTCTTTTCAACCAATTCACCAATCATGCGAACTAGATCACCCCGAACAGTGCAGCAAAGACAACCATTATTAAGCATGATTATATCTTCAACACCAGCAGCTTTTGCAGCAACCAAGGAACCATCAATATCAACTTCCCCGTACTGTAAAAGTTAATAAAATGTTTGGTAGCAATTTTGATATTTAAACATTAATATGCTATCATTTGTTTCTTAATCATATTTACCATCATAAAATGCCATTATATTGGACGATTGGAATAAAAAGAATAAAAATTATTGGAAGAGCTTTTGAAGTTTACTGTGTAGGATCCTAAAAAAACAGTGCATCAACTCCTCTATAAAAACTGTCAGATAATATCATTTCATTATAAAAATTTAGAAAAGAAGAGATACTTTAGTTTACAAAATAGATGATAACACAGCTCGACTGGAACTTTATTCTATTTCTCAATATTCATATTCTTTAACCAAAAATTTGAAGATCAACTAAGTTGTCATATCAACAAAAAATGTAAGAGCATCTGCCATCTTTGGCATGAGAAATATACTTAGAAATTAGTTTTAATCAAAATTCCTTGTTGATGTTTCCCTTCTGTTATTATATTGCCCATTTATTCCCTCTCATCATGCTTTCCCGACTATTTGGAGTTGGAGAAAGAAATGCTATCCCAAGATTGAATTTTATGTAAGGATATACCGCTGATAATATTAAAATCACATTATTCTTTTCATCTCTCCATCCCTTGCACCTTCCCCTCAAACAAATTTAACTCTTCTAATGATAAAATCTATGGGTTACCTCTAAACATGTGTATGTGTGATTTCATCCTATTTTTTCTCAATTTATTATTTATTTGAGCTACATCTAATTCCTCCTAAATATTAATATTGATTTTTTTAGTGATAACTCTACAAACTCATCTTAACATCCTCATCCCTACTATATATATTTATTTTGTATAGAATACCCAGCACTTCAATCTATAGAGTAACTTGAATCATACCACAATCTCAAAAAAACTTTTGTTTTACTTTAAGCAGCACATGACAATCACACACAATTCTAGTAGTTTTCTCCCAATTTGAACAAAACATGGCAAAGGAAGCACAAATGAATCAGCATGATTGTGTAAAATATGTATCAAAACATTCTAATTCATTTGACATCACAAAATATGTGTACATAATAAAATTACTGGAGCAACCATGATGATTCTGCAAATTAATTTTTCAGTAATTTGTGAAACTGTAGAAAAGTACAGTCCTATCATGAGGTTCCATGGGTGGTACAGAATTATATAGCATACCTCATTCTCAATGACTGCAATGCGCTTTCCATGGTCAGCAGTCAAAATGTGATTTAATAATGTTGTCTGTCAAAATCAATAAAAAATTGTCTGATAAAATAATGATAAATACCAAAGCAAAGCATAAGAAAATGATTAACTGTAAACATAACCATATAGTACTGGGTTCTTCTTGGTACAATTCTGCATCAATCAAGTCTATAGATGGTTAGACTGTATCAAAATAGACTAAGGTTCATCATTTGCCCGTTGAAAACATTTATGTTCCTATGATTCTCTACTGATTACAACAAACAAATTGTGAGTTCCAACAATTTAAGTCGCTCCATGTTCATGAACTTTTTCATACTTCTACATCACTATTTATGAAGCAAGATAAAGCTAAAGAATTCAGAGATATCAAGGTAGAAATTTCCTGCAATGAAGACAGTGAGAACGTACCTAAAGAAGCATAAGAAGTCTAAATAAACACTAGATTTTGCCAGACAAACAATCACTAAACTGTATATTGCAGAAATTGGCCCAAAAGTGCTTTAAGATCTTGGTATAGTTGTAATCCAGAATAATACAACATGAAGCAATCAAACATTCCGAAGGATTATGGATGCAAAAGTTACAAATATGAATTTCCATTGAGACAAGTACAAGAAAAATCATACTTTTTAATATACAGTGCATCATAAAAATAGTGCCGCAGAATAATTTAAGCGATTATAAAAGAAAGATTTTTTACAGCTGTGTAGAAAAAGAAGAAGAAAAAAAAAACAATCGCGCTTTCAGTACCCCAAAACTTAGCCTTTATTATCGCCAGCAATCAACAGAAACATTATTCATCGTCATCCAATGCCCAAGAACAGGAGCAGAAAACCGTTACCTTCCCCGAGCCAAGGAACCCCGTAATGATGGTCGCAGGGATGCGGTCGTCCGGCGGAATCTTGGACAGGACATCTGATTCTCCCTCTGTTGCGGAAGCGGAAGCGGAAGCGGAAGCCACGAATCGACGGGAAACGCACCGCGATCTCATCACTATTGAAAGCCGTCCCGAGGCGGAGTTGACTATCCCGCCGGCCGAAAATGCCCGTGCGAAGAGAGGCTTAGACGCCCGTAAGCGTGGGAACGACAGGACTGAGTTCCGGACGCCGCGGGTCCAGCCAGCATGCCGCATCGCGAGTCCGAAGAAGGCCGAGGCCAAGTCCGAAGACACCGCCGCCATAGCAGAGGCTGAGAGAGAGAGAGAGGAGAGAGCGAGACTTATCCGAACCACTTCCGGCGGTCAAAATCTGACTGATTTAGAAGATTTTTTTCCCCCTCTTTTCCTTGGAGGCTCCGTCTTAAAATTGGATCCTGCAACAGAATCCGAACTCGATCCAAAATATACCCATCATGTTTGGAACTATTTAAGTGATGAAATTAAATTAAATTTTATTTTAAATTAAATTTAATTTTTATGTTTGGAATGAGTTAGTAAATAATTGAATTGAATTGAATTGAATTGAATTCCTTGAAATCTATCTGAATTGAATTAAATTCTTATGTTTTTATAATTTTATCCTTTCCTTGAATTGAATTGAATTCCTTGAGTTCCGATGGTCGACGGTGACAGTGGATGAACTACGGTAATGGAGGAGAGGCCAGTAGAGAAGAGTTGCGCGAGAAGACTGATTAAGAATGCACGAGAGAAACATATAGAAAATGATTAAAAATGTCATTTTAATAAACACATGAAATTAGAATTCAATTTCATTAACAAATCACATCTCTTTAGGTGTGATTTATTTTAAGGGATTGGTATAGAATTGAATTCAAATTACATACCAACTCTTTATTAAAAATGTATTTCAAAATATGAAATTGAATTTTAATTATTAAAGGAATTCAATTTCATTTCTTTCATGTAAAATACTTTTACAGTATTATATTAATTATATAATAATAATAACAATAATAATAACAATCATATCATTATTCATTTTTTACCAAGAATTTTATTTAAAAAAAATAAACAAAGTGGTGTCATTCAAGTGCCCCTATAGGCTGTAGTTTGAAAAAAATACATCCCCATCCTTGTACTTTTATACTTGAATAATGTTAGTGTAAAATGACGGACAGTCACACAAACATTGAAAATACCAAAAACTTCTACATTAAAATATTGAGAAAAAAAATTAAAGAAAAATATATATATATACCTTTTGTCTACTGAATAAAAAAAAAATAAAAGTACTGGCTTTTTGTCTTCATCGCTCCAACAAACGCTCAGAGAAAATAAAAATCTTCATACACAATAGCCAAGCTACTGATCATTGAGATAGCTATGGATCATGGCTGAAATCTGGTATTCGGAGCTATTGTTCATCTCGTGACAACAATTGAAGGTCCTTAACCGGTACATATTCAAAGGCTGGGAATCATTGTTATTGTAGAGGAAGACAAAAAATGGTAAGTAATAATGGAACTTCATACACTGCATGGCCACACGTCTATCTTAATGGTTCAAAAAAGCTTGAATCCAACAAGATTTTTTCATTTATTTGATCATATTTTGTGATTGTCTATGTATCTGTGTATCGCTACTTAGTGCAATAGTTTTGGGGAATTTGAAGTGTTTTTTATTTTCCTTATTTTATGAAATATCATGCATGCATATTAACATGTGGGCCATGTGGCGAATCTATTATGAGCGTGGTTGCTTACTGGATTAATATTTCAGAAAACAGGTGTTAGGGTTTATTTTGGAAATTTTGTAGACTGCAAGTAGTCCATTTTAATGTGTAAGAAGTATGATATACATGTAATGACGATGAGATGACTCTTTGTTTTGACATGTAAAGAAAATTGTGATTTGAGTTGTTATTTGGTTATGATGTCATTATAGCTCTAATGTTGATCTAGAAGAGTACTCATATGTAGTTCTCTTATCGAATATATCTGAAAATTATGGAAAGATCCTAATTAATAAATGGAAAGAAAGTAACTTTGCTGTTAATTGCTATTGAAATACCTAGGAGACCTGATTTGTTTGTTGTTAGATCTGATGGGGACTTAGAGAATGCTTATAGATCTCAGGTTGGCAAGTATTTGATTAGGGTGTAAGTTAGTGTACTAGTTGGTAGATTTGAAAGCAATGCTAGAGGTGGGGTTCATATGTCAATGACTAAGTTAAGCAACACCGATTGCAACAAGTAGATTGAGAGTAGTGCTAGTTGTGGAATTGATGAGTCAATGCTTGATTTAGGCACCGTTGGGGCGGCAACACTAGTGTTGGTGGCAAATGCTATGGGTGAGATTGATTGGTCAAGTATTTAGGATGAAAATACAACTACAATTGATTTAAACAGTGAAGAGAAGCATGCAGTGATTGATGAAGCTGAAATTTATCATCTCAGAAGGTTGGAAAAAATTAATAAAAAAATGTACCCTAAAAGATAAAGAGCAAGGCCAAGGCCATGTCAATGCAAATCACAACAGAAAAAAAAAAACAAGGAAGTTCAGTTCATGATGATTGATGATTGTTATGATATGAACTCAAATAGTGATGATGACCTCTATGTGATGAGTGAGGAGGATGATGACCCAAAATAGATGATGACTTATTTAGCAACTAAGTAGTAGGGGGGTTAGTGTCTCGGTGGGAGATATTTTTAATTATCAGTCAGACGATTTTACACTAATAAAAAATGAATCTGATAGTGAATTTGAAGATGATCTCATGGGATCATGCCTAAATGGTAAAGAGTTTACAATAACTGCGAGTGTGAATTAAATTTAAGTTACTTCCGGGTATGATGTTTGAGAAATTGAATGCATTTAAGAAAGTATTGTATGAATACTGATGAGCGTGTTTTATATAGGATTTTTGTTATGTTTTGATGTACTTTTCGACCTACTTTGCATCATATATTTCTTGATATTCTATCTTTATGCTTCGTTTTGATACAATTCCATTTCGGAATGATGCTCGTATATTTTTGTGATAGAGCATGAAATGGAGCGAAAACAAAGGTTAAAGAAAGTTTTGGAGGCTCCACACTTTGACATGGGTTCCTGTGTCAGTCAACATGGTGTAAGTCCCTTGAGGCCGATTGTAGGAGTTGACTTAGATTTGAAAAATAAAGCTAAACCTTTCTCAAAGCACAATTAGCATTAACCAAACACAAATACAGTTAAAACAGAAATAATAATAAAACAAGAGGCAGATTCAGTGATTTACTTGGATCGCGATTAGACAATCGCTACTCCAAGGCAGTGGAAGCGCACTAATATCTCCTTAAAGGCGGAGAAGCCTCTTACAGCAGTTGAAGCACAGAGAACAGAGAAACTTGATTACAGAGTGTTTGGAATGAAAAACTGATGAATAAAACTGAAGTAACCTATTTATAGGCCTGTGAAAATCTATCTTCGGAGCAGTTCCGGGCGCCCCCAGGTGGTAAAACCCTGATCCCAACGCGAACGGCTCGTCGAATTTTCTGCTCAAGGCGCCCTGGACGTTAAAAAGTCAACTCTACGTTGACTTTTCCCGGGTTGATTCCGGTTGCCTTCGTTCGCTTCCGGTCTCCTGGGTGATGTTGAACATCCGGAATAGGGCTCACCCGAACCCATTTTCCGTTATTCTCCTCGAGTGAACTTCCTCCCCGGCTTTTCATCCCTCGGACGCCGCGCACGTCCTTCTCGTCCGCCGGTGTACTCTTCCGTAGTCTCCGCGTCCCTCGGATGCGCTGAGTCCGTCAACTCTTTCCCCGCGCCATCCTTCTCGTCCACTGCGTTTTTCGCTCGACTTCTTGTGTTTTTAAGCTCCTGCACACTTAGACACAGGGATCGAATACACAGGACCTAACTCACTTGGTTGATCACATCAAAACTACCTTGGGGACCAACAATCTCTCCCTTTTTGATGTAAGCAACACAAGTTAAGTTAGGGTAAAAAAATAACAGAAATAATAACAATGAAAGCATTGCTAAGGAAAAAATTGACATGAATTGACATGAAAGATTGCTATCCCCTAGACTTAATAAATCTTACCCTTTAATCACAACAAAAATGGGGGTAACTAAAAAAATTTGTTAACTTGAATTACTTGAACAAAGTTACAGACAACAAAATTTCTAAAAATTTTAAATTATAAATTTTCCAAGTGTAAAAAGTATCACAAATTTAAAAAAAAAATTCTAAGTAAAAATTTGTAATTTGTAAGTATTAATTTTTCGAGTATAGAAACTTCCAAGAAGAATTTCCAAGTATAAATTTTTCTAAGTAAAAAAAATTTTAAAGTACTAGATTTTCTAAGTATAGAAATTTCTAAAATAAATTTTTTTTCAAAAAAAATTTGATTCCAGAAAATTTTCTAAGTCTTGCAGAATGTTTTTGAAGATTTTTTTTTTAAAATGCTTTACAAATTGTAAATTGTATAAAATGTTGCCTTTGAAAAATTTGTTGAAAAAAGTGGCAGAAATTTCATTTTTCAAAAAAAACATTTCTGAAAAAAATTGCATTTTTGACAAATAATTCACCAGGAAATAATTTTGCAATATATAAAAAATTGTTAAAAAAAATTTCAGCTCAATTATGAATCCTAACCTAAAAATTCCTTGGGAATCCAATACAGATTTTTACCTACTGGGTTGATCAAAAACTTTTTAGCAATATACTTTTGAGAAAATCTTCTAATTTGACCAGAGTGAAATTGATGGTACCAATTTAGATTGGATTTATTCCTATATGCGCATGCATAATTGTTTCTTTTTGAATTTTCTAGTGTTTTAATTTTTTCTTTTAAATCATCATTTTCTGACTTCAATTTATCATTTTCAGTTTGTAAACAGAAAAAATTTTGTTTTACTTCAAAATTCTCTTTTTCAAGCTTTGTTAAGTCCTTAGTTAACATTTTAATAAATTTGAAAGATTGTTTCGGTGTAAAGTCACGTACTTGACTTACCTTGTCGTTTCGCGCTCCCCCTCCATCATAGCTCTCTTCTGAAGTTGCTCCCCCTTCATCGCTGCTTTCTCCCCCTGAGTCAATGCTCATTTCTGAATCTTCTTGGAGACTTGCCATCAGAGCAAGTCCAGAGAATGCCTCGACTTCGGATTCTGATGAGGTCTCGTCCCAAGTTGCTTTCAGGCTCTTTTGCTTCTTGATAGGTTCCTTTTTGTTCTTTTCCTTGTTGTTCTTGAGCCTGGGGCAATCATCCTTGATGTGCCCTTCCTTGTTGCAGTTGTAGCATTTGACTTTTCTTCTTCTCTTTTCCTGAGACTTATAGGCTTTATTAGATTTAAAAAACTTACTAACTTTTCTTACCATCATTGCTGCTTCGTGTTCATCCACAGAAGAGTCTGACTCGGGATCTTCCTTTCTTGTCGCCTTCAG
>JBAMIB010000119.1:3812239-3826093 GCA_037177415.1 Kaempferia rotunda | reverse complement strand
TCGTGCAAGATTTCCCTATCCAAGCCCCACACAGCCATGGACTTTCCACACGCCCGTGTGGCAGGTCATGTGGCAGGCTGATTCAAATCTCTATTTAAAAGGGTCTTCCCCCTCTTTCCAAAGGGAGGAGGTATCACATCTTAGGTGAACCGCCAAAGTTCTAAGGCGATTCCAAGATGAGATGGAGGTTTCGGAGGGTGGTTCCGCGCACTCTTCGACCGGTGACGACAATTCTTTAAGGATTCTTGGAGCGAGGTGATCAAGATAAGTCTTCTTGCATTTTCCTTCTTGAATCTTTTGGTTCTTGGAGAAAGATTTCTTTCTCTCCCTCTCTTCTTGATTTCTTTCCATGAGTCTAGAGTAGATCCTTGTGTTCCTGAGTGTTGGGTGTAATTGTGAGAGGATGATTGAATGTATTCTTGTATTTGGCTTGTATTCCCTTCTTGATGAAACCTTAGAATTGTTCATGTAATTGATCATGTAATCTTATGATTTGACATATTATGTGTTTGTGAAAATGTCTTGTTTGTTGTTGTGATGATAATGATGAATCTTGTACATGTTCTTTAATGTGATCCATATGAATTGTATACAAGATTGATTCTTATAGGTTATAACCTAGGTCTATTGTACAATATCTTAATGTCATGCTATAATTGTAATTGTACAATATATTGTTCGATGTTATGGACTTAAACTACATGATATCATTGTTTGATATATGATTATCTTTGAATGGATTAGTAATCCGTAGACACGTGTGAAGAGGCCTTGGTGACAGAGGGCATCCCTACTCATAGTTGTCTACGGAGGAAAACATGGTAAGAAGGTTAGTCATGTAAGGAATCCTTTGTGCTTGATTGTCCTTACTTAACCCAATGTTAGGAAGAGTCTGTGTTAATCTAGGAACTGTATGACCGGGGAGCTCTAGTGACAGGGGTAATCCTTTAACCGGACTCACTAAGTTAACCTTTCTTCTTGCTTCCATTAGGGAATCTAAGTAAGGATAACTAACATCTCCAATGGGAGATGTTTGGTATACATGTAGGATACCTACAATTCTAGGGAATGGAAATTAGATATTGGTCAATGATCTTGTTTCAATCATCCAACACAGTGAAACCTACACTCAAAACGCACCCTTAGGACTTTGTTTTTCCTCTTTCCTTTACACTCTTACTTGCTAGTTTGTTCTTATTTCCATAGTAATTGTTACATTTGCACATGTTAGTCTAGCTAATCTACAAGAGCACAGCTATTGGTGCTTAGAATCTAATTCCCTGTGGATACAATAATCTTTTATATTACTTCGATATTCTCATACACTTATGGGGGACATCAAGTTTTTGGCACTGTTGCCGGAAAGTTGAATTTTAACATTAGTAAAGAGTTCTAGGAATAGTCTACATTTTTGTAATTGTTTCTTTTTGCTCATTTGTATTTTGTCACTTTAGCATATTTCATTTTCCTTTGCATTCATTTCTTCTTTACTCTAGTTCATTCTTTGTTTTTCCTATTCTTTGCGTTCTATTCTTTGTGCCTATCTTCAAGTGTTTCCCAACTAACTCAAGTTCATAAACTCTAACTAGTTAGACCTTTGTTTTCTTGTTGGAAATACTGTTGAGAAATAGTGCAGATTCTATTAAAAGACTATGCTGCTGTCAAATCTGCAGGGGGTTTGAGCGTAATTATACCCCCAACTATTACAGCTACCCAGTTTTGTTAGTAATAGCCCTAAGAGCCAATTATGAGAGGCTTATTGGATTCATACGATGAACTATTAGGCTAATGCGTTGAGTCTAATTTGTATTAGATCATTTTGAGTTAGACTCAAGTTAGATTTATTGAGTTAGACTCAAGTTTAGCCCATTAGATTAGACTCAAGAAAGTTTTATTTGAGTTAGACTCAAATTAAAGAAGAAATAATTATGATTAATTGAGAATTAATCATGGCATTAAGAGAAGAATACCAAGAGACAAAGACCCTTGGTATTCATTGATTGGGTTAATTGGTTATTAAATTAATGGTTAATCCAATATATTACCATCAATCCATTAATAGAAGACCAAGAGACAAAAACCTTTAATATTCATTAGATGAATATAAAAGGAGTTTTTGCTCATTTGTTTTAAGATAGAGACATTTTGGTATTCTTGGCATCTTCTTCCTCTTCTTTCTTCTCCTTGGTCGAACACTAGAATGAGAGGGTAGCACCTCTCCTTCTTGGCCGAACAACATAAGAGGCTAGCACCTCTTAGTTATTTTTCTCCAAATCGTGAGTTCATGAGACGAACGGAACGTGTTCGTGTGGATACCATAGAGGCGTGAACACTTGATCGCACTGAGATCTACATCCAAAGAAAGGTTGCTGTCGGGATTGTGAAGGGCATGCAACAAAGTTAAAATCTATTAGATATAATAAAACTTAGTATATGTTTTTTCTTCACATGGATCTTCTATAGAGGATCTAGTATTTGTTTTTCTGCTACGCTTTCTGCATGTTTAGTGCACTAGATCCTTACACAGTTGAAAGAGGATTGTACAGTACGCCAAGAAAGGGAGTCCGAAATAAATTATTTGCAAGCTATAGTTGATGAAAAGATCCAACTCATTGCTTGATTGGAGACCCAAATATCTGACTTAATGGATGTGATTCAAATAAGAGCCAATGAGTCAGAAATTACACAAGATACCAAGGATAAAAAAATTGAGGAAAATAAAAGAATTATATTAGAAAAGGACACAATGATAACAGAATAAGCTACTAAAATTTAAGAGCTTGAGTGTCATTTGCTTGGATAGGTAAAAATAATTGAAGAAAAGGATAGCGTGGGTGGTGTAAAAGACAAAATGATAGCAGACCAAGAGAGTAAAAACAAAGATCTTCATAGTCAATTGCTAGGCAAGTACAAAACAATTGAAGGAAAGGACAAAATCTTATTTGTCAAAGACAAAATTATAGAAGCATAAGAGACAAAATTCCAAGATCTTCAAAGTCAGTTACTTGACAAGGACAAAACAATTGAAGAAAAAGACAACATTCTTTGTTTGAAAGATAAAAATATAGAAGAACTAGAATGAAAAACATAGATCTTTAAAATCAGATGCTTGTCAAGGATATAAAATCGTTGTCTGCTAATCGACCAAGAAGAAGGTCAAAGAGAATTGGTATGTAGAGAATGACACCCCCTCCCGCGGCAATAGAAAATGACCTACTATTTGTGGCCAAGAGAATAAGGAAAGTAAGTTTCAAAGATGAGCATGAGACAAATATGGTCAAAGGTAAAGGAGAGGAAAAAATTGACAATCCTGGTAGTATTCAAGAAGTCCCTGTCTCATGTCAGAAAGTAGCTAACACATCTTCATAATCTAACCGCTTGCAATCACTTGTCCAATAAAATGGAAAAATAATAAAGGTATGATTTAGGTTGCATTGAACAAATTTGTCTATTATTCCAACATGATATTTAATTACTCACAGAGACCATTATTGTCTATGTATTTTTTTAGCAAGCGAAGTCATATTTTAAGAAAAATAAATATGATGTGGTGGCAGAGACTATTGAAATTGAGCCAACTAAGGTAAGTAAAGTGGTCCTTGAGTTATATACTTATTGTAATGTAAAATTATTATTGATAAATTAAATAATTGTGATGTGAAGGCTAGGAAAAAAATATATTGAAATTATCTTCTTATTGTATATGCATACATACATTTTAAATTGTTGAATAAATTTAGCCATGCGTAATTATAAGGTTTTATAACACATAATTTTTTGTAGCTGCTACAATTGTAGCAAATGTAGGCATATGTCCCAGTGGTGTAAATCATAATATTTTTTTGTAGGGTACAACAAAGCCAATATGGGGTAATGGAAGCATAGCTTTGAGTATGGGTTTGTGATGGTTCTTTTTGATTGGAACATCCTCACAGATGGGGATTGCTTAAATGCTTATTTTTCAATCATTACAGAGGAAGTCAAATCAGCAGGAGAACCTTATTTACTATCTATATTTTGTGTTGTTGGCTTTGTTGCAAGTATAATACAAACTCCCAATACTGAGTGCTTTTCTCCCTATATATTTCTTTTACACTTTTCCTCTATACATAGGATATGTTTAACAGCATGTTGTTGTATGCATTTAGTCCCTGCTCCAACACCGACAACGATAAGCCAGTGAGATATATATTCTGTCCATTAAATAATACAGAAGATCACTGACATCTTTTGATTATAGACCTGCAAGGAGGTAAATATATGCATTTTAATTTCCTTAGAGCCTCAAAATTGTATACTTCATTGTTTAATAGTTCTGTAAGTACTTCCCATGAACCCTAAATTATATACATATCGGTTTATAGTCGATATTGCTTACACATTTTATTAATATGTAGGTGAAGTTTTTTAAGAACATGAACCCTTATTACTAAGATATGTCATCTCTAGGGCTATACACATTAATGTTAAGAGACTTTAACGTATTTATAATTCTGGGTCCAACTCAAATAAAATTGTATGTATTTTGTTGTCCGTTTATTTGTTATACATCTTTATATTAGTGTATGCAATTAGATTAATTACAATGGAAACAAAATAACATTTTTCAGGATAGATTATGCACTTTTTGTTATGTGGTACGCTAAAAGCCTAATGTACTGAAGACCAATAGATTTTGGACAAGAAGGGATGAGAAAATATTGTTTTCATGTTGGTCATACAATTTTTACAAGCAAATAATGGATGACTTGAAATAGGGTGTAAATATAATGGAAAACTATATTGTATTAAAATTTTCCAACTTACTATGCAGCCAATATGGTGGAAATATTTCAATAAAGCTGTGGTAAAAGATAGTGTAATAATCCCATAGTTAAATCCATTATATAGTTAATATAATTATATTGTATACACTCAAGTCTTGACAGTAAATGTATTGTAAACACTCATTTCATGTATACACTCAATTCTGATGTACATGTTGTCAATCTGGTGATGTAAATCCATTTATAGTTAACTCTAGACAGCTAACTACCATAACAATAGAGCTACGTGGAGACAGCTAACTATGACACCAATGTTGCAGCTTCTTGAACATGTAGCTGCCACAACGGTGTGGTAGCTACGTGGAGATATCTAACTGGTACAAAGTTGTTGCAGCTATTTTTATAATATTTCAACTCCAACACCATGTAGCAGCTACTGCATAGTAGGACCGATGATTGGTTATCCATGGCTTCAATATGTCATATCGTTGAATAGTTTTTGAGGAGTTATTTTAACATAAAACACAATGAGTCTTTTGATGGACTAGAATCAGTAGGCATACGACGCTTGCTTCGTTATTAGTTGTGTTTATCAAGTGCCATTGTTGTCGAGCCTTCATTCCTATAAATCATATATCAGCCTAACTCACTATTTCACGCTTGCAATCCCATTTTCTTCTTTATTGGTTTTGGGTTAAATAGTCAAGGAGTATGTCTTTCTTTTGCAGGTTTGTGTCGGTGGTGTTAAACAACCCCCTCTCAAAGAGGATTCAACCTCATCTGCTTCTTGTTATGTATTATACCTTTAATTTCTAAAATATTTTTCTTTCCTTGAATTTTATATATTCAATCATATAGGTATCTCGGTCTTTCGATAGTTATTTGGTCAGATATTAAGACTCTCAGAGAACACATGATGAGGCGAGGAAGGAGTTGGATGCTGCCCTTTTGCCAGAGGAAAGAAATGAAATATAACTTCTTCAGCTGTGACAACAACTGTTCGACGTTAATGTAGCTTTAGAGTGTCTTTCAAATAAAATATCTGAGTGAAACTTTTGTTATTGTGAAGTTCAGTCTCTTGACCATCTCCAAACAAGAAACCCATTTTTCTCTATTATCAGAACCCAATTATTGTGATACTAATAATTATTATTAAAAAAATAATAATGTTATCCTACATACTAACAAAAATTTTTGAGTTAAAACATAAAGTGCTTTTTATTATGGTAGCTATATGACAGCTAACACGCCAGAACTTGTAGAAGCTAAGTGTCTAAGTAGCTGTAACAATAGTGTGATAGCTAAGTCTCCATGTAGTAGCCACACGTTATGGTAGCTAAGTTTTCAAGTAGCTGCAACAACGTTGTCATAATTATATGGAAAAATAGCTGCCACAATGTGTGACACCTACTTTGACACTTAACTGCCACACGTGTCACAGCTAATAAGCTAAGTGTTAAAGTAGCTGCAACGATGGTGTCGTAGCTATGTCTCCGCGTAGCTTACTCTACGACACTCTATATTTGATCCTTTTCTTATTATTTATTCTACCAATCAAAACCAATATATTTAATGACAACCCGTAAATAAATTAATGGTGACCAACCCACTCTGGGTCATTGCTCAGTCACTTCCCTAGAAATCTAGAATGACTACACATACTCCTTACCCTACCCGTGACCACATGCAGAGTCTGATTTTTATAGGACGACAGCTACAAATCTATGGGCACGTGATCTATTTCTCTATAAAGTGTTGGTATCGCACGAGACGTCTTATTATCGCTTCTGTTTCCCATGACACGAAGGTGGCCATGTTGGCACTAGCTTCCCGACACCACCTTCGTCATTCCTTTTATGTCACCCAGTGTATTTCTAGAAAAATTGATGTTGTCCAATTCTCCCAAAATGGAAAACATAAAGTGGTCATTTTGTCTTCCGTGGTGTATTGTAAGCCTTCATATGGCTATACGCAGACAGTTTGGGGTTGAGAAAGGAATATATTTACTGCTAACAACATACCATGCCATTGCTTCCTCTTCCTCTCTGTGGGCATGGATGAACTTGCCCATCATAACTTCTTCCAGTCCCACCAGCAATCCCACTAGCTCTCTCGAAGGAGAAAGGTGACCACTTCCATCGAGATATTCTTTGATTGTCTGTGCTTTTGGGTCAAGAATGGCGACCACTAGGGAATGTGTCATATTATGTAATAGTCTTTATTCTTAAAGATGATGTTTGATTATGTTCGAATGTAATCCTTTTCTCTGTTGCCAATCTTTCCATAATGAAAAGCTCTTTATGTTTTTAAAAAATATAAATCTCAGAATAAGGTTTGATACAAAATAAGAATCATTGATTTATGAATCGATTATGTCATACTTCTATCTAATTTAATATATTTTCTATATGCCACAACGTAATAGCTTCGTGGAGACAACTAAATAATGCTATTGGTGTTATTTAGACACGTAACTGCCACAACGTTGTGCACGTTGTGGCATATATATGAAGACAACTAACTGTCACAAGGTTGTTGCAGCTTCGTGGACACGTTGCTGCCAAAACGTTGTGGTGTTGTTGGAAGCTTAGAGTTACTTGGACATGTTGCTGCCACAACGTTATGGCAACTGCATGCAAATAGCTAACTGCCATAATATTGTTGCAGCTTCTTGTACACATGTGTCATATAGCTACCACATTGTTATTACAGCTACTTGGAGACTTAGCTGCCACAACGTTTTGCAGCTACTTGTACACTACGCTGTAGTTGGTGTAGTAGCTACTTCGATAGCTGGCACTGCGACAACGAAGTGGTAGCTATCTTTCATGTAGCTGCCACAACGTTGTTGCAACTACTTGGTGACTTAGCTACTACAAAGTATTACAGCTACTTGGAAACCTAACCTACTAGCTGCCATAACGCATTGCAGCAACTTGGACACGTAGCGGCCACAACGTGTTGCAGCTTTTTTGTCACTCCAAGATGATACATCCACGCATAGTTTATACATTTTAATTTATTATGACTAAAGTTGCAATTCACTTTAAAGTTGTAGTGCGCTTTATGAAAAATCATATAATAATTAATGACGACATACCTACCGAATCTGGTTATTTGATCAATCACTATCATAGAATGACTACTCATATCTATCATAAATTATTGCCCATATATCAATGACTATATGGTACCTTGTCACAAGACTACCTGTGGCCTCGTGGTACACCTATTTACATATTTGTGTCATCCGCATTGGGAAGTCCCTCAGATCTCCCACGCGGACGTGGAAGGTGGGAGGGGGAGGGATCTCCCTTGAATATTTTTTTTTGAATGAATGACCACTCATACATGTTACCATGGCCCGTGAAGAAATCCAAAAGCCAACTTTGGTAGTTGGGGGACTGTGGACACGTGATACTCCATCTATACCCGAAATTTATACAGATAGAGTGTCTGTTTGCCTATAAAGGGGAGGGAGGCCCCGCTCATATCATCCAAAGGTAAACAAGTAGCATAATTATGCATTGGCGCTATCTTCCCCTACAACCATCTTCATTCCTTTCATTCCATCCATCCACCCTCTTTCTCTGAATTCAAGTTGTGCTTCTCCCTCCCATAGCTAGAATGTAAAAGTGATCACGTTGCCTCTAAAATCAAGTTGGAAGACTCATGTATGACACACTGATCTCCCAAATCTCTTTTGGCTTGAATAAAGAGGAAGAAAAATCCTCATTGTTTTCAAGTTCATATCGATTATATGAACTTCTCTCAGCCCTCATTGAAAGACACGCGTGAGTTTTACCACTGATGGAGTATTCTAAATTCCCCCTTAACATCCAATGGATCACTTATTGGAGTAACAATAACCATAGGATTCTACGAACTTGTGGCAATCGGGACCAAAGTACGCAAGTTTAATTGGAGCAAAATATCACATGATGTTGGTTGTTCACCAACCTGTGAATGTTGATCAAGCTTGATCCCTCATGGAGAACTTAGGATGTTGATCATCATACATGAGAGAGAGATGGAAACTAACAATGTCCACATTCTGCAAACTCTACAGATGGTGTAATTATTCTGTATTTCTTAGCGATGGTGGTTGAATATATTCTACACTATTTGTTATTAGCCATTACACTTTTTTGTGTATATATAATTCATATTTTATTTCTAAAATATGTGCTCCATTCTTGATATGGTAAATCACAAAGGACTCAAGAGTCATGATCAAATACAAGAACACCTAACGTGACGTTCCATTTTACGACCATCAATTTCCTTTATAATTAAATTTTATGGCCTTATATATATTTTTTTAATAGTTGACGCCACAAGTGAAAACATTGTTGAAGATTTTAAATTTTGTCAAAAATCTAGCAGTCTTTATGGCACGTTGTATATGCTAATCCACAGTAGTTGTTACAACATCTAGCAAGTTCTTAACATTAGGTGGTGGTCTTCCACCGTGTTGCTGGTCTTCTAGGTGGTGTTGATTTGCATAAATTAGTATAGCTGCAACAACGTTGTGGCAACTACTTCGACAACTAGCACTACGACAACGGTCTGGCATCTAGCTACCATATAGCTGCCATAAGGTTGTTACAGTTAATTGGAGATTTAGCTGTCATAACAGAATGCCGTTAATTGGACACTTAGCTGTCACACCGTGTTATAGCTAGTTGGATAGTTAGTTGTCACACTATGTTGCAGCTAGTTGGACATTTAGCTGCTAGACGGTGTTGTAGTAGTTGGAGAGTTAGCTATCACACTGTGTGGCAGCTACTTTGATAGCTGGCACTGCAACACCATGTTCCAGCTAGTTGAACACTTAACTTCCCCATTGTGTTACAGTTAGTTAGACATTTTTGAAGTTTTTAAACCATGTATTTCCACAAATCAGTACAAAATGTTATGGCAGCTACTTCAACCGCTGCCACTACGACACTGTGTTGTAACTAGTTTAACACTTAGCTGTCACATCGTGTTGAAGTTAGTTGAAGACAACTGCCACAAGGTGTAGACGTAGACAGAAAGATAGCTGTCACACCATGTGTTACAACTACTTAGATATTTTTTAAAGATTTTAAATCTCGGTAAAATTTTCTTTAAATCAAGTTTAAATTGGTTTGCAACTACTTCACCTAACAACAGAGAGTACTCCAAAGGCAGGGCCTAGGTTTCATCTTTGAATCGTCGTCCCGCCTATAATTTCCTTTATTAGACTCTTCACCTCGTGTTTAGGGTTTAGAGCTTTAGAAAGATTTTTGAGTCTTCAGTCTGCTCTCGAAATCTCTTACTGGGTTACTTCTTGGATGCCCTATTATAGTGGTTCTAGGTCTTCGTTGTTAAGTTCTAGAAGGTGTTACAACGAGTAAGTACTAGCTATTCAGAAATCTCTCATTTTTTTCCCTCCATAATATTCTTCTTGTACCATTACCATTTATATATAAAATTAACTATCTCTGTCATTTCCATTGCAAATTAGCAATGAAAGATTCTATTTTAGATAATCAACTATACATTCCCCTAGTTGGTGAAGATCGAAAACCTCGAATATGAAGGAAATTTGCATCAGTCGAGGAGTGATTTTCGTTATATCACTATTATACATGTGAAGCCGGAGTGCGAGAATAGGCAATATGAAAAAAAAAAAAGACAAATGAGGTTGGATGGAAACAATTTGTATGCTTTAAAGAGGGACAAACCAATAATAATTGGAATAAAGAAGCACAAGTTAAAAGTATATAGGAAAGAAAGCATGACGATGTTTGGATTGAATGTAAGGCAAAGATTTCACTTGTTCAAGGACAGAGTGTCCCCAATTAGATTGTCACAAACTTCGTGGAAAGTCATAATCATCCACTCTCGACTCCTTCGAAGGTACATTTGTTCCGCTCACATCGTTATGTTTCTGCAACCAAGAAAGTATTAACTCAATATTTTTCATAGGCTAATGTGTCAACTTGTCAACAAATTTGATTATTAGTGATAGAGTATGACGGGCCTAAGCATGTAGGTTGCACAGAAAGAGATACCAGGAACTATGAGAAAGATCTAAGGGATGAACAAAAGTGTATCGATGCCAAAACTCTGGTCGAGTTTTTTTGAAATTGAGAAAGAGAAGAATTCTAGTTTTTTCTTTGATTATGAGACTGATTCAAGTGACAGATTCATGAGGTCTTATTAGGTAGATCATGTATCAAGGAGGACATACAATGTCTTTGGTGATGTAGTTGTATTGGATACAACATATAACAAAAATAAATATGGGCTGATTTTTACACCCTTTGTAGGAGTTAATCATATCATTATTGGACAATTTTTTTTGGTTGTCTTTCTAAGTGATGAGGAAATTGAGTCTTTTGTTTGGTTGCTTAAGAAGTTCATAGAAGACATGTCCACAGGTCCCTCTACAGTGATCATCACTGATCAAGATCCAATGTTGACGAAGGTCATTACACAGGTTTTTCCTCAAACATTGTATCAATATTGTTTGTAGCACATACTCAATAAATTTTCTGATAAATTATCTCTTTTGTCTTTCCGCGACCACTATCAAACTATAAAGAATGTCATTGTGAACTCCTCAACACCTGATGAGTTTGAGAAATAATGGGAAGAGGTTATCAAGTCTT
Organism: Kaempferia rotunda; assembly: GCA_037177415.1. Taxonomy (NCBI): domain Eukaryota; kingdom Viridiplantae; phylum Streptophyta; class Magnoliopsida; order Zingiberales; family Zingiberaceae; genus Kaempferia; species Kaempferia rotunda. The sequence goes on along the minus strand of JBAMIB010000119.1, from coordinate 3,814,686 downwards.
CTGGGTTGCAGGAAAATGATTGGTTGTCGTGTATGTATGGATTACGACAAAGGTGGGTCGTCTTATATTTTAGCCATGACTTTTGTGCCGAAATGTCAAGTAGCCAACAATCTGAAAGCTCTCATTCATTTTTCAAGAAATAAGTCTCAAATAAGAACTCTTTGATGATTTTATCACTCGTTTTAATAGGGCATTGTGACACATAAGACATAATGAGTTAATTGCCGACCATATTGATATAATTAAGCAGCCAAAGATTAAGACACATTGGTCAATGGAAACTTAGATGGTAAATTTGTACACAAAAAATAAATGGTTGGATTTTCAAAGTGAAATGAGTGTGAGTCATTGTTATTATGTGCAATAACAATCTATAGGTGTTTTTATCATGTCATTAATTTTCAGAGTTCTTCTTCAGCCAAACCAAGAGTACTCACTCATGATAAACAGAGGGAGTACATATCCTGTAGCTGTCAGAAATTTAAGTTCTAGGAAATTCCATGCAGGCATATATTTGCCTTTCTCCGTATCAACCAAGTGTTTCTACTGTCCGATAAGTATATACTGAAACGATGGACAAGGAACGCAAAGACTAGCGCTTGATATGCTTTAGGGGAGTACAGAGATTCCATCAATAATCTAGTTGGACTTTTTATCTCCAAACACTCAAGGTTATCGTATAAAGCTTCAATAACAATTGATGATACATCATTGACGGATGATCGAGCTAACTACATGGACCTACAATTCGATTGTATATACAGTAAAATTCAAGAGATGACCATTAGCAGACCATGTGACAATGAAAGTCGAAGGACTAAAACCACAGAAGGGGCCCCATCCATTGTTGATCCTTCTTTTGTAAGGGCAAAGGGAAGTGGGAAGAGATTGAAATCATCAAAGGAGACATCAACCTTAAAGTCTAGGCTAACATCAACCTTAAAGTCTAGGCTATGTCATGGATGCAGTCATCAAGGTGTCTCACACTACAAGCGCAACTGTCCAGTTTTACAGCAAGGGTATATGTTGATTATATCTGCATTTGTATTATAATTTGATCTCAAGTAAATAATTATAGTTAAGTAATGGTAAACATGACGATGTATCAATTTCCAGTTCAACTACTACAGATATTCAGCATACCAATGATGACGACACATATGAAGAAGATTTGGTATCTATAGTTGGTACTATCAAACTTTCCTTTCATTTATTTAGTGATTCATTGATAAATTATGGTTTATACTTGTCGTTATTGTTCCAAGGTCTAACAACATACTCTGTGAGTGAGGAACTGACAGATACCAATATTTCATGAAGCTGATATTGGTTGACCTACTTGTAGCAGTTTTGTTTATATTGGTCGAGTATAGATGTATTATAATTGTATTTTGTTCCCTGACTTGTTGCAGTTGTGTCTGTATTGGTTGAGTATAGAGATATTATTCTAATTGTTTCACTGACTTGTTTTAGTTGTGTTTGTATTGTTTGATTTGAAATATAATATTGTATGTCTAATAGTTGTTACATTGTGGGATTTATTTAGGTTACGTTGGGAACCATGAGTGTAGAAAAGTAAGAAACTCAACTTTGGCTTGTCCTAGTAGCTATAACACCATTATGGCAGTTAGTTATCCTAGTACCTGCACCACGTTGTGGGAACTAAGTATCATAGTAGTTACAACAACGTTGTGGCAGTTAGCTATCCAAGTAGCTGCAACAACGTTGTGGCAGTTAGATATCTAAGTAGCTGCAAGAACATTGATAGATTTGTAGTTTACTGCTACAACATTGTTAAGCAAAGGTATGTTTAACTTGCACCACCTTTGCTTTGCTCACACTAGATTGCAGGAGCGAGAACGTTATGCGGTGGAAATCAAGTGATCAACTAACCGTTAAACCTTATAAGAAACAGTTACAAATTCAAAAAGGCGAAGATACTAAGGAAGATAATCGTTATAACTTATATAACTCCAACAAAACATAAGAAACACTAATAAATCAAAAGAAAGATCAACAAAATGATGCTTGCCCCCTATGCATTTCTAAAGAGAGGACTAGCAATCTTTCCTTTCCAGCAGATCGATTGCCTCTTTTAGAGTTGTCTGTGTCGCCTCCAGTGTTTGAAGGGCTCCCTTCAATTGCAGCAACACTTGTTCCCACTTTTACTCAAAGGTTTCTGTTGGTTTAGAAGGCAGAGAGGCCGAAGAGACTTCCCAAGATCCCAAAGAAGAGGAAGATATCGAATCATCGATATGTATCAGGGGAGCAGGAGGAGTTATTTTCTTAACTTCTAAACTCTTTGACGAACTAGAATAAGCCATGATCATCTGAAATTAAAGGGTTTACAGTTTAGGATCTCATTTTTATAATGGTGTGATTTCATACATTCCCAAGGTACCTTTTTTTTTTTTTTTTGATGAAAGGTAAATATATATATCATCAAA
>JBAMIB010000119.1:3781334-3793826 GCA_037177415.1 Kaempferia rotunda | reverse complement strand
CTTAAGTAGAACTTCTCGTACATTGAGTGTTTTTTTTTCTTTTTCTGTTTCTACAAATGAATTTCTTTCTCCAACCAATTAGCTTTTGTTGGTCACCTCCTTTAAGGGTCTGCCTATCAGAGTGATTGGGTTGCCACCACCATAAGAAGACTCATTGTGAAGAAGTCTCATTCCTCTCGTGTATCATTATTGAGTATAACCTTTAATAAGCTTTATTATATGATACTATTTGTCCCGTTCTTGTTTTGATTTTTTTTATGATATGATTTATTCATATCTCTTGCCCTTGTGTAGGTAATTAATTCCATAGGTGTAGGATATTTGTATTATTTCACCTATACTAAGTCAATTGTTCATAATTATAACATATAAGCATATAAAAAGCATTTAAAAATGAGTGTGCATATAAATGCATGACTTTACATTTCCCATGCATAGAAAAGTTATAATATACAAGAATCTGTACATTTCAATGTTGCAAAAATATTATTTTAAGGTTTCTAAAATGAAAATGCATATGTCTAATAATCCACAAGAATTTTCAAAGCATTGCATGAAGATTAGTACCTCTTTGCATACAACTTTTCTTCATAGTTATGTGAACATATTATTTTCTTCATGCCTCCCTTCTTTTGGTGATTCATAAGGAAATATTCCAGAGGAACCATTTCTCTTCACATGCCTCTTTTAATCATCAACAGCCAATTGGCTCGATGACATTTGATCATGCATGATTATTTGACGCAAATATATCATTAGAGTTCGAAAGGTATCCAAAAAGCATAATTCAAAAATTGATCAAATAGAGCATGCAATTAATTTACTATACAAAGCATTTATATAGTATATATAATATATAGAGTATTTATACAGTATGCATAAATACTGTTTTATAAACTTCTTGCTTTTCAATTTTCATTAATCGAATAGTATTACTATTAGCAAGTATCTAAGATTAAGTCACCCCAACTGCATTATATATATCAATTGCATAATTAAATTACTATACAAAGTATTTATATAGTATACATAATATAAAGAATATTATACACTGTATAAATACTATTTTTTTATAGACTTCTTGCTTTTCATTATTCAAAATGGTATTACTTTTAGCTAATCTGAGATTAAATCAACTTGAGAGCATTATATAGATAAATTGCATGTTGACACATGCTAATACACTTAATTCGATATGATTTAAATGCCACTATGGGATAATATATAATTAAATGCATACATTTGCTCCATTAATTTTATCACAATCATTAAGCTAATTGCATTATATACCTTTCAAATATCATTTGAGCAATCACCACTGGATAATTATCTTAAATCTAGTTCGAACACTTTGGATCCACCTTGCTAGAATGTATTTGAGCATAAAATGAAAGGAGAGAACCCATCAATGATGATGAACTCAACTTTAACCTTGCATTGTTTATGGCGGACTCCAAATATGTCTTCTAAAGTGGGAAGAAACTAAAGAAAAATTATCCATCCGTCACCTGGATTACATGAAAGTAATTACAAATATAATTTGGATATATTTTTAAATATTTCTAACAGCCGTGAAATTCCAATATTTTTGTCCATCTCGAGGCTCAAAGTAAAAATATTGCATATTGTTTTTCTTCGTAAAAAAATCAACATTGTTTCATATCTCATGATTGAAATAAAAGAATGTGTTTGCATTAGATTGTTGGAACTGTATAATATAATTATTGATTCCACATAATTGAAGACAAAATTGCACTTGTCCTAACTCAAATCAAAAGATATGAAAAATCAGTCAACAAACATAATGCATAGAAATAAGAAAGATTAGATAAAATGAATTGGACGCAAGTCAAATTTCACACTCTTAAGGCAAAGATTTGGCCGGTCTATATGAGTTTCATTTATCTTTTCCCAACGATACAGCTGGTGTTACCTCTATTCTGGCATGTTAGTGTGGATGTGTTCTGTAGATCGCTTCAATGTTGAGCACTATAAGAAAATTTTGCCTTAAAATATCAAATAAGAGAAAAAAATAGAGGTGGGACACTATAAAAGTAACCCCTCTTGATTGGAACTATGAACTTGGATGCAAAGAAAAAAAACATGGAATACCTTTCCTCTGATAGAGAGCAAGTAATGCCTTTAAGGTACCTATTGAATTAGGGATGTGGCCATGCCAAGATGTTTACCTTTTATTAATAAAAATTGATATTAAATTAAAACTGAATTATAATTTATTTAGTGTTTTCCAAATAAAACCCCCCAATATCATTGTTGTATCTATGCTGCTGAAAGTTGTTGGGTTAGCATTTCATCTTGGTGTGTTATACTAGTAGTGAACTTTTTTGTTGTTTTCCTTAAGTTATACTATTGTTTGATTCTGCAGCTGAAAAGGTTAAAGAACCTATGTTTTCTGGACATCAAGAAGATGAGGAGCCTACAATTCACCTCTCAGTGAAAAAGTCATTGGCTGGTGAAGATACAGTTTCTAGTGGCAGTTTCAGTTCTGATAATAGGGTGTCATCATGCTTTGTGGAAAATGATTCAAGGGAGCCACAGGTTAGCTTTGTAAATCATTTGAAGGAACTGGAACGCCCAACATCAGATGATCATGTTTCCAAGGAGCTGAATGAGCATTCTGACTTCAATCTAAGTGTCAGGGAGAATGGATTTGATCTAAACCTTGTGGAAAAAATCACTCTTCCTTCAAAGCTTTATGAGTTTGAAGAGTTTGTAGGCTCTCTTAATAATCTAAGCCATGATGATGAGCGTCCTTTTGATCAACCTGTGGTGCAACAATCATCAATTAGAAAATCATATACCGATGATTTTCTCTATAAGTCTGAGACATTCCATAATCTAGATTCCTCAGTACCAGCTTCATTTCAAATTAATGATCCACATTCACCATTTGAATCTTTGAATATGGTTTCAGATTTTAAAGTCAGGGAGAGAGTAATGAGTTGTGGGAATTTCTCTTTAATTGGTTCCAATGAACAGTCAGGATATCCAATTCAGCCTGTCAGGACTCAGAACCTCTCTGAATTGGAAACTGATGATGCCGTTTTAGATTATCTTATCTCAAATGCTGATATTAAAGTTTGTGAGACTGCATATTCTTCAGGTTTGGCTGTAGATGAGGTTGTCGCCGCCACAAGAGAATTTAAAAACCCACAATCTAAGTCATCTGGTGAGGGTGCTGCTGAGAATGGGGTGCTACTTGCTAATGTTGATAATCCATGTACAGGTCTGCTTACACGATCAGGTCATTTTGTTGACATTGAGGGTCTTCGAGATCTCATTTCAGATGCCAAAAGCAGCAAGGTAGATATTATTTCTTGGTATTATTATGTTTATTCGTTTTTCCTATGTCCTTTGAGAATATGTTATATACAAAAATTATTTTGGAAATTCTAGTGTCTAGTCCCTTCGAATTGTAACTAGGCTCTTGTAATTGTTTTTTACTTAATATAGCTCTGAAGGACATTAAGTTGGTATTTTCAGTTTTTTGCAAAGGAATAGGTTAATATTCCATGAGGTTTAGGCCATTTTTCATCCAAGCTTGATAGTTATTATTGCCCCTCTTAATAGAAAGAATGTTTCACATTTCTGTTTCTCAGATATTGCATTTGATGATCTCTAATTTGACGCCATCCTTCCTATTTTAAATCATGTTTCTTTGCTACCATGTTATGTTTTTTCTGCATTCACTATTTGCCTATTTGCTATTGAAGTCACCTTTTTGGTTGTTTCTTTTATTTATTTATTTTGTTAGTGTATAACATCAAATTTCAGGAAGATAGAAATCATCATTATGTTGTGAATACATTACAACAAAAGGTAATTACATTCATCTCAGGCGCCCCTCATAGCCCATCCTTAGGTTATGTGAAGGGAGGTAAATTAGGGGTCAACTTATAGCTGACCCTCAAGTGGCCAGAGGGTGTGTGGGTGTTTGTCTATATATGTATTATATTTGTGTGTGTGTGTGTGTTCTATTTGAATTGCTTTGATCATTAAAACTGCTCACAGGTAAATTTGTTTTCTGCTGTGGAATCGATGACTAATATGATGAAAGAGGTAGAGCTTCATGAGGAGAGGAGCAAGCATGCCAAAGAAGCAGCCTCAAGTGCTGCTGAAGATATTCTTTCCGATGCAGAGGAACTTAAAAAGATTCTAATACATGCAAAAGAAGCAAAGGACATGGTTGTTTTATTGTTTGCATTATCTGATATGCTTGTTCTGGTTATTTGTTTCTAGAGGTGGTTTTGTTAAAATTGTGCTTCCTTTTTCAGCATGCTGGAGAGATTTATGGTGAGAAAGCTATATTAGCAACTGAGGCCCGAGGACTCCAATATAGACTCTTTGATTTGTCGAACGACACAAAAAAATCCCTTAAAGTGATTGGGGAGGTTAGTTACTGATGCCACTTTTGGACGGAAAACAAATATACTGCCTGTTTCTTCCTTATACTATATAGATCCTTATTATATGTGTTAGCTTTTATTTTCTCTGGTATGGTTACAAATATCAAAACTAACAAATTGCCCAATGAGGTTTGTAAGGCTGCTACATGAATTTTTTGCACAACATTGAGATCTATTTAGTTGTATAATTCCTTTATATGGTGACTGAACTTTCTTGCCTCTAGTATAAACATTGTCTGATTGCAAAATTAACTTATCATATCATTAATATGTCTCACTACATAACCAAAAAATTTCAAATTTACAATACATTTCCCCATTTTTTAATAGGTAATCGTTCTTGTTTAAAACTGACTCAATTACTTGCATATAAATTGAGGGGTCAATTTTGCTTACATCTGCAAGTTGCACACGACAGAATTTATTTAGCCACTTTCAAGTTTCAAACAAAATAGATCTTTTGTTCTTAGACAATCTTGTTGTCTTACTGCCTGTGTGATAAAATTCTATATTGACATGAACGCTACCCTATGTTTTGGGAAATGCAACAATGTACGAAGTTGTTCCTTTATCCATTTTACAAAATCTAACAATACTACTTATATTAATATATTTTCCAAAATAGTATCAATTGGGAGCCTAGGAACTTAAACTTGATTCACGGATGATCCTTTTGTGAATTGGGCATCACGAAGGGCGATCCTTGGTGACAAGCTTCTTCTCCCCTTGAGCATCAAGAAGAGTTTGAGCCATGCGCTGACTTCATTGAATCTATGCATGCAGGAATAAAATATGTTTTGTCTGTTTCCTGTACAGCTTGCTTTGTCAGGAAATGCAATCAGAGACATTGACCATCTTTTTATATCATAACTTCCATTGCTCCTATCTCTGAGTGAACATGTTGAAGTAGATCTGTACATTATAGCAATTGTCTGTCTCATATTTCACTGGTTCCATGCTTTCCTGAAATATTTTTAAAGCCTTGAAAACTGGAATCAGTTAGTAGCCTTTAGAAAGTAAGAAATTTAAGTTTTGGTTTTGTTTCATCAAGAGTTCGGTTGCGATATCCATTGTTTGTTTATATCATGGAAGACATTTTGAGCATGTCTTATTAATTTGTTTCTAGAGAATTCAACTGTAGTCACTTATGTATATTGCTTCTTGAGCAATTTTTTTACTATACTTACAACAACAGTGTATGTCCTAACATTTTGGGTTGGCTATTTTCCTTATATTTGCTCTTTCTTTTAATGAAATTTTTATTCCCCTGCTTTCAATATTTCCTTTGATTTTTTACTTTTTTCTGAAGTTGGTTAACATTATTGATAGAGAAAAGTGTTTGTAGAGAAATCTTTCTGTCACACTCTTTCTATCTTTATTTCCTTTTTGGTTTCCTTCTCTCCTAGAAAACATGCCCTAAAGTTTGTAAATGTGACATGTGCTTGTTTTCCAGATTCAACAAACCCTTGAAGCGCGCCTAGCTGCTGTGAAAGTCGAAATTGCAACAGCTGAACATGAGAAACTTGAAAAGGAAGTAGCAGCTGGCAAGATCCTAAGCGAACAGGAAGCCATTATGGCTTCAGTACTAGAAGAATCCAAAAAGCTGCAAGAAGAAGCAGAAGTGAACTCCAAGGTAAGCATATTTCAAGGATATATATAATAGTAATATTTGTGAAACCATGTAACTTTCAATAAATTGATAAAGTTGAATGCTATTGTTCTTGTTTCGCTTTGCTACACAGTTGACGGAGTTTCTGACGGACAATGGCCACGCGGTTGATGCTCTCCAGTAAGTTTGTGTGCTTTGCTTTTAGTTTCTAATTTTATTTAAACCAGAGAAAGACTTCAACTACTATATTTCTTCTACTGATTATACTGACAACATATTTAGGAATTAAGTTCGACATAATTTGATTACTGTGTTTTATCTCAGAGGTGAAATTGCTATCATCTGTGATGACATCATGCTGCTAAAAGAAAGAATCGATGGTGGTCTACCATTTGGTACATCTCTGCGTTCATTAACTTCAAGCTTCTCTGGTTCTTTGAGCTCATCCTACAACAGGAGCAAACATTCATCGGACAAGTTGCTCAAGAACGAAGATATCATAGACAAGCATTCGACTCAAGATGATCCTATCACAAAGGTGAAGTCGTCTTCAATCACCGCGCAAGAGCAAGCCGAGAAAAGTAGTGATAATCATGGGACATTCACAGATGACTGGGAAATTCTGAAAGATGGAGAATTCTGAGTACAATTTGATAGCTGGTGTCCTGAACAGTTTTTTCCGTCTCGATTTCAATGTAAATAAATTATATTTCTTGCTATAGGAGTGCAAGTAATTTACTGATAAATTTATTCATTTTGGACATTTGATTTTAATAAAACTTTGACGAAGGCAGAAGTTTCATTATCTATGTTCATTTTTCAGGCTACATCTGTGTTTTCTCTCATTGAATATTGGCTTGAATAATTATACTCAAATTGAAGGCCCGTATAAGCTCTTCATCCACCGATTAGGAATCCAGTTGAAATGTGATCGAGTCAATTGCTTGATTAAGCTTGAATCTAACCAGAATCTGGAAAACAACCCGTAGGTTACGCACTACTTGTTTAATAAAATCTAAAATTTCTGGTCATATTCCAGTAGCAAAACAACTGAATGAGTATTGAAAGATTGAAATTCGATATGAAGAGAAATTTCTGGCTAGCTCACAAGATAATGTATGGCAAATACAAGAGTCAACAAAATCCAAAGCCAACAGCAGGAGTGCTATTCGAAAACTATTAGTTCCAGAAGTCAACTTCCACGGGCTTCTCTCCTTGTCGCATCATGGAGGATATCGACATCCACGCCGTCAGGGGGGAGCTGGACATACCGAACCACTGACCCTCTGATAAAACAGTTGCGAACTGATAACTGCAACAATCAAAGAAAGTGAGATGAGATCAGGCGAAGGTTTACCGGTGTTCATACGTTACACAACTTCATAGTGAAAGCAAAACCAGTAATGGCTCAATCTAACTTTCTTGATGAGGCACTTAAAAGAGTGTGAATTAATATGAGGGATCTTGCGGTATATAAACATTGATAAAGGAATACATTTGACTGATCGTGGCATTCTCAATTGCCTAATAACACCTAGAATCTCCGATGCCATACCATTGACTTGATCTAAAGGGCTAAGTTTCATTTCCCTGAGTCAATATATTAAATGGTACTCTTTCTAATTCACTAAATAAAATAACAAATAACCAAGTGTTCCAGAGACAAATGATACAAATTATGTTGGGCATCGAGGGCCTTACAATGTTGGTTAGATAAATGATAAGAAACTTGTGTTATGGAACAGGATCGATCTGAGGAAATAATAAGATAAAGCAAGAGATAAGAAGAATGGATGGGGCGGTTCAAAAGGTACATGATTATTCAAAACCCACAAATATAATTTGTTTAAAGGCCTAGCAACATAACAGAATGGATAGTATTAATTTGAGATTTTGAGAGAAAACACACATTTAGTATAAATCACAAAGGTATTTATACTGATCAATTTGAATGCTCGATGGTTTATAGAATGCAGGCAGTTTCTCCACCTCATAACCATATCAACTATAAACTTTTGCAGCCAAAAGAAAGCATAGCATGAGGATTGAAGGTAAACAAGTGAAGAAGAAGAATGAGAAGGGAACAACAGGATGAGAAGTTTTTTCTTCCCATTTTTTGTTTGTCTTCGAAAGGAGTTAGATTAACTTTTGAACTAATGATGTCGATTTACATGTTAAAATTTCAGCTACAATGGCTCTGAAAAGAGCAATCAAAACAATGTAATGTTTTTAATAATGAAGTAATTTCATAGATAATTAAGAAGAAAACATAAAAGAACTATTTGCAAATTGTGACTACATTTCTTCAAAAGATTCCAACTTTTACTTCTGTGTCATATTCACAACTATCTTCCAGCAAAACTCCACAACAAAAAGAGACGTTTTTATCCTTCGACTAGCCAATCCCAACAAAAAAACGTAACGAATGAAAGATCATAAAACAACTCCAAAAAACAGAATTCATAACCATCAGTAAGCAGTATCATATAATTAACCAAACGTTTGAGAAAGAAATTTAAAGAGTAAGACCAGATCCAGAAAAGCCTGATAAGCAATATTTGGATCACATTTGGCATCAACTAAAAGCAAAATAGAAAGCTATTAGCCATGCAAACACAAACATGCATATACTCTAATAAATTATTAGATTCTTACATAGCATCTACCGAACTGAGGGCCTAGGTGCAACCTATAGCTATTTTTCACAGAATTATATTATGCCTCTTAGAGAACATGATGAAATAATAATGGACATTTATAAAACAAAATGCTTAATGAAACGTAGTTACATTCTGAATTTTTTATATTCATCAATTCAATCAAACCATTCCTCTCTCTCCTGTGTGTTCTTATCTAATTCGATTGGTGATGCCATCTTTAGAAACCCTCTAAAGTCTAAACCCTCTGAGATCAGCAGTAAGAGATTGGAGGAGACCTAAATATCTTAGATGAGTATATTTCTTAAGGAATCTATTCATGTACTACATCTAGCTTTAGGTGCCTTAGCAACTAACTGTCATTTGTTGTTTATTAATGAAGAAGGAAAGGAGGGAAAACTGGAAAAGTTAATAATAAAGCTAAGGCCATAGAATTCCAATCTACGCATCCAGAAATGCTAAAAGGAATCCAACCGGATCAATTATTAAACGCCCAATGAATCTCCAAAGTAGTCGAGTGCCCACTACTAGATTATGCCAAATCTCCAAAAGGATTTCTTTTGCAGAGAACTGATTCTAATTACTGATGCATTCAATAATGAGCGACCAACCGTTCACAGACCTCAAAACCATAATCCCATACATTATCACGCATATACACGCGCTTTCAACAAAAAAAAATGGAAATCAAGAGAGGCAAGGGGGGAAAGGAAGGAAATTTACACGAAGAAGAAAGAGATGCAGGAGAAGGCTGGAGTACCATGTGAGGGTATCTGTCTTCGTCTACGACTTTGATGTTCTCAAGCTTGATGTTGAGGTATTGGTCGACGGAGTGGAGGGCTCCTCTGATGGCGAGATCGTTCTTCAGCTCCACCGTCACTTCTTTACCTACCAACTCCTTGAAGTACGAGAAGAAGAGCTGCAACGAAACAAAAACCAAATCAAGATAAGGAGAGAAAAAAACTTCAACCCGCAGGGAGTCGAGATGACAGAGAACGCTTCCATACCATCTTTGCGGCAAAGATCGAGAGGGAGAGAGAGAAGAAGGGAAGCGCCGTGGCTCCTGAAAACTTAGAAATAAAGGGAACGATTTGATTTTTAATATTGAAAAGGAAATGGACTAAGATTAAGGCGCCCCTTTTCCTCATCCAAATAATTAGGGTTTCGTAATTGTTACCACATGAAATCTTACTATTCATATAATAACAACTAAGAAATCAGAACAGTTATAATGTAAATTCTTATCAATATTGAATAGATTACAAAATGTAATTGTTACAATATGTGTAACAACTACAAACTATAGTTGCTAAAGTGCATCCAATCGGTTCAAGATTTAGGTGGAAAATAATAGTATTATGTACTAAAAGATAGTTGGGTAAATTATACACGAGTAAATAGTAGGATGGAACACCTTTTTAATATATATGCAGAGAGAGTTTTGATATGCTGCGCACAATCCCAAGTGGGTCTCCGCTGCGCGATTGACAATTGGGATGTCTGGAAGTGATTCAGGCGCCTCGACTCACTCAGTCGGCCAATGTAGTTGCAGAACTATATATATAGCGAACCTGATGTGGGTGCCCAATATGACTAAAATCTAATTTGTTTAATTCCTCTCATCTACCTGCAATAACTTTTCTCTTTTTCCTCTTAAATTGAAATAAATTCTATCTTCTCTCTCCTTTGATTGTATGATGTTGATTTTTAAAAACCAAGTCCCCTCGGCGCGGTGCGATGATTAAGTCATGGCAGGTTGCCACATGAGGTCTTGAGGTCGAAACTCGGCGCGTCCGAGCATATACCCCCCCATGTCTTGACCATTTGCACTAATGACTAGTAGCAACCCGTGATTTACCTCCTCCGTGTTGGCTTGAGGATGTGTTGGCGAGGGTGCTAGGGGCGAGTAAATTACTTTTTGCCACATGATTTTTAAAAACCAGCACCACAACTTAATTACACTAGCCACTATTGTGGAGGTGGTGCTGGTCTTTAAAGACTAGCACCTGAGACCAACACTAAGGTTGTTGGTAGACCAGCACAAAGGTTGTTGCTGGTTTTAAATACCAACACCAAGGTTGGTGCTAGTTTTTAAAGACCAGCACCTAAACCCTAAAAATAAATCTTATTAACATAACGGTTAACTTATATATATATATATATCTATGTGTGTGTGTGTGCGCGCGCATGTGCCCTGACTCTCGCTATACATGATTTTCACCATAGCAATGATCCGTCATAATTTTTTATTTTTCCAATGTAGCAGCGTCCCATCGGAATTAATAAAACCCTAAACTATTTTTCTACTATAGCAACGCCACGTTGTAGCAGCTATAATTTCGTAATTGCTACAACTTGCTGCCCTACTACGTTATAGTAGCTATGAAATTATGATTGCTACAATCACAACTGCTATAATGTTATGGTCTAACCATGTTGTAGCAGCTACAATTTCGTAGTTGTTACAGCATGTTTAAACTAAAATATTGTAGTTGTTAATATCCCAAGTTAGTTTTGATGTGATTAATCAAGTTAGGTTAGATCGTGTTAGTTTTTAACCTTGTGTCTAAGTGTGCAGAAGCTTAGGAACACAAGAAGACGTAGCAGATGAGAAGGATGTTGCTAGAATTGAGTCGACAGACTCGGTGCATCTAAGGGACAAGAAGCGGTGGAAGAGTACACTAGCAGAACAAGAAGGATGAGCACGGTGGTCTGAAGGACGAGAAGCTGGGGAGGAAAACTGCTCTAGGAGAAGGATGGAAAATGTGTTCGGGTGAGCCATATTTCTGATGTCTGAGATCACCTATGCAACTGGATTCAAAGTTGAAAGAAGTCAACGCGGAGTTGAGGCACTTGGGCCATCCAAGCGCTCGGACCTAGTCTAAGTGCCTGGACCACCCAAGTACCCTGGGTAGGTTTCGTGGAGTAGTTATTGTTGGATGCCACCTTAGCACGGTCCGGACACCTAGGAGTGGATAAAACTTTATCCATGCACTGTCGCAGAGCCATTACGGAAAAGCCTATTGGCGTACACGTGGGGGCGGCCATACCAGGTATGGGCTGGTCGGGGTGCCCGAAATGGCCATGTCAGCATTTCTAATAAGATCGACCATGAGTTATAAATATAGCCATGGTTGAGCTAATTTCTTATAACACACTCTTGTATGATCATTTTGTTCGAGCTTTTCATTTCCAAGTTTTATTTCAGTGTATGAGGCTTCTCCGCCTCTAACATTTTGTTCGAGAAAGAGATTTCCGCTAGTGGGCTTCATTTTCCTTGGAGTAGTAATATTCTGACTACTAACCAAGTAAATTTTGTATCTCGTACTTTACTTCTTTTTATTATTCCTTTTAAAGTGTGTAATTGTTAAAAGTCGAAAAAGCAAGAAGGGTTACTTTTGCATTCGGAGGCAATTCACCCTCTTCTTACCGATCGCACGGGACCTACAGTAGCAACTACAATTTCATAGCTACTACAACATGATTAGACCATAACGTTGTAGTAGTTATGAAATCGTAGCTGCTACAATGTTGTATCTACTAATTTTGACAGGGCGTTGCTACAGTAATAAAACTAAAAAATTAGTGATGAAGCACTGTTACAGTGAAAATCGGGCACACTCTCGGATTTATAGTCAAAGAGCATATCATCTTAGTGTGTGTATATATATAAATAAATAAAGGAGGAAAATATAGGGAAAGGAATAGGCAATAGTTGTTAGTGTAATTATCTCTGGTCAAAGTTGACAAGTTTGATTAAGCTTGAGTTTTGAAGTTTAACAATATATGGAGATTGTTC
>JBAMIB010000119.1:3734380-3749537 GCA_037177415.1 Kaempferia rotunda | reverse complement strand
ACTGATTAATCTTAGAGTGATCAGTCCGTCCCTATTAAAATTTTCCATATACTACTAAGAAAAATAAAAAAGTGCTAATGAAGATTCATCTAAATAGTCAATATTCATATGCCTCCAAACACGACTATTCATCATATGGCAGGATTGATTATCAAAATTATTGAAAATTTCATTTTGTCCTATTTAAGTGGATAAATTATCAAAATTAATCAATAGTTGAATTTAAAATATGATTATCTATTATTTTTTAAACAGATAAAATATATAATTCATCTTTTATCATCCGGACAAAAGGCATTAGTTTCGCGTAATACCTTTTATATAAAAAAATATTCTTAATTTGTTATTTATTTTTGAAAAAACCTATGAACTGAATAATAATAATAATAATAATAATAATAATAATAATAATAATAATAATAATAATAATAATAATAGAAAAGGGGCTCCAGAATTTAGAAGGCCCGTTATTCGAGTGGTTCGGCCCATTAAAAGCATGGGCTCATTCTGCTTCAAACCCAACAGCAATGAATCAGGATTCATGAACAGTTCGTTTTTGGATCGACTCGGAGAGGGGCTAAACCAAGCGACGCCGGCCGGCGGCCGCTCCGCTAGACTCCGGCGAATTCCATAGATCGTGTCAGGTGACAAGTGCAGGTAGGTTGATCTTACTTTCATCTGACCTAATCTTAGTTTAATTGTACTGCAATTGGTTGTCGTATCGGCTATGCTTTAATCGGTGATTTCACAACCCCTCCCGCTAGAAAATGGCTTTCTGCTCCGCAAACCTAAGGATAGAAAACGATGACTCCATGATGGAGTCAAGCGTGATGGACGGCCTCTCTGACTGCATTTGATATAATGCCGCGAAATAGAATTCACTTAGAACATTGATTTCAATTTGATAAATTAGATTGGTGGGACTCGGTTGTTGCTGAGAGCTTTAGAATCCAGAGAATGATCCGTAGTGGGCCTTGGCTCCCACGCCATCCTTTTCATCGATCATCTCCCAAGCTGTCCATTGTTTTACTCGGATCTCAAAACGAGCACCTTTGTTTACCGGCCTTCACGCTTGGCTAGCGGACGACTGTGAGAGCCATTAGGAACTGTGAGCCCGCCCTGGACCACTTCCAGTATTTACACTTTTATATATATATATATATATTTTTGCTTAAGAAGTATGAGGCAATATTAGTTTCAAATTCCATTGGATAAGGATGATTTGAACGATTTTGGATGCACCTATAAATTTCAAGTTAGCAATTCTTTTTTGTTGTGCTATTCTTACTTGTTTAGAACACTGAAAAGTGAACGACATCGGTCTCTTAGCTAATAAGTCTTTAGACAGGAGTCATGTTTCATTTCCTCGGTGCGATTTGATAGTAGTATGATGTTCTCATAACAGTAACAAGATTGAACTGGTTGGTCTTTGGATTATTATCTTTTTGAAAAAATGGAGGAAAAGAGAAAAGTAAATGAGCCTGGAGATGGGGATGATCCAAAGCAACGAGAAGAACAAGGCGACTAATAATTAGGTCATGGAAGATGTGGGGATTCCAGAGTTGGAAGCCCAAGGGGGGAGGCACTGGCGAGAGAGCCTTTTTGTTTGTCTACTTGTGAAAAAGCAAGGGAATAAAGGAAAAAATAAAAAGGAAAAGGATGACCAGAGCAGGCTTTTTTAGTAGGCAAGATGACTGTATTGTACTCTTAACCGGCAACTCACATGCATTTGTTTTCCTTCACAAAAATCTTTTGAAAAGTTGGTCAGAGATTGATCTATTCATGCAAAATACACAATCCCTAAAAAAAAGAAAGATATAATTTCTCTTTTTTCTCATTAAAAAGATGCTTTGATTAATAGAACTGTTGTTGTGTCATCTTCAATATATTTCAAATATGGGGTAAGATTGGGGGTGGGAAGGTGGGAATTTGAAGTGCCCTGATTAAAGGTCTCTAAACTTGGTTATTTCATATCGTGAAAACAATGAAGGCCTCAGGCTGGTCACAAAACCAAGACTAAAGGTTGGATTGGAATTTTCTTTCACAAACATTCTAATATTTCAAGCAACTTAATTAAGCACGATATCTGTGTTTGAAAGAGTTGCCAAACCTGTCTCAATGTAAACAAATTTACATTTAGTTTTCCTCCTCACAACATAGTGCAGAACTGTCTGTTAACATCAAAATGCTGAAAATTTTTGAACTACCAAATCGATGTTTCGGATTAATCTTGATCTTCATCGTCTTTTTTAACAATTAATTGTTATCTTTTACACAATTTGATGATTATCAGTCCGACTGTAATAGTTGTGCATTTTTTTTTCAGAAAGCTGTCTTGGTTGGTTTGCTCCAATCCCAATAAGAGCTCAAATCGAGAAAACAGAGTGATCAAAAGACAGGAGAATTCAGTTGGCCGAGGTTTGATGTATGCACCCGTGAACATCTTTTTTCCACACGCGTTGACATTGCCTGTCCGCTTTTCTTACAGTGCCCTTTCTTTTTTCTTGCATTTACCACTATTTTTATACACTATTTGACATTTCCTACCAACTGATGGGACACTTGAAGAGCCTTTTGGTCCTCCCTGCCACCTGCCTCTTTATAATCCCAATAAATTGAATTCAAACATATTAAAATTTCACCTTTTTTGCTTTGAGCAAAAGCCATTGGTTTCTTGCTCGTAGATAGTTTTAAATACTAATGATCCGACTAATAGTTAATCTCCTGAGCAGGCTTTTGCCATGAAGTTTGCAATTAGTTAACTGGTTGAGTTTGTGGTATACTCCAGATTACATTTGTTCCCAACAATTTAAGATAATTCAAACTAACAACTAGCTAATAGGGGATGTGTAACAAATTGAAATTTCAAACTGATTTCAGTGTGTGTATGTAGTATACATGTATTAGTTTCCCACATAACCAATACCATGAAATAAGGATAGAGATATTCTTTAATTGTCCGTTGATTATTGGAGTTCACTCAGGTGTTTCCACTCCCGACTAAACTTTTTCAACAAGTTGCTGAGAACAGAATGTTTGAAAGGTCTTATAAACCCAAATGTTTTTTTTTTCCTGTACACCATCATACATTATATTTGAATATGCATACTGAATCATTTGAATTCTTGTAATTAAACATCTACTTAAACATTTAATTCCATCTGTATGAAGACCCAATATTATAAATATAAGTTATGTCGATACCAGCGATACTCATTGATGGCAGTGAGATAAAGATATTAAGTAGCTAGGGGGAAATGCAACAACATTTATAACGATAACTAATACTGGCAGCACAATAGTAATGCATTAAAATCAAAAGAAAACTGAACTTGGGGAATGCCAGTAGGCTCAGTTCCACGTTCCGCTCACCGGATGGAACCCAGCGAACTCTTTGTTTGGATGATCCATGGGCGCACATGGAGAAGCAGTCAGCAAATCCAGAAGTAGCTCATCGTTCCCAGACTCTCCGGCTGCTACGCCAAGGAAGTCCCTAGTCCAGCCATCACTGGTTTTCTGCAACATCATAAGGTCTTGGACGTTGGAGGAAGAACTGGCAGCGACAGTGCTTCCGGCAGTTGCATCAGTGTAACCTGGGCCGCTTAAGTTGTTGGTCATACTTATAGGGCCCATAGCTGAGGCCTTCTGGAGCAGCGCAGTGGCTGAGAGATGATGTGAAGGGCTAGGGTTGGTGGGAAGGTGGTGTAGGAGGGAAGGAAAGTTGTCTTCAGGCTTTTTTACCTCCAAGTCTCTGAGATTGCAGTCATCAGGGCTAGGATTAAGAATCAATAAGTTAGCGTTAGCAGTGGTAAAGGGGTCCCAGAAGGAGGATGATGAGGGAAGGAAGAGAGGCTGATGCAGTGGTGGGAATGTAGGGGTGGCAGCTGCGCCGGCCATCACTCGTGCACTTTCTTCTGCCAAGGCATCGCAGAATGCTCTGTGGGTGATGAAGCTATCCTTTCTGAAAGAAATGAATGGATAAATACCATGCACGGTTATCAGCTTATATATCCAGTTATCATATATGGAGCTGGATATATGGATACAAGTTGTATACTTTGCATATCATTTAATTTATCAGTTCATGTTTTGATTCCAATGAAGGAGATAAAATTCTTTCTCTCCTTTATCATTGGCTGTGCATTGAGTCTATTTCTTACGTACAGTTCAGTTGATAAATGGTTGAGAAAAAAGTAAACCTATATACAGAGAGGTATTTAATATATAATGACTATTCTTCTACAAGGTAGAGAAAGAGTTATATTCGGATCAGCCATGAGTTCCAACGTAAAGTATATAGTTGTCGATTTGTATTTGTTGTATTTGATGGAGATACACTAGATAAGATTTTTCTGGAGATATATAAGTTAAGCTTCTAATATTTTGATTATGTAAATTTTGCCAATATTTTTCTAAGAATTCTTTTCATAGTATTATTATTAGTATGCTGCTCTTTTTCTACTATCAACCCACTATGATTTATGAGTTTCATATAAACTAAACTATAAGTTAATTTTTCCTCCACAAAAGTTAGTTGGCTGACCTAGTTTTTCTACTCAAATACAATGAAAAATTCTAAAATTATAAGTGAAACAAATTTCGGAACCATGAGATTTATCCTTGGTTCTGAATATTGATTTCTCTTCCTTTTCCTTTCATTAATTCATAAAATGATAAACTGATGCCAGAACAGAAAATATCTAGATAAGATCTCAAATCTCAATCGGTGGCTAATCCACGATGCCCTAATCTACTTTAGGTTGGTTTTTTCTCTCTTGTGGTATTACAGGTGTAAAACCTATTGTTAGATTAGTAGATATGGGTGTTATCATGAACTGACATATACTCAAACAATACGCAGTTTCTATTTCCCCCTCAATATTGCATAGTTTAGATATATATTCTTCTGTCTAACTTATATCGCAGAAGAGTCACGAATTTCACCTAGGTCATAGGCATCGAAAATCGAGCAGTTGACCATTCATAAACTATGGTTTGATTGTTTATCAGCCTTACAGCAACTTTACTGGCGAAACCAAAAAGATACATGCAAGTGAACACGTGGTTGAGACACGGCAATCATACCGTATGGTGGTCAGCTAAAGCCATGCATTACCTCTAACACTGACACATACACCAATTAAGATTTCTTCTATTTATATGAATACTTTTTTATATGCATTATGATTCAGATGAGAAGAATTCTCCTTATAAAAACATACGATGTATGATCATTTATTGTGTTAAAAGTCCTCCGTGTTGGCCTGGGGACGGGTTGGCGGGGGCGCTGGGGCGAGCGATTTCGCCTTTTACCCCAATTTATTGTGTTAAAAGTAGTAAAAAAAAACCCACTTTTTTCTTCTTTAATTTTATTTTTAAATCCTACTACTATTATAACAACAACAACAATTAAATCTTATAAAATCGACTATTTTATTAAATCCTATGTGTGTTATTTTTCTCTCTTTCTATACGGTAGCTAGAGGGAGAAAAATTCATTCTTCTTGCAAGGCAGTATAAAGAAAAGAAGAATGCCTTAAAACCGATCAAGATGCACAAGAGAACGAAAATAAAGCAAGCTTGAGAGAGGATTAGAGTGACAGTGTTTCATAGGGGAGTCTTGTGGTGGAGGAAAAAAAAAACTGAGTTATGCAACCTCATAATTAATATCACAAACCTCGTGAAGAGGGTGCCGCAGTCACATCGGTATTCTCTTGTTCCGCAGGTCTTAACATGGGCTTTCCAATCAGAGTGCACAGCGTATCTTTTAGAGCACTTGTCACATTTCCACTTCTTCTCTCCATGTTTCCTGGAGAAGTGTTTCTTGATACCTGTCAAATCTCCAAGAGCCCTGCAAGGATGGTGATGCACACAAGATGGCTCTGGGCAAACATACACCCTCTTCCTTGTAGCTCCTTCTTTGTTGCTTCTCTGCCTTAGCTTCCACGGTAGGTTGTGCCCCCTCCTATGCAGCTGCAGATTCTGATCTCTTTGGAAACCCTTGTTACATATCTCACAAATGAACCTATTGGTGGCCATCAGTGTGTTAGGTGATAAGGCTACAACTTCAGCTTCCGGGTCTTTGGAACAAAAACCAAAAAAAACAAACACAAAATCAGAAATTTAAGAACAAACAAGAATACATGCTGTTAGTTGATATATGTTAAGGACTCTACCTGGATTCCCTGCTTGGTTTCTCTTCTTCTTGGTCTTAGGTAGTGGCTGTTGATGAGGTGATATGGATGTAAGCAAAGAGCTCAAGCTGAAGTGGTCATGGACTCTTGTCTCGGAGGAAACACTGGCTTCTTCTGAGATGGAGGTGGAATTTGACATAGTTTCTAATAAGAACATAGAGATCTTCTTGTTTGTTTTCTATCACCAATGGTGGGAATGAAAAGGGACCATATAGTGGTGGTATATAGTCTCTATTCTGTTCTTATCTTAAGACCAAAGCTTCCAACTGAGTTGAAGAAAAAGAGGCTCAGATGGTGAAGGGAGCTGGAGAGAATAAACCCACCCAAACTTTATCAGGATATGCTGGACGGAGTGGGATTGGAGGCACTAAGTTATAGTATCGGAAAAGGCATGTTAGAACGGTCGTAATATCAATATATATATCATTAAGGGAAAATTATAATTACTGGCTTGTTTTTATTATCATCCAATAGATGTCGATCCTGTCAAGAAAAAACTATGTAAGAGATACCCTATTTGTTCCTTGTTATCCTTGATGTCGCTATCCAACTATTTTGCACTTGTTACGTGCCAAAAGAAAAACAACAACAAAAATTATTTATTGCCTACCGAAATATTTTAAACTAGTTACTGTGCAACAAAATATTAGAATTATTTAATTTCCTTTTTCTTGATCTCTTCTTTGGCGTCACTGACCTCTTCCCTGTGGCCATCTCCACAGTCACTATTTTGATGTTCTATCCTTCTCAAGCTCTTCATCACTGCTGTGGCGGAATAAAACTCTCTCCTCGAGATGCTCTATAAATAAGGACAGTATAACTCGTTAAAAGAGTTATATTTATCTATAAATTATATAGTTTCCTTATACTAGTAAATAATTAAATCAATAAAACATTTATTTTCTCCTGGTCATCTATATTAAACAAATAGGTTTTACAAATGACACGGTTAAAAGACAAAAAATAATCTTGAATTATATATTTTCCCTTTGATGATGATATTAGTGAAAATATAACAAGTTCATCAACAGGCCTCATTTTGATTACAAATTCATAGTAACATGCTCAAAGGAGACTTGGCGATAGATAATGTTGAGTTAGATAATACTGAATTTGGAGGGAATGATTAAGTTCTATGGAAGTTTTCATAGGCTGTTGGGGTAAATTAGAAAGCTAGCGCTTATAACGAGCAATCCCAACATTCCATGGCTGCACGTTCCATTAAGAGGAAAAATATTTACAAATGCACCGTAACAGAGATTGAACAGTGGAGATCTAGGTAAGAACTTACATCTTTTCATTGCAACGTAGCCCCGGAGGTGACTTAGACACCGAAGGACCACAGGTATAGGGAGAGAGAAGAGACTTGATGACACAGGATGTACCTTGTTACCTCGAGGAGGAAGTAACGATCAACAAATAGAACTTTGAGGAAGAGAAGACTTTGACTAAAAGTGGGCTTCGACGCAGTGACATTAAAGATGGTCATTAAGACTTAAGAGATCTAGCGGCAAAAGAAAAAGAGATGAACATCAAGGAATAAAATTACACTATTAGATTTTTTTTCTTTTTTGAATTATAGTTGGTTGCAAACTTGGAGCAGATATTTTTAGTTTGAAAGTAGTAAATAATATTGAAAATTTAGAAAATTAGCGAACTACTTACCTGATTATTTATTTAAGTACAAACTGTAGCCAGTTTTCGAATGTGATCTTATTTGTTATTGGTCTTATTTTTTTAACGAGCTGATTTTCTTCTTGCCATTTTACAAGTTTGTTATTATTCATCATAGAAGCATAGTTCATTATTTTTGCAACTTGGTTGTCTTATAAACAATAAATTTGACTATCTCAGTAGATTTGTAAATTGTTGGTAAAAATGTTTTTGGTTAACTTGAAACAAACCAAAACTCATCTGAAACGTCTTTAGGTCACGAGGCCAAAGCTCCCATTTGTTTGAAGGAAACATATTGGATTAAAATAAAAAATAAGATATTTATTCGATAATTTTGATATTTCTTTAATGATAATCAAATATACAGTGCCATTGTGATTTCTACCATGTCATAATCCCACTTCCTGCTCCTCAGACCCTTGCACTAAATGCTGGTCACACAAGAAAGAAAACTTTCATTTAAGTCCCGAATTCAAAGCGTGTCAATGAGTACTTTCCCATTATTCAACTCTCTCTCGTGTCAAAAAAAGACAGGATAGAGAGAGAGAAAGAAGGGAGGAGGGAGGTTTTACGAACTGTGCTCTCAATTGCTCAGTGTTCTTTTTCTAATACTAGCATAGGGGTATAATTACGGTTGGAGTCTGATCAGAGGAGGTCAGGGAAATTAGAGGATCACTCAGACTGCAAAGCAGTCAGAGAACTCATAAAAATGTGAGAGGGATTCATGACTAAACTATAAAGTGATGAAGATGAGGTTTACGCCCACAAAGCACATGGAATCCATTTCTTTGATTCAGTTTTTATTTTTTTTTCTCTTTCTTCTTCTTTTGTTTGGGGTCCATAAGTGGAGGATTTTTTTTATTTATGTCTTATCAAGTATCAAATAAACACCAAAGATGCTTTAATTGGAATAAATCGATAATGAAAGCATATAGTGCTTACGTTGAACCATGCAAAAGATTGGCTTAAAAGCTTGCTCTAAGTACTCACTCCACAGCCTTTCTTATAGCCACAATACTCATTATTGCTCATTGATTGTGATCCTCAGATTTCCTTTATATCAATCCCTCATCTTTTGCCTCAACTAAGATTTAGTGCTTATTGATTCACTGATTAGACCTCTCTTTTTCATGCTCTGGATTTGGTTTTAAATTCTTGGTTTTGCTTCTTTATTCTTTTCTTCTTTGGAATATTTTGTGCTCTGTATATGTGCTCACATGAATTCTTACCATAGCGTGGGATGTCTGAATTCGGTTTAATGATCATCATTGATTTAGTAGTTTAGTACTAGTCTCGAACAGAAATACACCAGGAAATGAATTCAAGTGGGTGGCATTAAATGGCATTGCATTACTGGCTAGCTCATACACAAAGAACAAATGACCATTATGATCATCTGAGTTACATAACATGGTTCTGTATGATTGGAACGTAGGTGGTTAGTGGTCCATACTTCACAGTATACAATTTCTTTCAGGTAAAGTGCATTTATATCTTTTTTAAATATAGAAATAAAATTACATATTGAGTTGCAAGCAGACAGTGGAACATGCACATGTAGCCCCTGGTGTTTTGTCTTCTCTGTTAAAAACAAATCAAAATTATATATATGCACACACAAACACACACTGATATGTAAGTATAAAGTATGTTAATTAACAGCGTGGTTATTAGTCTATCGGCTTGCATTCTATCTTAACCTTATGTTTAAGCACGTATGTTTTTCTGTCTAATTAAACCATATGTTTAATTAAAACCTAATTAGAAGTTTTGTTAATATTTGTCAGCTTAAACCTTATGTTTAAGCACGTTTTGGGGTATCAGAAACAAATCATGATCAATATGTATGTAATTTGTTGATGCACTATCAGTATTCTATTCTTAACCGAACTGAACCAGATGGTTTAACTTGTTAATCCAGGAAACAAAAGCAATTTCATCCCAACAATGCAAAAATTCTCACTGAAATGGCTTATACCCCAAATCAACCAGAGAAATTCAGAACCAGTGGGATGACTGCCGTTTTAATCATAAAACACAGCGTATCAGCGTATTGCACAGGCTTACGTTAGGGTACTAGAATATAAATGGTTATTGTTTGTAGGACTAGCAAATTGCTTATTAATTTGCATTTGAATTTTTGTGTTTATTACTGAAGAGGGCAATTTTAGACATCGTTGGTAGGTTTTCTCTCATTTTGATCTAGCCTTTTTTTTAAAAAAAAAAAGAAATATTGGTAAGCTGTACCCACCAAATTAAAATACTTAATAGTTCAGTTACAAAGCTTTGATAAAAAAGCGAGCTCAGAATTACATCTCTCTAGCCCAAGATAGCGAAAGGCTTACACCCTAAAACAAGTAGTTTCAGAAGCACCTATAGCTTTGTCACAAGCTTAGCTTTTAGGCATTACTGATATTAAGTAGGTGCTTCGATTCTTTAAGCTTGTGTGTGTTTTCTTTTCAACTTTAGTATAACTCTTTCTAACCAATGACTGAATTACAAGGGGCTCGGTCAATCTTCTAGCCACGAACAAAGTAATCCTGACGGCCAAAATAATCTTGTTTCTGGAAACTTTAGATAAATTACCAAACTTGGAAGTTTGGGAAACAGCATATGTAAGTTTTTAGGAATTGTCATATGCCTAATTCCTCTCTTTGAGTGGTCTTTTGATGTTAATCGATAGCTCTTGTCACTTACCTGAATCACCTTATATCCATCTTTGATGTACACTCTGCCAGTTTAGCTGACCAACGAGATTGACGCTGTGGAAAGGTAGTTTTTTTTGGCAGTAAGATATAGGTGAGGTTTAAATAGTCATGCCTAGTTTCATGGGTCTTTGTATGCAAACCTTTGACGCTAGGTGGTGTAGGTATTCTTAACCTCAAGGTGTTAAATTTTGCATTAGATTGTCGGTGGTGGTAGTAGGCATTGAGTATGTGGTTTGGGCAAAACTTGTAAGCTGTACTTGCCCGAAATCGATGCTTGTTCTCCAGTGTCGACAGTAGGTGGTCTTCCATTTGGGTGTGATATTTTTGCTGCAATATCACTCTAGTGGAACCTCGGCGCTCAACCTTTTTCTGCTTGTTAGGACAAATTCCATAGCTTTTGGTAATCTCCGGCAATCTCTCTCTCTCTCTGTGGGAGTGAGCTTCATCAGAGCAATTTGGCCACTCATCTATGGCTAGCTGGGGGTTTAATAGCGTAGATGTAGCCACTCAGTACCTAAAAAACTTCAAAATTAGAGAGCACAATAGTAGTGTAAGCTTGGCTGTATTTTATCTGGTTAGCATGCCGCAACGTCATATTTAGGAGAGGAACTCTTGACACAACCGATATGATCTGGTTAGTACATCATATAGGAAGAAGTTATGATAAAAAGAAAATTATAACAAAGGATTTCCCAGTTGCAACCCTAAACTCCAAACTATACTGTATGCCCCGTTGTACATCAGCCTTGTAATTTAAGGGCAACTAATAGGTTTCTCTAATTTAAAATTGCAGGAGCACATTTAGTCTCACGTAGTAAAGGGTAATAGAAGAAGCTCAAGTAGTAAAGGGTAATCATTGTTATGTATCAAACTGGAGAGGAACTGGAAGCATGAATCTGCTACACATCTGATATCTAATTTTAGTTTTTGCAAAGCATTTCATGCTGTTATTGTTTCCTTTGGTCGGCCTGCAAATCCCCCTTATAGGAAGCCATAGGAGCTTTCTGTTTAGCCAGGCTGCAAATCCCCCTTCTACTTTAAGAAGGAGCTGTAATTGGCATCTTCAACAGCATCTTTTTAGCTCACTGAGAGAATCAAATCTATCGACCCTAATCGTTCTCGGATTTGGTTACTACATTTTGGACAAAACTAATATAATAACCTATTGCTAGAAACTAATTGCACACACTGAAATACTGAATGGCATAATCCATGGCTTGAAAACTCAAATCACTAGACACATCACGTACAGTGGCTCGGCCGGCTAGTGAGCCCATTGTTCTATTATTTGCTTTACTGAAGGCTATTGAAGGTAAAATGGGTGAAATATTACAGAAACTACATTCAACATCGTCTATCTTTACCTTTGTTACGAAATATGAACCGGTTAGAAGTCGTTTTAAGCTGTCGAAGATACACTAAACTGCAAAATGTTACCATCCGTATATATCTCATGTTTGCATAAGGTATACATAGGACCATTAGAGGAATTATTATTGCCCTTGCAGTACAGTGCGATGGTAAGCAGTGGAGTGGTATACTCATCCAATGAGGGTTCCATTGCCACATATCGTGGTGTTTGAACCACTTGTGATATTGGGTCATCAGCTAGGATGCATATGTGCTTCTTGAATTTACGTAGTTGTTGGTTTATAGGGCCGGACCGTACACCTTAGGATTAGTTGGGTCGCAAGGACTGAATACTCGGTGAAAAAAAATTATAGAAATTATTATTCTTGTATCAAAAATAAGGTTCAGCATGATGAGTTGATCAAAATGATGATATAAATCATAATTTTTTAATTAGTGCACCTTTTTATATAAAGCCATGCTACACTTTCAAGTTGATAGTAAAGTCATGAAAGTTAGAGTCTCATTTTTAAAACAATATTATCCCATCTAAATATTTATAGTTGTTAACAATAATCTTCTAAGATGCAGTAACATTCGTCCCAAAATAAAAGACTCTAAATTTGGAGACTCTCCAAAGTTTGAATGTCTTGAAACCTTATAAAAAAAAAAAAAAGATGAGTGTTTCTCCAAATGCCGTAGAAGTATACTAGAGTTTAAGAAATGGCACTCCAAAGGTCGTGATTGGACCGATTAACCTTTTGCTTCAAAGATCGAATGGAATTTAATTAGAGAAGTCCTTAATTAATTGGATTCCCCTTCTTAGGAACTCTACAGCCAACAATCAATTGCAGCCTTTGGATGCTCTCAGATGTTGACCTTGCTGGTCAACTCTCAGATGTCTTTGATTCCAGTCACACTCATGACTTCATGCGTCTATAAGATTGCCACACGTGCGGTCTCACAAACTTCCATGGGCCTCACTGTAAGTGAGTTCAATCTCTTGTCGTTTGTATGATCCTCCATTCTTTGAAATTCTACATGAATTTGTACTCGCATATATTATTAGCACAAGTCACATAAAGCAAGAAATGAAGCATTCGCTGTTATTCTGTAGATGGCAACTAAGGATCATGCACTATTTGTTCCACCTTGATTCTTTATTCTATTTTATTTTTTTTCCTTTTCTCCTTGAAACAATAACTTCTTGATGAGGATTACTATACACTAACAGACTCAAGCAGAATATTTCAGTAACAAAGTCTTGAATCATTAACATTCACCACACAAAGACTAAACTGGACTTTGTACATCGGTCGGACAATTATCATACAGAGACTCTGGAGAAGAACAATATTAACCATCTAAGAAATCAACACCACAAAAAGCTCTAGTAAGGACCTATTTAAAATGGATAGAAAAGAGGGCAAGAAAATGTAGTACAAATTATACAAGTGATTATTTCTCAGACTCTTTAAGCCTCCAAAAGCCCAAGTAGTAATTTATTATTTGCTTCCTCCTAAAGGATTCTTTGAGATGGATAGTTAGAACTCAAAACTTTTCTTCTTCTTTTTCTTCGTCTTCATCGGACAACATCGCTTGGCACCGGCATTCATTGCTGCAGAATGATTTGTCTCTGAAAGGATTAAGAAAAATGGTTCTTAAAGAACAATTCTATAGTTTTGTGAGGAAAACTAAGTGATGCTTTAAACATACCACAGTTGTTGGCAAAGAGATTTCTTCAATTTAAATGACTCAAAAGGATTGAAATTTGTTAGTTTGCTATGATTCTTATGGACAAGATGTAGATAAATCAAAGATCTTTACAAAGTAATTATATAGTTATAATCACTAACCTGTATATGTACACATCCATCCCAGGGCCAAGTTTCTTCTTGCAACCATAGCAGAAGCTCAAGAATCCATCGCTGCGATTCTCAACTATGCAGTCGTCAAAAAAGCGAGTGGTCTTCGAATCTGGTCCATGTGAGATCACACAAGTGTACTCCTCAGACAGTTCAATCTCCGAAGCAAGGAACACAGACTCGGCGGAAACATTAGGAGGCATCTGAGAGTTCCTAGAGCTGATGTCAAACTCCACCGGAGGTGGAATTTGGACCTTGAGCTGAAACCCAAGCACCACCTTCCTGTGATCCTGCATGGAAGAATTCTTGCCAGAGACATCATCAATGGTGAGGGCATCAAGAAGGCCAAGCCCAGCTGTCTTCATCGGCTCCCCTTTTCGCCGAGAGGGGCGTTTGTCTTTGCCAAAGAAGAAGGGGTTCCTGAAGGCAGAGAAGGACTTGCTATCCAAAATGGAAGTTGGGCTCACAGCTGCTGCTTCAGTATCACTGGTGCTCCTCCTCCACATAGCTTCATGAATCTTTGATCTCACAGACATGGAGAGATTGAAGAATATGAAATTATCGTGCAAGCAATATCAGTAGCTAGCTGCGCAGAACAAAATGGAGCATGCGGCACTTTAGACATCAGCATGAAACCAGGGGAAAAGGTTCCATCTTTCACACAATCCAAGGCCAAAAGTCGATAGCAGTTGGAAATGAGCTCCAAAGGTTCATGAAGAACATCCCTTTCTCCCTTTTTCCATTGTCACTCTCTGTTTATAATTCAACTGGCTTCGTTTCTTTGGCTGTGGCAAGTTTTAAAAGGGTAGCGCCAATGATTCCAAGAATGCACTCACACTCGGTGAACTTACGCTTCCATCGGGAGCGAGTACAGTAGTTGTAATGGAACCAATTCGGATTCATTAATGAAGGTAATAAATTCAGTTTAAAAATTTAATTTCGAAATTTAGAGTCTCGTTAAATTATTCGTGGTAAGTGTTGTATACCTGTGTAATTTTTGTAAGTTACTAATTTTATTTAGTTCAGCATCTAAGTTTCGTAATATATATATATATATATATATATATTACCCTGCACAACACTCCTTGTACATCCGCGTGGGCGCCTCTTACAACCCCGGATGCCCGGAGCTTTTTGCATGTGAGAGTCGCCCACACGGGTGTATAGGAAGTGTTGTACAGAGTAATTTTCCTATATATAGACACACACATGAAAATATTAGTCTGCACATCTAGTGTGCACATCCGCGTGGGCTAGTCTCAACTCCGGGTGCTCGAAACTGTTTGCATGTGAGGGTCGCCCACGTTGGGTGTGCAGGGATGGATTTACAGATCAAAGCTATATATATATATATATTGACTATTAT
>JBAMIB010000119.1:3708952-3719580 GCA_037177415.1 Kaempferia rotunda | reverse complement strand
AAAGTATTGAGGTTGAAACTCGACGTGCCCGAGCATATCTCCCCTATACATTGATCATTTACATTAATGACTAGTAATCATCCGTGATTTATCTCCTCCGTGTTGTTTTAGGGACGGATTTCCCTTATGCCTTGACCATTTACACTAATGGCTAATAGTCATCCGTGTTTTACTTCCTCCATGTTGTTCTGGAGACGGATTGATGGAGATATTGTGGGCGAGCGAATCACTCTTTTATAATATGAATGATATTGAATTGTTTATCAAGATTTATATGTATTTCTTGATTTACTCGGATGACTTATAACTCATCTTTAGGTTAATAAAAAAAATGATGAATTAGGTAGGTAATATCAAATATGGAATGGTTAATTTAGTCTAATAAAAATTTTCTCTCAGCTGCTAATATAAATTGAGAATAATTAAATTATGCACTCCAAATATACTATAGCTAAAATCGAACTGTAAATATATGCAGTGTAGGATGAGACATCTCCGGATTAATCAGCAGACGGGTGTTGTTCCTTGATCCTTCCATTGATTGCATGACCCTGTTGGGAGGCCATTCCCACTCTATATTAACTGCTGCCCTCTGCGTGCGCCCAGCGACGCGAGTGGCGAAATGGAAAGCTCATAATTGCGCTAGCAACGGTGCTGCGTTGACGTGACCCGACGGCAGCGGGAAGGGAGGGTTTAATTAGGTAAGAGGATGGGGGAGGCGAACGAGGGCAGCAGATAAAGCGCCGGAAGAAGAGACGGGGGCGGGTGGTAGGCATGTCGTCGCCGGAGAACGTGGTCGTGGTGGCGGTGAGGGCGGAAAGGGAGATCTCTAAGACGGCGCTCGCTTGGACCCTCACCCATGTCGTCCGCCCCGGCGACCTCGTCACGCTGCTCGCCGTCCTTGCCGATCGAGAGGCCACCGGTGCGCTGCCGTGTCCCATCCCCCCGGGTTTCGCTTCGTTTTATTTGATTCTTTGTAGCGGTTTCAGGCTGGCGGCGGAGGTTGCTGTGGGGTTTCCCTCGAATCGGCGGCGACAACCGCAACCGCACACGAGAGCGGTGCCAGATCTCCGCCTTGTGCTCGCAAATGGCGCTTCAAATCGATGGCCGAAATGAGGTGAATACCAAATCCCATACCGAAGATTGTTCTTTCCGCTGGAATCGATTATCCTTTGATTAGCGAATCGAAGCGGGATGCGTGATGAGACAGTCATGTCTCTATCGCCTTTTTCCTTCGCTCCTTTCTCTCTGGTTCACTTTTTGTACCTGTCAGTTTTTTTTCGATCGGATGCGGCCTTGACCTCAGACCTCGATTGCGCAGATAAACGTGAGGATAAAGGTAGTGGGATCGGATTCCACCGCCCCAGGCTCTTCGTCGTCGTCTTCCTCCTCCTCCGGTGGCGGCGGCGTAGTGGTTGCGGAATCAAAGCGAGTTGGTGCCAACTGGGTCGTACTCGACAGGTAATACCCAAAGACTCGTTCTGCTACAGTAGCCGTATTTACGCCTTTCAACTGTTCGACGATTTGCGCTCCCACTATTACTCCATGTGCTCCTGCCATTTTCTATTTCTCGCTTACCTGCATTGATTAAAAGCCATGGAACAGACATTGCTTTACCAGTAAATAATCTGATCTTAATCTTTTGCACACCAAAACACATTGTTTGCAATGCTCTACTGCTCTCGCTTTCTTTATTTCTCACTGAAGAACATGACAAAGTAACATAATTGGTTCGTAGCTTGCTCTGGGATACAGATGACTTCTTTGTACCAACACAAAAATAAACCTGTAAATGAGCATGTGCACTGCTTATAGACTAAACCTATGGAGATTCGGTTAAGAGAACTCTGACAGCACAGTTTTTGCATTTACTTCGTTCTTTAGACTATTTAGTACGGATATCCAACTCGTATATTATTTTTACTTTATTTTTGAGTTCTTGGTTCAAATAATCAATTCTAGAACCCTGGAAAAATAAGCCAACTTGGGACAACCTTGCCTAGATCAAGGAACCTTCCTCATTGCGCATTGAATAGGTTTTGTTTCTTGAACATGGAAACCAAAAACAGGCAAAAGGACCTTTGTGATGTGTTAATAAGGGTGCAACCGTCAATCAAAGAAAACATTGAATCATTAATGTAGCCTATTGAATATTGAGTCATATGTATACTATCAAATAATAATTCTGTACTAAATGCTTAGAACATGGAGTAGCTCACTTGGTAAACACCTATTTTGAATTTTTTGATAAGATCTTGAAATTCGACAACTTTTAAGTTGTGAATCCCAACCATTTTAGCAATGGAAGTTGTGCAAGGGTCGCTAGTTTATACTGAAAAACAACTTTTGAGATTCAGTCAAATTTTATCAAAAGATGCACTGCATGTTGTTTCCGTAATTTAAGATTCCTTTTGCTTGTTTGTCATCCTACATTTCCTGTGTTTCTGCTGTGTTGTTATTTTAAACTTCTTATTCCAAATTCTAATGATTCAGTTATGTTTTAAATTTGATCCAACTTGAATTGACATTGAGGAAGGTATTAAGAACATAATCATATTTCTGAGCCTTATTTCTCATAAACTATATAAAATGAAGTTAAAATTAGAGAAAACAATCTGGTTTGGTATTGTTGATGTTCGATTTTGATCATGGCCACTCATCATCTTGGAGCAAAGATGAAAGGAATAGAGTGTTCATGAACATGAACAGGCTTGGTACTTGATTTGATATGACCTCACTTGAACACTAATGTGATTACCAGACAGCCACAATCTAACATCAGGTACACAGTTACCGTGGGTTGCCCTTGGGATAGTTATCTGATGGAAAAGATCATGCAATGATTTGAACCCACACGAGGATGCTTTTTACCTTGCGCATGTAAGTTCCATTGTCATTCATGGTGGAGCGACGAGTGTGCACATCTGATAGATGCTGATAGGTTTACAGAGTGGTGCCTGCTCTCATTTTAAGCTACTGCTGCCCTCGGTTGAATTGTCACCTTCGGTCGCCATGGCCGCTGTCGCCCCCGTCCTGCTACCTTCCAAAGGGGAATTTGTTTGCTTGCCAGCACGTGATCTCATTCTTATCTCGCCCCCAAAAGTCTGTGAATTTAATTCAGATCATCTGCATGTGAATGGTCGATAAAAATCTGTGCATTTGCTGAACTGAATTATCTTTGTTAATGAATTAGCTTCATCTAGATTAATTTGATGTGAGTGTGGACGCTGTGCTCAGGCAGCTGAAGCAGGAGGAGAAGCACTGCATGGCGGAGCTGCAGTGCAACATAGTAGTGATCAAGGGTTCCTGCGCCAAGGTGATGCGGCTCAACCTTGGGGGCATCCACAACAAGCCCCTGCCTCCCTTCTCCTTGTCGTCCGATCACATCTCCATCTGCAACGAGAAGTTCCTGGACAACAACTATCGAACAGCTCTGGTGAAGACGGCGGGAAGCCGTGCGCTGGTGGAGGAGGCGCCGCAGCACCCCCCTGAGGCTAAGAAAGTGGGATCGAGCTCCGCTGATGCCACCGCGACGGCGAGGGTGACGAAAGTGCCTTCAGCGAAGACGAAGTCTTCTTCATTCTTTGTCCGCGAGCACAACCCTCTGTTCGAGAAGCTCCGCAACGGAGGGTTGACGCCGATAGAGGACGTGGGCTCGGACGGCGAGGACACGTCGGAGTCGGATGGTAATGCCGGCGGAGCTAGTCCTCCATCTTCAGACCCTGCGACTGCGCACCATCGAGTCTACTGGATTCCTCAATCCAACCACCTGCCGGAGCAGAAATCTCGGAGGAGCGGACTCCCAAAACCATCACCTCCCACTAAAACGAAGGAAGAATCCATGGTCAAGTACGCCGGCTTAGAAACCATCTCCCTGCTTATGCCGCAGCCCATCCCCAGCACCCCCGAACACGACCACTGCAACCTCACCAGCTGCTCCCCCTACAGCTCCGACGTCAGGGAGGCCGTCTCCCTGTTCAGCACCTCTCCATCGGTTCCTCCTCCCCTCTGCTCGCTCTGCCGCCACAAGGCCCCCGTCTTCGGCAAGCCCCCGCGGCGGTTCTCCTTCCGCGAGCTGGAGGCAGCCACCGGCGGCTTCGCGGACGTGGCCTTGGTAGCGGAGGGCGCCAGTGGGCGCGTCCACCGGGGTGTGCTGGAGGACGGGCGTGTTGTGGCCATCAAGCGGCTCAAGGGCCCGCCTGCCGAGGAGGAGGAGTTCTGCGATGAGGTGGAGGTGCTTAGCCGGGCGCAGCACCGTAATGTGGTGCTTCTGGCGGGTTTCTGCGTCGAGGGAGCGTCGAGGCGAGCTCTAGTGTTCGAGTACATCTGCAATGGCTCCCTCGATCGTCATCTCTATGGTATATATCTCCGTTCTTCATACTCATTTCATCTTCAACATGCGAGATCGGATGCTCATTAATTAATTTCTCACTGGCAGAGGAGGGGGAGGCTCCATTGGACTGGCCTGCGAGGCTGAAGATCGCAGTGGGAGTTGCAAGGGGTTTGAGGTACCTGCACGAGGACTGCAGGGTGGGCTTCGTCGTCCACAAAGACATGCGACCCAACAACATTCTTCTCACTCATGACTTCGAACCATTGGTAAGTTCAACCCTATAGATAGATGATCGCTTGTTTAACAACTAAACTACTTGATTCCTTACCAGTTGGGGGACTTCAGGCTCACAAGATGGCAAACGGAGGAATCTCTATCCGTAAACACCAATCTCCCTGAAGCATTCGGGTAAACACATCGACCTCATTCCTCCATCTGTACTCCCAGTTAATTTTTGTCTAAAAAAAAATGGTAATCGCTTTGTTTGTAACTCAGTTACCTTTCTCCCGAGTACATTGAGCATGGGCTCGTTACGGACAAATCCGATGTGTACGCCTTCGGAGTGGTGCTGCTCGAGCTCATAACAGGCCGAAGGGCCCTGGATACCAACCTGCCCAAGGGGAAGCAGTTCCTTGTCGAGTGGGTGAGGCCGCTTCTTTCATTGGCATGGGACGATGGTCAAACGGTCCCAGTCGATCGCTTCCTCGACCCCCGTTTGGAGCGGAACCAGGCTCGCTACTTCACCAAGGAGATACGAGCAATGGTGCACGCTGCCTCGTTGTGCCTCCGCAGAGAGCCACAGTCCAGGCCCAGCATGTCCAAGGTTGGCTCACGTCGCATTGCTCCTTTACCATCACCACCAACTCAAACTACTCATGACCCTATGGCGTATGATCTTCAGGTCCTGCGGATTCTAGAGGGAGACAGCATCGTCGATCAAGCTATGGACGTCAACACTGCAGGCAGCAGAAGTGGGCGCATGGTGCGCCCGGTGACACGGCAAGCCGCGGCGGGCAGCTTGTCATACAGATTCCCACAAGAATCCATCATCAGCGCGCTCTGCTCTGAGAGAAATTGGCCGCCCAGTCTCTACCAGAACATGTAAACCGATCGAGCATCATATTGTTACCATGGCTAACTGCTGGTGCCTTCACGGTGCGTGCGGCTGACACAAGAAGAAGAGAAAGTTGAAGAAGACTCGTTGTGTATAGCCTTCCTGGAGCATAGGTGAATTGCCAAGATTGATTATGCAAGCTGTGAGTGTGCATATTTATTTCATTCGTCAAACTTCACTAGACGACAATACAATGCAAAGTTCTGCGTCCAAAGTTCATGCCCAAGTAACTATACCCCCAAATTTGATTTTGATTTTGATTTCAATACAATGCAATATAGAACCTTTAAAGAAGCCAAGTATAGCCCTTGGCCATGGTGCAACGGTAAGACTTACATAGTTTATCAAATATTCACGGTCGTCAAGATAAATTCAAATTGATCATCAAATTATAAATATTTGAGAAACTAATTCTGTAGCTCCAGCTTAGCCCGGGGCAATCGGAGCCTATCTTCAGGTAAACGCCGGGTCAATCTCTGCGGTAGTCGATCACGACCCATTAAAATTGAAGGGCTGTACGGCACTGCCCGATTAAATAAAGAAGAATTTGAAAACATTATTATTCTTTTTAACAAAAATGAGAATCTTCCACGGTCAACGGCGTGGATTGTCCGCTGCCCTTGAAGGTGTCAACTGGCGGAGCGCGTCCTTGACGACTGGCCCACATCAATTTTCAAAAAAAAAACTGCACAAATGGGACACGTGTCAAATTAGAACACCGTTTGATTCGAGTGAAACGGTTCGCGAGGCACGGCACCGGGGGATCGGGGCCCACTTTCCAGTGGGCTCCGTTTCGTGGCACAGCGAGTCATTAAATAGAGGGCGAGCGAGGTGTGCCGTTTTCCCGCACTGAGCCTCTCGCCGTCGTCGTCGCTTCTTCTTCTTCCTCTTCGATGGCGATCTCGATGCATCTCGCGCGCTTCTCTTCCAGCCTAGCCATCCCCTCCGGCGTCCGATCTGCGCCGAAGGCGCGTATGCCGATCACCGTCCGCTGCAGCGGCGACAACGTGGTCGAGCCGGACTTCGACAAGAAGGCTTTCCGCCATAATCTCACCCGAAGCGAAAACTACAACCGACGCGGGTTTGGCCACAAGAAGGAGACACTCGAGCTCATGGACCAGGAGTACACAAGTAAGATTAAGGATTTGGCCTCTTTTTTATGCGTGTCTGTGTGGGTGTTGCTGCCTGTGGGAAATAATTGGGGTTCTGACTCGGGTCTGGGTTTGTGTGATCTCAGGCGATGTTGTCAAGACGCTGAAGGAGAACAATAATGTGTACACTTGGGGCGACGTGACTGTGAGGCTCGCCGAGGCCTACGGATTCTGCTGGGGAGTTGAGAGAGCGGTCCAGATTGCTTACGAGGCGAGGAAGCAATTTCCTGAAGACAATATTTGGATTACCAACGAAATCATCCACAACCCCACGGTCAACAAGGTTTGCGATTGTTCCTATCTATTAGTTGTATAATCTCATTCAATTTTTCTCCAAAAAGGGGAAAAGTTAGCTTGTTCAAATATATAATCTTGACTCTTACATCTTCCTATTTCTTTTGATGGCTTCCTAAATTTTCTTTATTAAATAGCGACCTTCCTATATTCTTGAGCTTGCCAAAGAAACAGAAATACGATACAGTAAAAAATTGAGCTCGGTGGTAGGGGAATTATAATACTAGGTTCTAGAGTATGAAAGCATATAATTTTGCTTGAATATTCAAGATACTATGTCAAGTTTAACCTTCACTGTTGCTTTTACCTGTAATTATTATGTCTAGTGGTCGATTCGTACTGGGATTGTTATTCACGCAGTCTTAGATAATTTTGACAGAGCTAATCCTTAATTTTCTGTTTTAAGAAATATTTCACTAGATGAATATCTGGTTGCTCTTTTATTTCTAAGTTAGTTTCCTTGTGCATTGATAAATTTTTAGTTCTATGAGATTGCTTATATTCTGTTCTAACGTTGCAGAGACTGCAAGAAATGAACGTCAAAAATATTCCTGTTGAGGATGGCAAGAAAAGATTTGAGGTTGTTGACAAGGGTGATGTTGTGATTTTACCAGCTTTTGGAGCTGCTATCGATGAAATGTTCACCTTGAGTGAAAAACAAGTCCAGATAGTTGATACTACTTGTCCATGGGTTTCAAAGGTAATTTTTTTTTCTTTCTATCTAAGGGACTTGGAGTTGTATTTCCCTTTAAATATCTCTTTCTTAAATAATATGTATTAATTTCCATTAAAGGTCTGGAACACTGTTGAGAAGCACAAGAAGGGTGATTACACTTCAATCATACATGGTAAATATTCACATGAAGAGACTATTGCAACAGCTTCATTTGCAGGAAGATATATTGTCGTAAAGAACATGGCTGAGGTAATGATTCGTTAAGTAATGATCTTTTGATGTGAATGTTATTTACAAATGAACATTATATATAACCATTTTTTTATATTAAAAAAAGGCAATGTATGTGTGTGATTACATTCTTGGTGGGGAATTAGATGGGTCTAGCTCAACAAAAGAAGCATTTCTTGAGGTATATTGACTCTCTTCTTTTGTAATATTTGCACAAAAGAAAGAAAGTTTTAACAGTGTATTCATGTGTTACAGAAATTTAAATCTGCTATTTCTGCGGGATTTGATCCAGATGTCGACTTAGTTAAAGTTGGCATTGCAAATCAAACTACGATGCTAAAGGGTGAAACAGAGGACATAGGTAAGTTAAATATTTCTGATGTGTTTTGTTTCTATCCAATTTTAAGTTTACTCTTCAACTAAACTCTGAGATTTCAGGTAAATTAGTTGAGAAAACCATGATGCGAAAACACGGTGTAGAAAACATCAACGATTATTTTGTCAGCTTCAACACCATATGCGATGCTACCCAGGTGTGTTTATTGAAAGTTTGTATTTTTCTGTATATTTTTCAAATTGTAAATTCAATTCAAACTGTTAGACCTGTGGCTTTTTTGTTCTCACTTCTATTTTGTTAAAAACTTACAATTTACTTGTTCCTTAAATCATAATGTCAAAAAGCAAAAAACAATCTTTTATTTTTCTGCATGTTGTTGTCAATTTTTCTCTAATGTCTGTAGAAATTTTGTATAATTTAGCCAATAACCTTGATTCATAATCTATATGCTTTGAGAATACAGAATGCAGTCTACCAAGATTTTAACCCTCATTTATCTTACCATTTATTTGCACTTTAGATTTTGCAAGTTAGAGCACTGCAATTTATTTGGAAGTGAGGAATTAGTCTTCCTTCTCGCTTTCTTAAGATTTTGGCTCAATTAAGACTATTGTCAATAATCTTTAACAATCTTGTCTTGTCACGCGATATATTAAGCATGGTCCATTGGCTTGTTTTCCATTTTCTGTCAAATTAATTATCATTCCTTAGGACCAAAAATAAAGTTAATTAGGTCCTACCTACAATGAAGCCTTCTTTCTTAAGTGCCTCTTTAAAATTTGGGATATCTAAATGTGATTTCTTATTATCCTTTTAGTTTTAAAATTGAAGAAACGAGAAAGAATACTTTCTTGTGATTGGAGTCTCTCCTGCCTTTGGTACTCAATTGAATTACTGATTCAGTGTCCTTCCTATCATTTTCTTGCACTATTTCAGGAAAGGCAAGACGCCATGTTCAAGATGGTGGAAGAGAAACTTGATCTCATCCTCGTTGTCGGTGGGTGGAATTCCAGCAATACTTCACATCTCCAAGAAATCGCAGAGCTCAAGGGAATTCCATCTTATTGGATCGACAATGAACAGAGAATCGGGCCAGGAAACAAGATCACCTATAAGTTAAACGTAAGTCATACACATGAACAACATTATACCTGTTTGTATTATGAACTCCATCGCTTTAATTATCACCTCATCTGTTTCTACAAATAGCACGGGGAGCTCGTAGAGAAAGAGAATTTTCTTCCTGCTGGACCAATAACTATCGGCATCACCTCAGGTGCTTCCACTCCTGATAAGGTAATTGAAGTGTCGATACGAGTTTATTTATGGTCGTTCAACAGTATATCTATATAACAAATAAACATAATTGAGCTCGGTTATGCAGGTCGTGGAGGAAGCATTGCACAGGGTCTTGGACATTAAAAGCCGAGAAGCCTTGCAAGTAGCATAATTTGACAGGAGTTGGAGCAAAGCCTTTTGAGCTGAAATATTACATTACATGTACAGTACTAGAGCAAAGGCTTTGCTCTCCAGTATATGCGGGAAATGCTGTAGTCGATAATCTATGTTGCTATTGTGTTTGTGCCTTTAATCTATGCGTGCGGTTCGAGTCCTTGTTCAGACCGCTGAGTCCTCTCACTTGTTTTGCTTCTTTATTCAAACAAAAATGACAATAAAGCTGTGATATGTATCACTACCTGCACCAGGATGTACAAGTTTCTAATATAAGAAATTTAGACGGCAAAAATACCAGTGCTTGTTTCATTAACAGTTTTGCAGTGTATCCGAATTTCAGCAACATCCCTATTGCTTAGTTTTTGTATGTAACTTACAAGTATCGTAATGGCTTTGATGTCTGTCTTCCCCCTCCTCAACAACCAGATGAATATCGTAGAGGTCAGAAGAGAAGGTACTTTCAGGATTAGTCGGGCGAAGGCTACTATTTGTAGGGTTTCTCTACAAAGGCTTTTTCTTATTGTAAGTTTATTTGGAGCCCTTTAGTTTTATAATATCGTCCATCCTTAATTTTTGTATAGATAATATTTTTATTAAGATTTGATTGAATGTCAAAGGAAAAAAATGATGTACTTTTATAATTGTTTAGAATCCATGTGAGTTGCTAGGGTATCATGCTGTTTATAAGCCAACATAAAAAAGCAAATAAAAACAGTAAAAGATTATCACCTTTTACCTCTTCCGTGTTGGTCTAGAGTCGAATCGGCGGAGTCGCTGGGGTAAACGTATCACCTTTTACTGCCACCTTATGTAAGATTCTCATGTGATTTGAAAAAGAGATAAATCATAGAAGACTTTACTTAACACAGTAATCTTTCACTCATGATACATTTCACACATATTGGGACGGTACCATACCGTCAGGCCCATTGAATAATCTACTGTAGAATATAAAAAAATCAAAAAGAAAAATGCTATTATCACAAAAATAAGAAAATAAAAATTTATAAGCAAAACATCCAAGAAAGGTTGTGGTA
>JBAMIB010000119.1:3666836-3676979 GCA_037177415.1 Kaempferia rotunda | reverse complement strand
TTCGATTTTACTTTAATATTTTTTTAAAAAAACCCACATTATTACTAATCCTGTTGTCAAATGTGAAGACGGATATTATGGAGGATAGTATCGACGTGTGACGTGTCATAAATGGAGACACGGTGAAGATTGAGACGTGGCTCCGCTGCTACTTTTACATCCTACACACCAGTAGACGATCCAACCAAGTCATTAGCGGCCAAGCCGGAGAACAGGGAGGGCGTCCTGGTCTCTGGTCTTCCGACGCTTAAGTTAGTCAAACAGTCGTAAGTGGAGGAAAATGCTGGAGAAGGGATTTCAATTAATGATGCTCGCATACCTCTGCGAGATATGAGAAGTCCTATTTATATTGAGACTTTACTTGACGCGAATGTCGAGATGCTTCCTAAAATGGGACAGAGAATTCTGACATTCTATTACCTCTTATTAATTGTCTTACCATAATTGGTCATACCATCTGTACGTGTCAATCTTTGGGAAGCTTCTTCCGTACATAAAAGTACAGAGCATATTCTCATGACAATCGATATTCTGACTTGACCGCTGCACTAGGCGCTAAGGAGGGTATGTGAAGTTCAAGCCAAACTATTCCCTTCTTTCGACTAGGAGTGATGGCCGAACAGCCGCCCCCCACTGGTCGAGGAGGGTTATCCGTATTGCGCTCACACACCCTGTTGGTTCCTCTGACGACATCTCCTGAGCCGTCTGACCGAGTCAATGACTTACTAAGTTGTCCCTCGGCGATATGTTTGCTGTTAAGATGAGATAGCCAACCGAGCGATTTGTTTGGTCGACGAGTCGATGATCCGTGTGGCAGTGGCGTGCGATCCCCGCTCTGTCCGTCTCTGAGAGGCCAGCCGATAGAACATCTTGCTCTATCAATCACCTGGTGTGTCGAACTCTTCCGGTTTGGGCTTGTGCTCGGTTCGGTGTCCTACATCTCTTTGTTTGGCTGCCTGGTCGACTCGGATGCCATGCGGGCTGCCTGCTCAGATATTGACCTGACATTTGCAAGGCTCCTTTACCATCCGCATCAATAGACATGTCACTCAAATCATTTATATGGACACTTTTTTACGGCCATCTCATTTAAGGATAGTATATTATTCTCCTAATCACTAGAAAAAATGATGTTAATAAATCTTTTAATGTTAGCATTTCACGTACATAGGTTATAATGATATTGCCTTTTTCAGAAATGCTAACCAACAATTGAGCTACAATTCCTGCAAATGCATATTACTGATGCTGCACTGTGTTATTCTTGTTTCTGTATTCTATCTTTAGAATAGTTCAGTGGTCGTGGTATAAGCTAGTGCTTTAATTATTTGTTTGCTTTATGTCAGGCTGAGAGAGATTGATGCGGTCATCATAACCCATTCACATGCCGATGCAATTGGAGGTTTATGCTTCACTCCAAACTCCTTATAGTGATGGCTATTCAAATTTTATTACTGAGTCATTGCTAGTCTTGCATGACAAGAATATATATATTTTTTTGAAAACTTGGATTCTAAACTACTAGCAGTGCCTATATGTATAATTTTACCTTTAACTGCAGAAGCACTAACCTAGTAGTTGAATATACTTGTTTTCTTGTTTTAGGTAGATTACATGCAGGAGCGTAGCATTTCTCCATTGCAACAAGAAAAAAGAAATGGCTATTCTTGTTACTCTTATCAATTCATTTATCTGAATATGGGTGATTGATGTAGGTCTTGATGATCTTCGAGATTGGACAAATAATGTCCAACCATCCATCCCTATTTATGTGGCACAACGTGATTTTGAGGTATGGGTCTCTATAATGATCCTATTGATAGTTCGGGACTAGTCTGCACATTATGATTATAGATATTTTGGTATATCGATATAATAATCCTTCACTTGTTTGACGGCATTGCAATAAATTTT
The DNA here is from genome assembly GCA_037177415.1 of Kaempferia rotunda. Lineage (NCBI taxonomy): Eukaryota > Viridiplantae > Streptophyta > Magnoliopsida > Zingiberales > Zingiberaceae > Kaempferia > Kaempferia rotunda. The sequence continues at coordinate 3,675,065 of JBAMIB010000119.1, read as the reverse complement.
TATTTGGTCATTTAATAGTCATTAGAAAGTTCTACCTCACTAGCAGTATCCCATCTTTTTAAAAAAAAAACAACTTAAATTTGTAGTATCTCAAAGGTAATGTTAATGAAAAGCAAGTATCATTGGCATGGTTGTAAGCTAGTTTTTCATCCATTTGAAGATATCGGTAGTGTTATCATGCTGATGTATCACATCTGTTCTTCCGCAAATCTGGTGATCATTCTTGGGAACAAAAAATGCTTGGACCCAGCCAAGCCCTGATAAGAATTATTGTAACTAAGTAGGCCTATATTATATGTATCCCTAATTTTAAACTTGTTTAGACATAGTTTTGAGTTGGTTGTTTTCACCATTACTTTTACTAGTACGATTTTGTTCCCTTTCAGGTGCTCATATAGGTGGCCCTGTATACCCCTGCATGCCCAGCCCTTTCGGTTTCTATTGTAAACCTTGACGCTTAGCTCAATAAAGTGTTTATAAGCTTCCTTAATGATTTTTCTTCAACTTGTTTTAGGTGATGAAGAAGACTCATTATTACATAGTGGATACCAGTGGGCTGATTCCTGGTGCCGCTGTATCAAAATTGCATTTTAATCTGATTAAGGAGGAACCATTTGTGATTCACGATCTTAAGGTTTGTAAGCTTCAATACTCCAGGGTCGAACAACCTTTTTTTCTGTGTGGGTTTTGATTTTAAGGTCGTTAAATCTTGGTTGATTATCTCGAGATGGATAATTGTTCGTTGCCATTGCTGTTGGACCGACAATGGTTGTCTCATTTTGCTGATTGCCCTTTAAACCAAAAGAAGATTTATACACTTTCAGTTATTTTCTTTTTTGGAAAAATCCAATACTTTTACAGAGAACCATGTAGTTACACTTTATACAAAACCATCTGCAATGAATTAGTATAATCCCAAATGTATATTTTTAATTTTAAAGTGTGCTTCGATATCATTTTACTCATGTCTTCCTAATTCTCTTCAGGTTACTCCTCTACCTGTCTGGCATGGAAAAGGTTACCGTTCTTTAGGTTTTCGTTTCGGAAATATTTGCTACATAAGGTAAACAATTCTAGCTTCCTATATTTTGGTTCGGTATAGGAGCTGCTAATTTCTTTCTCACGTGCTCTGCATACTAACATCAGTAATTCAGTGATGTTAGTGACATACCAGAAGAGACCTACATGCTTCTCAAAGACTGCGATCTTCTTATCCTGGTGAACTACCTTTCTTGCGTTTGCAATTTTTCTTGATACGTTTCTTATCTGTCTCGCTGAATACTCCAAAAGCGATAATTTAGGATGCACTGAGGCCAGATCGTTCTTCTTCAACACACTTTGGACTGCCAAGGGTAATTATCACTCGTGTCGTTTCTAATGTTATCATCACTCTTATAGCATTATGAGCTTCACTTACCTCTTGAACAGGCTCTAGATGAAGTACGCAAGATTCAACCGAGGCGGACTCTTTTTACGGGTATTCCACAACTTTAAACACTGGCAAAGATTAAACTAAGCTAAGTTTCTAATACCTTGATCTATTCACAAGGCATGATGCACTTGATGGACCACGAAAAGATAAATGAACAGCTTGCCAAGTTGCAGCATTCTGAAGGTCTGAATGTCCAATTAAGCTACGACGGACTCCGCATCCCAGTAAACCTATAGTCGATGCTACTACTCATCGGTACATCTGGGCACCTAATCCCTACCATATGAATCTGAGTCCCTTCAGGCTCTTCAGTAATGGTAGCGACGGTGGCTTGTCAATAATGAAGCGACGAGTTCTTCCAATTTAAGTGCTCCAATGTCTTACCGATTGTATTCTTCAAAGGTCAGCACTAAATAATTAGAACAGGTACAGATTTTTTGTACCGGTTTCACGCACATTAAATCAATGTGTATTTCTGATTAGAAATTTGCATCATGGAGTTGATTTGCTTTGTATGCTCACGGAGATTCCATAAATGACTCGACATTGGGTACCCAATTATTGCTCGAGAATTGATGTGTTTTTGGTTGATCAAAGAGTTGATTTGTTTTATTAAGTTTGTTTAGGTGACGATGGTGAGCCTCTTTTTATTAAAGAGAAAAAAAAATTCCTCCAATACCTAATCGTGATTATGGATTTTTGGTGATTGTAAATAAAAATAGAAAATATTTCATTTCTCTTGGAATTCTTATTGCTCCATTGCATTTATTTTTTTAGCCATTTATTTCACAATTCTTGGTAAACATATTCCTTGCCACTATTTCAATTTTTTTAATTGGGGCTGAATATTTAATTTTTTTAAACCGATTAATTTTGAGATTGATATTTGATCCCATGAAAATTTTTATCTATCATTGAGATAATTAAGAGGTACTCATGGTACTCTGTTTAAACCGTCCACTTTTTTTTAGACTCGTTATTTATTGGAGAAAAAATATCTTACAATTTGTTTTAGTTAAGTCTCATAGATTCATGAGATCTGCTCTTGGAGATCTAACTACTATATCATAGTCTCAGGGGCATTTGAACATTCTATTGCTCTGTTTATTCCAAAGTACGGATGAAAAAAGAAAAGAATTCATGGTGAAAAATTATCCTCAGACAAAGAAATCTCTTAATCGAGGAAGGTAGATATGCGATGTAATTATAAAAATGAAAAAAGATACATATGTTATTTTTTCTATCCGTTATTTTCCGTCTGATTTTGAAGTGATTAATTTTAACTCTAAAATTATTTACTGATAAATTACATTTTTTCTCTCTAAAAATTTTAATTAAGTAAATGATGAAAATTTTTTCATTGTAAAAACTTTTTCTTAATTTTTTTTCCACTGTCCAAAGTAAACTGCCTATAAGAGTAGCGAACCAAACAAAATAAATTGAATCAGGTTAATTCGATCTGACCCATTTAAGATGTTAACTTGTATTTATTTATTTATTAAAAAAAACAGTATGCACTATGAAACTCAAACTCATAACCTCTACATCACACCTTAATAATTTTATGATTGCGTGAAAACTCCCCTTCTAACTTGTATTTAAAAGAAAAGAAAAAATCTAAATTTATCAGAGTGGCAAAGCCAATCAGAAGCACCCCAAATGTTATTTACATTTGATAACAGTATCATGGTCCAGAAATCTACTATATTACAAATAGGATTTCACAAGCTAGGCTTGTAATCCACATCGTCCAGAAAATAGTCATGAAAGCAACATACTATTTTGATGTTACATAAGCAACTGTAAATTTGATGTAAATCTTGTAACTCATGAAATTAGCAACATGAAAGCCTATTGTCAAATTCTGGATCAGTCCAAGTTCAAGACATGAAACTGTAAGTTAAGTATTTAATTACCACAACAATTTTTAAATTTCTAACAAAACTATGAATCTTGTATAAGTTGATATCTTGTACTTTCCAAGCATGATCCAATACAAGAAGCATAAAATGTCGCCACTCTTCAAAAAGTCAAGAAATCCAGAGCTTAAGATAAATCTAACTTTTTGGCCAAGGTTGTAAATTCAAATTGTATAGCGCATCATTAAAAAAGTTAGTGTCAAAGATAAAAAAATAATAAAAATGGAAGTAACGAGAGAGAACCGACCAAAGAACATCAAGAACGCAAGTCCCCATCCCACAAGCCACATAACTGTAAGAAAGTCCACCCAGTGTTCTGAATTATGGCCCAAAGGAATAAAAAATTAACCGAAACCAGCTACTAACTAGGGATTAAGATCAATACTGAATGGCAATCCAATGTAAACATCACACGCTTAAATTTCATTCTCTAAATGCGGTCGGCAAGAGAGTCATCGTTGTCGGGGACTAAGCCCTATTTTCCATGGGCAATCTCCAGGAGCTCCAAATCCAGAGTACACCGATTAGTCTGAGGAATTGAAAATAAGTTTACAAGCATTTTTACCTTTTCATCATGTCGTTATGATTTTCTTCCAGAGGATTGCAGCCGGTGAGAAAAGTCTTTGAACTCCAGTGTGTTAACTGACATGTCTCTTTTCAATTACCTTTGGTTGGTATTTGCTGCATATGAGATGAGGGTCCATCTGCTAAAGTTCATGCAGTAATGTTGGCAAAAGAAGACCCATCTGCTAAAGTTCATGCTGTAGTGTTGACACGCGTATAACAAGGTTCATCCAGAATGGCAGAATCAATGTTTAGAAGGTCAATATCAAATAATATTAAAGGTGTCAATGGACAACAATGATATAAAATAATGGATCAAATGGAATACGTTAACCACCAAAAACTTCATAGAGAAATAATAACAAATTGGATTTGATTTTAGTGACACAATTATCCATGGTGAATCATGATGTTTATAACAAATTGATAACCCGCAACAGATGACCAAAAAAATATAACAATTGGATTTTGACTAATTGTTACTCTCACTGGAAAACTTTCACTTCCAGACTGGAAAATCACGACTCCTCAACCTTAGTAGCCAACTTGATTTTCTTGTTGTTAACCACAAAGCGAGAGCTTGAATTTATCTGGGAAAAAAGGAATACAAATGTGTTAATGCATCAACATATGGAATGGAAGGGCAAGGATAATAGAATCTTTAGAAGATTTTACCTTGTCCATTAACTTCGCCTGAAGTTGTTCCTCTTCTTCAGAGGCACCAGATTCTTGGACCATCTTAATCACAATCCTTTGCAATTTTTTAATCTTCATCGTTTGATCTGGAATCTACAACAACCAAAACAACATTTCAGCTTTCCAAGAATTAAGGCCTTTTTCTGTTATCCAACTGTTTAGTGGCAAGATTAGTGTAGCAATATAATAAGCACATACAGCACCAAGACACTAATTTCTTAAAAAGATAGAAGATGATAGAACTACTGAGTCAATACTCCACATAATAAAGACAGGATAGATAATGAATATACCCAATAATTCCTACAAAAAAAATGAATGTGCATACCGACTTAAGGGTAGAAGTTACAAGTTTCTTCCACTTGATTTTATGATTGGAATCTTGTTCACTCTTAGATTGCAGATCTTGATCTCCGGGATGCTTCCTTTTCTTTGGTTGTTTATCTGGTTTTTCTGTTTCTCTTGCTTGTATTACTTCACCATTAGTAAATTCACTTGCACCATCTTTTATCTTTCTTTGCTCCAAACTTTCGTTTTTCGCTTCTGCAACCAATTTGCAACTGACTGATTCATCCTTCGGTTTATCCTCATTTTTTATATTATTTGATCCATTACAACTGGCAAATGGTTTGTCGTCAGACACCTCCTTGTTTGAAGCTGGAACTACAGTTTGAGAAGATTGATTATGAGAAGCATGGTAAGCTTTTGCTTTTGCCCTGTGCTTCTTGCCATCAGCATGGAGCAGTAAAGTCTGCTTGCTGGTAGTAGTTGTATTGCAAAGGCTGTAGGGAGAGAAAATAATCTAATTTCACCTCTCAAAAATCATAAATATGGAGACAAATGTTTCAAATTGGTTGTGCTTATATGACAAATAAATGGAATGGGCTAACAATAGTTTCATATCCAGAACCAAAGTTGAAAGGTGTCATCTTCATCCTCAGGGCTCAAACTACAAAAAAAAACAGTTAGAAAGCTCAATGTTCCCATGTAATCTACTCTCGTCATTTAATTGGGTCTCCATCAACTTAAATTCAGGACCAATAAAGGATGAAGTTCTATTATAGTTGGACATGGGAGATATTCTAATGAGAAAGAATTGCCCATGTTCTTAGCTGCCAAGCAAAGTGAAATGGGAATAATCAGGCCACCTTTAAATCCAAGCTTATTCTATATGTCTAACATCTATCAACAAATAGGTACCTCATATGCCAACTAGGGATAATTCTGAATTTTGGTTTGTTTTTTCAGTTTTGATAAGAATGTCAAGTGACGCATCAACTGAGAATCAATAACAACTTAAATTTAACATGGAAAATTAAAGGTTGACTATGAATATATAAAAAATCTTGATGTGTGAAAAAATAGTAACATGGAATGTGGTAATTTAGACCATCTGGTTCAGGCCTTATACAAACTTGGTCAGTATAATAAAACTTGGCTCAACCAGAAGCCATAGGAATTTGTGATGTAAGAAATCATTATTTTCTTAAAGCCCAGTTGACTAGCTAAGGCCTTTCTTCATAAGATTTTTAAAAACTTGTAAAAACCTCAAAACAAGGGGAAAACCAGGTGTGTTCATCTGATAAATTGTACAATGCAACAATTATATAGCTAATTACATCGCTATACATGTCACAATCTTACAATCAATGAAGAAAATATTATCTATTTCTAATTTCTGCAGCTAGATTCTGTAATATGTATAATAAACACCAAAGAATCACTTACAAAAGGTGCAGTCAAGAATATGCTGATAGAAGAAATGAAGAACAGATCATCAACTAATGGTTAAGGCATTAATAGTCAAGTTTGAGCTTTCCCAAGGTGTTCCAGGGAAGAGATGAACGAGCAAAGTAACTTTTGCCAAATAAAGCAGTGTTTATGATGATAATAACATACCTACAGAACCAAGGAGGATGCGATGACAAACCAACATTAACATCGACCTCTGCATTTCGCTTGGGCTTCTCAGGCTTAGCTGGTGTATTTTGTGAAGCTTTTCCCTGGTCTTTAGGACCGTATTTCTCCTGAAAGTTTCAGTATGAAAAACCACAAAATTCTTAAAATTCCAAATGAATCTTTTGAAACCTGTTGCATGAAAGATTCAGATATGAGCATGAAAGTGAAAAATTACGAATTTGAGCTTTAATGCCCATGTTTGAAACCAATCTAAAATGTAATTTATGAGCACGTCCTACTATAAATCGAGAATAAACGATGTCATGTGCATACTGCTTCCGATATGCACTGCGTATGGCTCTGCACGCTGTTTTGATCGAACGTCTTTCCGCAATCAATGCACGACAGCTGAAAGAAAATATTTGGCAGGAAAAACAAAGTTAGATTGAGAAAACTGACAATGCATTCGTCAACAGAGAGAATGAGCGGATAACAGCGATATGGGCGATCAACAACCTTGTAGGCGGAGCAAACTCGGAAGTGATTGGGCAGCTTAGGCTTCTTCAGATTCTCCCCGCAGTCCTCGCACTGAAACCAAACCATCCTCGCCGCACTCTCGATCTCTTCCTTCTCTGCTCAAAGAGGCGGCTTCTTCGTCCTCTGTTAGGGTTTAATCGAACCGGCGATGGAAGTTTCTAGAAAAGCACTTGTACAAGATTAATTTACTCAAAACCCCTCCATTTTGAACTCTTAAAACAGAGCGTCGCGCGGAATTTTTTTTTTTTTTTTTCGGAAAACGTTGACCTGGCCCGGGCCGGGTCCGACCCGGACGGATCATAAAATTGGTTGCCTGTTGATCCGGATTTTCGGGCTGAACCGTAACTAATCTTGTATAATGCTGGATCAGTTACGATTTCAGCCCTAAAAAATCTACGGACTGCCGGTTTCAAGTTTTTTTTTTATATGTTTCTATTGGAAGGTTCCTAGTTGTAAGAATCGTCGCGCGCGGTTTGATTCCTAGTTGTTATAACCACCGACGGTTCCTAGCCGTTGGAGCCACCGACTTCCTCTCCGTTGGGGGAGTGGGGATGAATTTTTTAAATATTTTTGTCAACAGTGAGATCATTTGATCATTTTTATCAATGTTTATGATTTAGTATTTGTTATTATCCCAACTTTATAAATAAAAAATTTATTTTATCATTTCTACACACATCTTCCTTATTCTCATTTTTAATTCCATATTCTCTACACGTTTTTAACTCCAAGTCTCAATTTATTTGCACTTTTGTCCCCAACTTTCAACTACAATAGGAGAGCGTGGAGGTTTATCATCTCAATTTCAGAGGAGGAAATAGTGAATCCGCCAATATTCAATCTACCGACGATAAAATCAAGAACATTTAAACATCCGAAACACAAGAAAATACCAATACAATAACTTCGTTAGGAAAATTCCTCTAAAATCTTCTACTTCCACTAAACATTTTAAGAGTGTCAGTCTTCCGTCGAAAGAATTGCATGCAAAATATAAACACTACAATGCTTCCTACAAATTCCAAAGCGGCAATGACTATGAGTCATTAAAACAACATGTAGAAATGAATCATCCAACGTAATATGGACTCGACCATTCTCAATCACAATTATCTAGATTTTTTCAACTAGCTGTAGTATTGATAAGAGAATGATTAACTAAATTTGTTTTTGTATAATTTC
>JBAMIB010000119.1:3654363-3666736 GCA_037177415.1 Kaempferia rotunda | reverse complement strand
GACATCTGGCCCCGCCCAACAACATCTCCGCCCCTTGTTTACCGTCAAATTAGCTAACCATGGCACAGACTGCTCCTACATGCTCAACGCATATAACACTCTATAGATCCCACTGTCACATTATCCATCAAATATTAGAACATCCACATCAATTTCTTTATCATATCTATAAAATTTAAGATAAATCACCAACTTTATTAAATTTTGGCAATCATTTTTCACAACACACTACATCAACTACTATTAAATTTTTATTATTTTTATTTTTTAAATCATTTTTTTCTCTATTTTATTTTTTTATTATTATATTTGTAATAGTTGAGAGTTTAAGAAGGAAGTGATTGAAAAGAAATTTTATTTTATTTTTAAGATAGAGATTTTTATTTTCTATAATTAAAGATAATGTATTATAAATTTAAAATTAGAAAATTAAAAAGGAATCATCGTAAGTGATTTTTTAATAAAAATATAAAATTTAGGATAGTAATTGATTTTTTAAAACTAATGTGGATGATTTTATTCTGACATTGATTCCCGTCATTAATTCGCTCAAGCCGAGTAAAGCTAGCGACGCAGCGGGAGACGGATAAGGTAAAGGAGTTCACCGGTCAGGCGGCAACAATGGTCAATGGTCGAGGCCGCCGCCACACGGACGCCACAGGCGCGGGCTAAGACGAGGGAGAAGGCGGAGCACCATGTACGACGCCATATATTTTGATTCATTTCAACCCCATTAAATTTTTATAAATTTGTTATACCACCATTTTAAATGTATTAATAATTAATATCATCTTGTAAATCACGTGGCAAAAAGTAATTCACTTGCCCCTGTCCATCCGTCCGTAGGTCAACACTGAAAAGGTAAATCACAAGTGGCTATTAGTCATTAGTGCAGATAATCAAGGCATGGAAGAGATATATGCTCGAACGTATCAAATTTCGACATTAAGACTTTATATGACAACCTGTCATGTTATCGCTCCGCTACGAGGGGATCCTTTTCGTAAATCACGAGATCAGACCAAGTGAACTTATATGTCATGTGCGAATAGTTATCTACAAGTCAATACTATCATTTTAGGATAAAAACCGTCCCTTTTAAATAAAATAATAAAAAATATTCTTTTTATTTATCATCGAAATGACATTTACTCTTTTTTATTTGCATGCTATTATAACAATTTAAAAATGACACAATGCCCCACGGATAACAATTTTAAAATGACACTTTTTTATTTTCATTATTATAATTTAGATACTTTAATTTTGATAATAGTTAATAACACTATGCCCCACATATTAACACAGTTAAACTCTCAAATGATGTCAAATTTTGATCTCTTTATATAAACGATCGTTGTACTATGTTAAATAGCTTTAATAATTTGTCTCCTTTCATTTCATGATGTGTGAGACAATCCTAAAAGACCGTTAAATGATGACTTCATCTGTTACTCTAATAATTAATAAGACTGTAATATAACGACCATAATCCATAACTTATATAATATATAAAACATTAATTAAAACTTGCCTCCAAGAACAATCCGAGTAGGTACCATATGAAGATTGGGATCGGATCCTGCCTAGCACGTGAAGTGGAGTACCATTCTAATCCTGTGCTGTTTGGTTGGTCAACCATTCTGTCACATGGTCAATCTGTATTCCGTTGGGTACTTTGGTCAACTATTCTGTCACACGGTCAATTTGTATGAAAAAATTATTTCTCTTAATATATGTGAACAAATTAATATTTAATAATTTTTTTAAAATCAAAAGTACTAGATAAATATATAGAAATTAATTTCATGTTAAATCTCTAGATCTAATATTTGATAGTATTTTTGAAATCAAGAGAACTAGACGAGTACATAAGAACTGATTTCATGTCATTCTGAGATCTCTAGATCTATCACTCGATATTAATCGAAATCGGCCGATGGACAAAATTGACTGATGGATCCATCAGCCGATTTTGGCCAAGATCGACTGATGGATCCATCAGCCGATTTTTGCCAAGATCGACTGATGGACCTAGAGACCTCAAAATAATATGAAATTAATTTTTATATGTTCTCCTGATTGTAAAAATGCTATAAAATATCTATTTAACATAATATATTGAGAGCAATGATTTTTTTAACACAAATGTATACAAAAAACTAATTCTTGTTTTAAAAAAAAATTACTGCTCTCGATATATTTGGTTAAATTGATATTTGATAGCATTTTTATAATCAGGGGAACCAGACAAACTCATACGACATAGTTTGATGTCATTCCAAGCACTCTAAGTCCATCAACTTATTTCGGCCGATTGAACCTAAAAAGTTTCAGCAAAAATCGGTTGGTGGACCTAAAGACCTCAGAATAATATGAATCTAGTTTCTATGTGTTCGTCTAATTCTTATGTTTATATCCATATGTTTTTATATCAAATTGACCTAATATATTGAGAGCAATGATTTTTTAAACATAAATTAGTTTTTCATACATATTTATGTTTAAAAATCACTACTCTAAATATATTGGGTGAAATTGATTTTGATAGCATTTTTAGAATCAGGAGAACTAGACGAATATATAAGAACTGATTTTATGTCATTCCGAGGTATTTAGGTATATCAACTGATTTTAGCTTAAACCGACTAATGGTAGAGACCTCAGAATGGTATGAAAATCAGTTCTTATGTGTTCATCTAGTTCTCCTGATTTCAAAAATGCTATCAAATATTAATTTGATAAAATATATTGAGAGCAGTGATTTTTTAAAATGAATCGGTCAAAATAACCTAAAAACAAAATCGATTCAACTGGTTAAAAAAACCATTCAACTGGGAACAATAACAGAGGCAAAATTAAAAATGAATATGTTATTTGGTCATTTTGAAACTTAACTATACGATTTAATAATTTTGAAATTTTAACTACGCAGTTTAGTAAAAAGTGAGAAACATTCTCATTTGATATCAAAAGGGCCGGTTCGGCCCAAATGTACTAACTGGGCCTTATGGATCTCGAAACGAAGTCCAAATCAGAAAGATATTATCGACGGACGCATCGGCATCGTTCTCACTCCCAGTTCATGTTCATGGCGTTGGCGTTTGCCTGCTTCCCCTTAAATCCTTGCCCTCCCCTCTTTCAACCTTCTCTCGTCCCCTCCTCTTCTTCCTCCTCCTCGATTTTGTCCGTTCATTCGACGCAAAGATCGATTCTTACCAGCTCCAATTTCTGTTGCTCGGTAGTTCGTCCCTCGGCCGGGCGTCTTCGATGCTCCGATGAGGAATTCCCGGAGGAAGGCCCAGTTGAAGTTGAAACAAAGGGGAAAGATATGGAAAATACGAGAAAGAGGAGGAAAAGAAAGCCGAGGCCCAGTTTCAACGCCCAGACCCTTGAGCGATGGTCCATGGAGGTCTCCTCCTCGAGGTCCGCTTTGGATCAAAAGTTTCAGACTTCTTTGGACTTAGGTTATTCGGATTCTCCATTTGGTCAGACTTTGGATGAGTGTGGGGCGCCCGTGATGGAGTTTGGAGCTTCAAATGAGAACGTTGATGAAGAGCGAGGAGGGAGTAGGTTGCGCTTAATCATTGAGAAGTTAAATGCAACTAAGGGTGGGAAGTCTTCAGATTTAGACCTTTCATATGGATCCTTTGGGAACTCTGTTGACGCAGTTCCTCCTATGGCGAATCGTATCATGGACATTCCTTTTGGCATGCAGACGAAGAAGTCGGCTCCTTGGGCACACGCAGCTAAGCATGATGAAGATGGTATCCGTTATGGTAACAAAAGTGAAGCTTTGGTAAAAAATATTGATTTTGGCAAAGATAATGCGAAGCCTAAAGAACTGAATTTGGTGGTCTATAAGGGTAGAGGCTTCAAATATGGTGATCCTATAAATGTCTCTCCGGAGAAAGAATTCCCTGTCCTTTCTTTTGACATGGACGCTCTAAGCTGTCCAGCAGTTAGTGTTCCATTTAGAGAAGAAATATTCAGTTCTCAGCAAGCTGATTTAGACTCTAAAGTTGCGGCTGAGTCCCAGGTGAGAGATGATGAGTTGAGCGAAAAAAGAAGAGAGAACTGTATTAGAGAAAGTGCTGAGAGGTTCAACGACCATAAGGGCTCAAGTTCCTCCAATGTCGGTATTGGTGTCTCTGTCTCTTCTGAAAACCCAGACATGGAACTGGTGCTTAATTCTGGGCACGATGACCTTGTTGTAGCCAGTCCAGTGCCTTTCCCATGGGAAAGAGAAATTGATTCCATTGAGGGTGGGCAGTTGCAAAGGAGGAACACTGAACTAGCAGAGAGGACTATACCAGAGCTGGAACTGCGGAGACTGAGAAACACTTCTTTAAAAATGAAAGAGAGGATGACTGTGGGGCCAGCAGGTGTGACTGAGGCTGTTGTGAAACGCATCCATGAGAAGTGGAAGGAGGTAGAAGTCATTAAGTTAAGGTTTGAAGGCCCAGCCAACCTGAACATGAAGAGGACACATGAGATTTTAGAGGTTAGCTTTTCCTTTTTTAAACCATCTATGTCATAATATGAGATAATTATAATTGCTCTTTGGCACAATTCCATTGAAGAAATATCATAATAGCCTTTAAGGATATGTGTTTTGAGAACTAAGATCTATGTTTTATTATCAAAAGGGTAGTTGACTGCTGCTAAAGGAAGTGTGACAAGAAAGGGAAAAATGAAGATAATAGTATCAGAACATACTTAATGAATCACTATTTCACACTAACATAATACTTTCATGTAAGTGATCATAAATTCTCTTCATGATGTCATAAATATTACAAAAAGAAATAAATTGAGAAGTTGCAGCATTTGAAACAACAAGAATTAATAAAAAAAAAATATCTTCTTGGCGCTTTAGTTATGAATTTTAAGAATCAGAGAGATATCAGCCTCTCTCTCATATTTGATGTTATCCATGATATTCTTATAGCTCGTTGTCCCTCTTATTAATGGTCTGAAGAAAATGAATAAGGTCCTGAAATTGTAGCAAAAAAACATTATTTGAGTAATATTCTTTTTTGTTGTAAATGTCCTGGATTTAGTCTTCATTGCTCAAATAATGTTTTTCTTAGCACAAAATTTCCTAACTCCAAGTCTTAAGTCCTTTTATCTGACAACTAATATGATATTTTCTTCTATTTCAATATTCTTACAGAGTAAAACCGGAGGCATGGTCATTTGGAGGTCTGGAAGGTTAGTTGTGTTATATAGGGGAATGGCTTATCAACTTCCTTGCATCCAGAGCTACTCAAAGCTTTCTGATGCCAGTTCTTTCCATAATCCTTCAATGGGAGACTGTTCCAATCTTATTAATGACAATCAAGCAGAAACTTCAGGTGCAATTTCAGGGAGCTCTAAAGCTGATTCTATGACATATGAAAACTTCTCTGAAGGATCTCCAGCTACAGCTTATATTGACAGTTTATTGGATCGGTTGGGTCCACGTTGCAAAGATTGGTCTGGTTGTAATCCACTTCCAGTTGATGCTGACTTGCTGCCTAGTCTAGTTCCTGGTTACAAACCACCATTTAGACTTCTCCCTTATAAGACCAGAAGATCTCTAAGAGATAAAGAAATGACAGTTCTGAGAGGGCTTGCTGGAATAATGCCGCCTCACTTTGTTCTAGGTATGGCACGATTATAAATTCATGCGAATAATTTATACTTTCTTTCATAATCTCTACTGAGTTATCAATATTTGTCCATTTGTGTAGGAAGAAACAGGCAACTCCAAGGCTTGGCTGCTGCTATCGTAAAGTTATGGGAGAAAAGTTCTATTGCTAAGATAGCCATCAAGCGTGGCATACCAAATACCTCTAATGAGAGAATGGCTGAAGAAATTAAGGTGGAGAGTATGATATGATTTATTGGTAGGAATTAGAAATTTCTTTTTTTACTTTCACTTGTGAATATTAGTCGATTGATTTGCGAAGTCAATTATCTATTCCTGTACAAACATGCTTTTGTTTTGCAAAACCTTATGATCAAGAATTTTCCTTTCACTTGTTCTTTAGTAGATGCTGTTCAAGAAACTTACCTTTCTTCTATTGGTCCAGTTGACAGGCTTCACTACTTATTAAGTGTAGTGATTCAAAGTCTTTAAAAGTTAGACAATTTTTTTAATCAACATCTTCAGCACTTCTACCCTCAAACTATGCTCGGAGGATCTAAATTTGAGTCATGATACTTTTAGTGTATCATATAGAGTAATTGAACTGGGCTTCCATGTCCCCCTGTATTAACTCCTGGTTCAGCACTACGTGCCCTGATAATATTTATGTTTTTTTTCTTTTTTTGTATAAACGATCAACTTCCGTCTTACCTTTGCAATAATTATACCCACTGTACTGCTGCTGAAAAAAAATTGTTAAACAAAATCAGTGGTCCATGGAAAAGAAATAAGATCTGAGAGAAGATACAATTGTTTCTCCACCAAATTGATCTATTTCTCACCAGCTTTAATAATCGTAGCAAGACAAATTGAATCAATTTGAGTAGAAGATGATGTGAGGCGTAGATGGAGATAATAGAAAACTCTAGTTACTACAATAAAAAAATGTTTACTGGTTTGAAGGTTGATTGGGCTATAGATTTAGATAGAGTTCAATAAAGGGATAAAATCCGTATAAATGAGTAAAGAACCACAACTGGTTGGGACAAACTTGGCTTGATGATGAAGATTATAATAATGATTAACGATTCTAGTATACAGTTTGTGATCTTCACAGGTGTCACACCCGTTTGGTTGTGTTTGGATTTAGTATCAACACAAAATGTCTGCTTGAAGAATTATTGTGCTCATCATCTGTATCGTTGTTCTAGCAATATGCTTAGGTTGCATGTCATAGTTATTTAAGTCTTTTATCATTTTCTCAGTTTGATTGTGTGCGTATAATTTTTAAATTTTCTGAAATATGTCTCTTTCTTGTTGATGTCAAGAAGCAGTAAAATAATTTTTGATTCCCAACTTTATCTGCAGAAATTGACAGGGGGAGTGCTTCTTTATAGAAATAAAGAGTATATTGTGCTCTATAGGGGTAATGATTTCGTAGCACCTTCAATTAGAGAGGTTCTTATAGAAAAAGAAAAGCTAGCGAACATTCACTACGATGGTGAAGAAGTAGCTCGGTTGAGAGCATCAACATTGGTTGCTGATGTCAAAAGTGATAAGGGTCCATTAGTTGCAGGTACCCTTGCAGAAACAACGCAAGCCAAACGCCGATGGGGAAAACCATTAAACCCTGAGGAAAGTGAAATGGCAAAGAAGAATATGGTTTTGACTAAACATGCATCTCTAGTTCGATATCTTGAGAGAAAACTATTATTTGTAAGTTCTGGAATGCAAAAGACACTCTCATATCCTTCCTTTGAAGTTATAATCTTTTTTTTTTTTCAGAATCATCATGAAATATGATATTCTTTTCGGATTCAGGCAAAATTAAAGGTCAGGAAGGCAGAGAAAGCTTTGTGGAAAGTGCAGGAATTCCTACAGCCGGCAGATCTTCCAACTGATTTAGAGACTGTTACTGATGAGGAGCGGGCTCTGTTCCGAACGATAGGTCTTAAAATGAAGGGTGCTCTACTTCTGGGTAATCACTATTCTCATCATTTTATCTGAAATGTTGTCAATATTGTTGATTACGACATGATCTTATGCTTATTGTCGAAGTATTCAGGGAGACGGGGGATTTTTGATGGAACTGTTGAAAACATGCACTTGAATTGGAAAAATAACGAACTCCTCAAGATTCTGGTGAAGGGTAAAAATTTTAAACAAGTAAAGCACATTGCAATTTCTCTTGAGGCTGAGAGTGGTGGGGTGCTGATTTCCCTTGATAAAACTACCAAGGGCTATGCAATTATCTTCTATCGCGGCAAGAATTATCAGCGACCTCGAATTATAAAGCCCAGAAATCTATTAACAAGGAGACAGGCGTTAGCACGCTCTATAGAACTCCAAAGGCGCGAGGTAACGTCATGCCATTATGCACTGCTTTTTCTCGATAAAATATGTACTTGCTAAGTCGCCCTCTAATGCTTCATCTATTTGTTAACTTTCAGGCCCTGCTTCATTATATTTCCAATCTGCAGGATCAAATTCAGATGCTAAAGTCTCAATTAGTATGCTCTTAAATATCCATTTTTAATTCGAAGTTTATATCACTTGATAGCATCTCGGCTCTCATTATGTTCTTAGGATCATATGCAAGGCGATGAGGATGGAAATCAAGTGTTGAATGTGCAAGCCGACTTAACATCATGTTCCGACAACGAGAATCAGGTGGAGGTAAGTTTGCAGATTGTTGTCTCATAAGTAGCTCAGTTAACCAAGGTGCGTAAGCAATTGTTTCATGCTGTTTAATCATAAGAACTCAGAGAAGTTCCAGTAGCTTGGAATTTCAGGTCAATTACAAGTCAAAATCTACTCTGTCTAACCGGGAAATAAAACTATGCTATAGATCCGATAGAAATTGGATTGTACATGGATTTTTATATGCCAATCTTTCGCTCATATCAGGATGAAGGGGAAGAAGCCTATCTTGAAACATACGATAGTCAGGATGATGATGATGAGGATGCTTCTCAATGAAACTAACAAATGCTAGAATAGTAAGTCTAGCAATTAAAGGAAGTTATCTATTCTTTTGTTTAATAGTAATCGAATTATTATTTGATAATCTAGGTGCTCAAGTTTAGCTTGATTAATTTTAAAAGTAATTCATCTTTTCTCTTGGTTCGGATAAATCCAGAGCTTTATGCCCATTTAGAGGTTGATCTTTTGGGATTCGAATTTTGATCATCAATCTAGTTTGTATTTGTAATTCCTTTTTGCCATTTCTTCTTAGTTTGTGGACTCTGCTCGATATGGCTTGATAGGGGTGGGGTTGTATCGAGCTCGGTCTGGTCCACAGGCCAGGATAGGTGAGGCTGGCTAGGCTTGCCGGCTAAACCTGACACACAGACATAAAAAAATATATATAAAACAAGGACAAAGTTTATATTTTTTTATTTTTATTAATATCAATATAAAAATATTTAGACTTTCATACATGCATGTACACTATGCTAAAATTACGATCAGCCACGTAAGCCTGCGCGCGATTGCTTGTGCTCCAAGTTTCCTGTACCCGTAAAATCGACGTGGCTCAGTCGAAAGTAACTTCGCAGCGAAGAGGATACCAATCTCATCGGTTAAGCCACGTCGACGTCTCTAGAACTTTCCGGAGTTGGCAATCTCTGACACGCCACCTCATTTTCCTCTTTCTCAAACCTAACTAATTTACAAAAACACCCTCACCCGCCTTTTAATTTTCCACGCGACGCCGTGGGGGCGGCTTACTGCTTTCGCCGCCGCATCTCCTCCACCACCTCGTCCATCGCGGCGTCGGTGCCCTCTCCCTCCGCGTCGCATCTCATGAACACCTCCGCAATGTCGGCAGGGGTCATTTCCACCTCCGCCAGTAGCGCCTCAGCCTCCAGCATCCGCGGGTGCTCGTCCCCTGCTTCCAGGTAGTTCCTCGCCAGGATATGGAACGCCGCCGGCCCGCAGTACGAGAGGTGGATCTTCCGGTCCATCCGCCCCGCCCGGAGCAGCGCCTCGTCGAGTCGCTCTGGGTGGTTCGTGGTGAAGATCATGAGCCGCTCCCCCACGCACGACGACCAGAGCCCGTCCACGAAGTTGAGCACGCCGGAGAGGCTCACTGTCGACGACCCGAATCCGTTGCTAGCCGGCGTATGCTCCTCTTCTTCCTCTTTCGATTTGGGATCTTCGTCGTTCTGTTTGTTCTTCTTCTTATTTTGACCGGTCAAATCGAGCAAGCAATCGGCGTCCTCGATCACGACGACCGACTTGGGGGTGGTGGACGCTAGGAGTCGGCGTAGGACGGTGTTGGAGTGCACGGCTGTGAGCTCGAGGTCGTAAACATCGAACTCGAGGAGATTAACGATAGCGGCTATGAGGCTGGTCTTCCCTGTTCCCGGCGGGCCGTAGAGGAGGTAGCCGCGCTTCCAGGCGCGGCCGACGCGGGCGTAGTAGTCGCGGCGGGCAACAAAGCGGAGGAGGTCTTGGCGGATGTCGTCGCGGAGGGCCGGATCAATGGCAAGGGTGTCGAACGTGGAGGGATGAGAGAAGGGGACCGGAGACCAGAGGCTACGGTGATCGTTGCCGAACATTTCAGCCCGGTTGGTGAAGAGGTGTCTCTCACGGGAGGCGCTGACTATTCGCTCCGCCTCCTCAAGAACATGGGGGATGTAGGTGGAGCGCACGACATGGCTATGGCGGCGGTGGAAGGTGAGCTCGAGCGAGCGGAGCTCGGCCGCGCTGGATCTGCTACGGAAGGGGTAGGAGGAACTTTCCTCTCCGACGACGACGGAGCTCCACCGGAGTGGTATGCCTCGGAAAGAGTCGTGGGTGGTGTGGCAGCCAGGGAGGGAGGCGGCGGGGAGCGGGGACTCACGGCGCTTGGTGAGGCGGACGACGGCGGCGTCGTCGAGGCAGCGGGCGCCGAGGTACACATTGGCGGCGCCGTAGAGTTCGTTGGCGGAGCAGGTGGCGACGTCATACTCGTCGATGAGTATCTTGGCGTCGTTGATCAAGCGCACCACGACGCTGCGGAGGAGGAAGCTGATGAAGCGGTGAAACTCCGGCGGGAGGAAGTCGCAGTACGCCGTCCTCAGGAAGAGGATCGTCGCCAAAACAGTGCCTATGGAGCCCCAATCCCAATCCATGCTTCTCGCGACTCCGAATATGATTTACTGATTTTGAAGGAGTTTTAAATAGAGTTCAATATTTGACCCGTGCCATGATGCAATACTCTACCATCCTTAACCACTTGATGGTTACATTTACCCCTTTACATTATTTAGAAATGATAGTTCATTCTAATACAGAGGTAATTTATAATCGACTGTTAAATAATTAAGTAATTAAAACGGGAGAAATTTTTTTTCCACATCCGTTGAAAATTAATTATTTATTTTATTATAGTAAGTCTGTCATGATTTTCAGGATATGTAATCACTTTTTTATTATAATAATAAGATGCCAACTAAATTTCAGGATTGGATTTTAGTTTTGACGATTTATCAGATAATTATTTTTTTAAATGGTTGGTTGGCTGGCTGGCTGGCTGATAGTTTGTAGGTAAGCATTTTTTATTTACTTGGATGGTCCGTTGGAAGTTTGATGGGCCGGATTGATTTCCACGGGATTAATTAGCGTAAGAGAGAATAGAGTGTCAATTAAAAAATTTAAAAAAAAATTAGAGGGACAAAATCCAAATATTTGGGACAAACTTGGCTGTCTTCATGATGAAGATGATAATAATGATTAATAATTCTAGTATACAGTTGGTGATGGTGATCTTTCACAGGTGTCAACAATTTGCTATCGGCACAGAATGCCTGAAAAATCATTGTGCTTATCATCTGTTCGGTGGTTCTAAGGTTGCACGTTGGAGTTATTTAAGTCTTTTAACATTTTTTCTCTGTAGGATTTGTGTGCATATAATGTTTTTTAAATTTTACTGAAATATATGTCTTTTTCTTGTTGATGTCAAGAAACAGCAAAATAATTCTTGATTTCCAACTTTATCTACAGAAATTGACAGGGAGAGTGCTTTCTCTCCGGGAACAAAGAATATATAGACAGAAAGCTAGTATTTGTAAGTGTTGGACCGTGCGTAGCTAGAGGAGAACAAAATATAAAGTAAAATATATACAGAATACATTAATTTAATATGGTTCGGAATTCCGATTTTTACTATACAGTCTACCATCTTAGCAAAATTATCACTAATTCTCGCCTTGTCAGATGCCTTCCTACAGTAGAGATATGAATGAAAGTAAACAACTTTAAAAACTTTATTTGAGTGCTTTGTGGTTGCTTTAGAATGTCTCCGAGGCCTGGAAATGTAATAATATTTGTTTCCAAAACTCCTTAGAACTGGCTGTGAAAACTTCTTCAAAATCAATTTTTTATAGGCTTTGGGTCGGTGTCGATTGTCTATCATCATCATCAGTTGATTATTTTATTAAATTTGACCGTTACCCCTACAAAACGCTTTTAACAACTCTATTTGGCCATGAATAGTCTTGTATTGTTCATCAATTAATTGATGCTCAATCAATCGCGTGTTCGCTGTTACAATGCTATCAGTCAGACAACCAACTGATAAACTCATCAATTTGATGAGCAACTAGTTGAGTTCTGGACTTTTTATTTACTCGAATAGTTACATCAGTTGACTGCATAATTAGTTGAGTTAATCAATAGATTTCTTACATTTCATTTGTTACAATGACTATTACTGTAGTGATAATAGCAGATTAATCGAGTTGATTGAGTGGTAAC
>JBAMIB010000119.1:3642088-3654263 GCA_037177415.1 Kaempferia rotunda | reverse complement strand
TGGGACCCTATGTGACTCCGAGCACTACTTTCCAACAAAATTAACGAAACATTAGACAAAAGAATTTCATGAGTTGTACCTCATTAAGTGGTCTGCAAGAGCAATCAGAGGTTCCTCCTGCTGAACCACAATACCATTAGTTTGGGTGTTGATTCGAGTAATTACGCTCATCAGTTCCTCGTGCATCTGCACGTACAAGTAATGCAAATTTCAAGATTAGTTTCAGCTTTCTAGTTCTCCATATCCTCTGCAAACCTGCAAGTTTAAGCGATCGAGCATTGCACCTGTTGACGCATGACAAAAGCAATTTGTGGTATTATGTTCTGCAGTTCCCCATGCACCTGAGTAAGTTTCATGGTGTTAAATCTTAGATCATGGAGTCTGTTTGACAAAATGCATATGGAGTTATCATGATTTCCACCTGCTGTCTCACAGCAAACTCAATTTGTGGAACAATGCGCTCAAGCTCATCGTGCAACTAAAACAGATAGAGACGTTAAGCAGACAGTTTTTCAAACTCCGTGCAAGCATATTCAAGTCGTAGTTCTTGATGCCAGACAAAGAAGAGCATGAATCCCAGAGTAAATCTATTCCATTTGTGTTCTAAACTAGAGAAGATCAAACAAACAAGGCGATATACCAGATTTCTGACCAGGGGATTCATCACCAAGCCAACATACTTTATCCCTAGAGCTTGCATAATCACCCTGGAAAAAATAATGCAGATGGAAACACAATTCGCGAGAAAAAGATCATCATCATATCAGCTAAACTACATCAAATTGTCTCATAAGAAAAATGATTCGACAAGCAAAAAAACAAGGAGGCTTACTCTTTGAAAGAAGGTCTAGTCCTCATCCCTGTTGCTCTCTGTTGGTTCGAGTGGCTGGCTAATTCTGAGTCTGACCGAGTTCTTACAAATTCCATATTTTTTTTTATGTTCTTGTTTTGATTTGTTGGAGAAGAATTGTGGGATTGCTCACACAAACAGGAACTGAAGGAAGAGATAAATATGAAAGAGGAGCAAGAAGGCAGGGAAGTTTGTAGCGAAAGTGAAACTGGAAAGGCAGAAAATGATGGAAGAACAAGCAGGAAAACTAAAGCCAAAGCAGAAGAGAAGGAGGATTGGACACTTCGAGCAACGCGATTCTATTGCCACAACAGTGTTGAAATTCCGCCTTTATTAACGAGAAAACGCGGTTGGGGATTTATTTATGTATTTTTTTTTTTGTGGATTATTAATATTTTGGAGAACATCTCTGGAAACGTAATGGAAATTTGAGGGAAACATGGTGGAAATCTCGAGTAGAATTTTATCGAGGCAGTTCAGCTCTTGCAATGTCCGTGTGGACCCAACAAAATCTTACGGTGCTATCTTGTCAGTTGAATGGTCAAACTGATTCTATCAATTGTTCAAATGATGGAAAAAGGTCCTTCTGACTGATGCTCATAAGTTGCCCAAATAATTTTGAGAAGAAAAATCAAAAGAAGTCTTTATCGAATGATAAATGGTGTGATCGTTTTTACATTTTCAATCAAATGAATGTCTTATTGAGCAAGAAAAGTTTGTATTGCAGTAATTATATTACACCATTATACAACTATATAAATATTATTGAATAAAATAAGTCTATATTATAAAATTGTAGGAGACAACAAATCTGTTAAAATAAATCGACTCAGTTTAGTAAAAATTAGCAATATATATAAATACTATTATATTAAAATATTCTTTATCAATTTAATTAAAATTAGATCATGATTTTAGTCAAATATAAATGATTTACAGTTTAGGATTTAGTCAATTTAATTTTTGCTTTGCGTGTATTTTTGTTAAACCCTAATAATTAAAGAAAAGGGGGCGAGACGAAAAAAAACACGCATAGCAAAAATTAGCAGTGTGATATACAAATGTCACAAAAAAAATCTCTTTTCAAGTCCATCCAATAAGAAGTGTCAATTAAAATTGACATATGTTAGCGAATAAGAACAGCTAGAACGAACGCCAAAATAGGGAATAAAAAAAATTATGGGATGAGAAGTGCTCGTCCCTATATTTAGCATTCTTTAGAGGGATCAAGAGAAAGAAAGTACAGAATGACAAACAAATTTAATGAGGATGAATTTACAATTTGCAGACTTGATGAGCTATTGCAAGAATTCCTTTGGTGGCCAGTCTAGGAAGTCAGTAGCTGCTTCCGCAAATGCATACAATATTTTTGTTTAAAGATTCCCTGCGAAGGAGATCAAATCATGTTTCATTTTCCAGAGGATGGAAACAAGGAATGCAGAATTTTGACATTTTCCATAAACTAGAACTACACAAGTAGCAGAGGTAACAGATGCATTCAACTCAAACGAATAGAAAGGCGAGTAGAGCATACTTCTAGTAACTGAAACTCAACAACATTGGATAGGATGGTTCTCAATTCACTGTCACAAGTTATCATATAATGTTTCTCGGTGGCATTTTGACCTCTTATCTTAAATGAAATGGCCCATTCAGTTGCAAACCAATTGAAAATACTCTCGGATTTACTCTCGACCGAGGCACTCCAACTAGCCAGGCAGTTGAGATTCAAGCATTGAATAGTTTGAATTACATGCTCATAGATTACATGCATCATACACAATCCAAATATTTCCAAAGCTGAAGGCGAATGCAATTGGTTGTGAAGTTATCCTGATAAGTGAAACAAACTTTAGTGACAAGTTTATAATTTACTGGGTAACGAGAGTCACCCTGCATATTCTGAAATTTCACTTATCCTCAGTTTGATCCAATATAGATTGTGATGAAAGCCTGAGTAGACGAAGGGGGCATTGTGTGGCAGATCATCTTTTATAAATCGTTTCTAAAAGAGAAAGAACAAATCAAATAAAGAATTAGTTTGATTAGATCAACACCAATGGCTCTCTTCCATGCTAACACCCTCATTCTTACACCTTTTAAATGAAGATCAAGACTAGGACATGAATGAAAAAGATAAATTGCCTAAAAGATTTTTAAATATCAAAGTATGTTTTAGGTCAAAACCCTAAGGGGACATTTTGTTTATCAGTAACATCGGGAGTGAATATGGAGTGCCCATAATAACAAAACTAGTGTTCGCTTCAATAACTCACTGAGTCACTGTATACGAGGAACACCTGTTTTCCACCTAAAGTCCTAGTTCCCTTTGTTTTCTCTCCCCTGATTCTTACGACTCTTATTCAGTTAAATCTTACATGATCTGCCTAACAATAAACCTTCATGCCTCAGTGAAGTGTCCATGACAAGTAGCAGCATGTGAAAAAGCATATGATGAAGCCACACACACAATTTGGATATTGATTTTACATCTTGAACTGCCCAAAATTATTATGGCTTCAACTGCACTTCCACTATAGAAAAGCGCATGAAAAAAATAACTAACCTTGACCTTCAAGAAGACTCCAACACCACCTTCAGAATGACATTTAATATCTTGATTGGGTATTACTAGAAAACACTTCAATATCTTGAAGCTTCATCATCCTCTTCGTCTTCAGAATCATAGAAATCACAGACGTCATCATCAACAGAAGCAAGAGAGGCATCTTCATCTTCCATCTGAAACGATGACTCATCGTCGGACTGCATTGTATTGGTGCCAGTAGCAGCTATTTCTTCTTTTTCAGAGATTCCCTGTACACACGAGTAAGAAAATATTAAAAAGGTTCATGCAATCAGTCATGCTAGGTGATGCTAGGTGAAAGAGTCAAGCTAAAATGACATTAGGTTGTTGAAACAATTTTCCCACGTGATTTTAAAGTAAACGACTTTTCATGCTATCTTACAAAATACAAGTTATATTTAATGAACATACTTACATACACATACAACAACCAAGTCTTATCCCACTAGGTGGGGTCGGCTATATAGATTCTTTTACACCATTAGGCTTATCCCTTACTATATAATCATCTATACTTAAATAAAATTTATCTTATTTTATTGTTGCTGACCAAGATTTTTTGGTCTTGTTTGATATGCGTGTTTATCATAGTTTCACATCATCTAACTGAAACATTTATTGACCGTCTAAGTACATACTCATACTATCTTAAATGTGTTTCTCGAAGTTTTCCCTCAATAGATACAACTCCGATTTTCTCTCTAATGCTCTCATTTCTTATTTTGTCAATTATCGTATGTCCACACATCCACCTTAACATCCTCATCTCTGTAACTCTCACCTTCTGCGTGGCTCAACATTCAACTCTATATAACATAGCGGCTCTAACTGCGATTTTGTAAAACTTTTCTTTTAGTTTTAAATGTACTTTACGATCACATTAAACACCCGATACTGTCATCCATTTTAACCATTATGCTTGTATTCTATGTAAGATATTTCTTTCAATCCCTCCATCGTTTTGCAAAAAAGATCCTACATATTTAAAGCTCACAGTTCGAGGCAACTCATCTTCTCCTATCTTAACAATTATCTCATTACGTCTAATATTACTAAACTTAAATTTCATATATTCTGTCTTTATTCTACTAAGCCTAAAAGATTTCTCTTCTAGTGTTTCCTGCCAAAATTCTAGTTCAACATTACTCCTTCACATATTTTATCTACCAAAAAATATCATCTGCAAACAACATACACCACGGTATTATGTCTTGAATGTGTGCAGTGAGTTCATCCTAATTAGTGTAAAAAGATTGAGTGATAGGTACTTAGAGCTGATTAATGAACATATATGTCCACAAACAAAATCAACTGTGTGCAGATAAGAGAGTTCTCTGATTTGATAAAATACATCAACCTACCAGATTTAGTTCAGATGTCAGCCGGAAAATAGTTCTTAGGTCATAGTCCTACCAAGCCTTAAGTTAAGATCAGGTTTCAAGGTAGAGGGGAGCTCCAGGGTGAATTGACGACATCCTTATCAAGAGGTACATCAAAGAGTCATTGCCTTTGTCAACATGGCGGCTAACCTGCGAAGTTGCAATGCTACCGAGCTGACAGCTTCCTGAAGCAGCTTGCAGTCATAAAGTTATTCTGCCCAACTAGGTGGAAGATAGTGGCTGGTGTGATTCTGGGATGGGGCAGTGTTCAGGATTCCTAAGGCGTGTTTTAAGATGGAAGAGGTAAGCTCAAAAGTCAAGTTGAAGTTGCTACCCAACTTTTCATGTTACATCAAGGCACCCTCTTAATATATAGACATAATGGGTCATTACACTTGTTCAGAACTACTGGGCGTGGAACATCTTAACTCTAATGCGCTTCACAACACCAAAGCGACTCGAAGGTATAGGTCTAGCTTTCAATACCATGTTGAATTGAAATGAAACTCATTTCATCCAGAATGACTAATCAATTGAAAATAGAAAATTTTGTAATTTAACTCTAATATATTAAATATAGACAAGCGAGGTGGTCCATATGTTATGTATGTATATTAAGAAGATGTCTCTCTCCCAAATGACTAATCATTTTAGGATGAAAGTAGTCTCTACCCTAATTTAACATCTTTTTACTCACTGTACCCATGACTATGTCTAGTTTGAGCAAGAGAGGTTGAAGAGAATTGCAAGAGAGGCGAAGAGGGAGAGACAATGGATCAGAAGTTGTTAAATGCTTGGAAGGGGGACTGGAAGGAGAGAATGAAAGTTTTTATTTCTGTCCTTTGTCGACCTTTTCTCCACTTGAAAATATGATGATGGTGCTTGTTTTTTAGTTGCAGTTTGGTGATGGTCCAATGATTTGCCAAGGTCCTGCAGTGGATTAGTGGTGGTCTAGCGATGTTTAGTTGTCATATTGAACCGCCATTATGTGTGACCATGTTGAGGTGAAGACAGACAATGGTTTAGTGATAAGATATGATGCCGCACAGTCAGTAACTTGATGGTCATATCAAACAGCCAACGACAGTCAGTTAATGATCAAAGACAGCTGACAATACCGACGACTGATGATGGTCGCAGTGGCTGCTAACGAGTGATACTCAGTGGTGATCATTGACGATTCAATAGTGGTTCAGCATTTAGTGATGACTAGTGGTTAGTGATGAAGAAAGGGCATGCAGATATTTTATAATTTTCATGTCTCACCCAATCTATCCATATTTAAATAAATCAATTTTAAAAGGATCGAGAGAGACAGCGATCCTCATTGGTTCACCTAATTTCATCAACAATAACACTAAAATACTTCTAAGCATTGAGCACAAGATCCTGAACTTTGAACTATATCCATATATGATATGAGAGCATGTTCTTGATTATTAGCTAAAGAAGGGGGAAAAAACAAACATTACTGAATGGACGGATTCATAAAGGGTGACCTGTTCTCCAGGGGAAAAGATAAAAATTGTATTCCCAAAAGGGTATATTGGCTTTGGCACATACCAGTTCCTCCTTCATTACTTCTATGTTTTTCTCAAGCTCAACTATATGTTGGCTAAGGGCCTGCATTAAATATAGGGGAAAAAACAGCAATTAAGTTCAACACATTATCTAATAAAAGATTTGGGGATAAAATTGTGAGATAAGAGGACTTTCTTTTGCAATCATAGATATAAAATTAATTTGAACATACCTCATGGCGTTGGATTGCTATTGCACGCTTCAATGCTTTTGCCTTTGTTAAAAGATTTCTAGGACGCAAGCTAATAGGTCGCTGATAATTCTTCCCACGATAATAAATAAGTGCATAACCTTTGGGGACAGGCTCAATTGCAACTAATATACCACCACTCTCATATTCGAGGAGTCTTGCTGTGCTCTCAACAAAAGCTAAGGTTTTCTGCTTAGAAATTAACTTAACCAATTCCCTATGCTTCCAATGCAAGTGCATATTCTCAATCACACCATCAAAAACACCACGAATTCCTATGTTTGGACAAATAATCAGTCTAAAAGTTGGAAGCAGTGATTCAGCAAAAATAACTAAAAGACAGAAACTGACCAAGTGGCAAGTATGCCTTCATTCGCAAACCGATTCTGCGAAACACAGATCTTTCTTCATCAGTGATTGTTTCCTGGTCCTCACATGGATTAACAGGAACCATTGATGCTTCAATCTTAGTAAGCAATTGCTCAGCTCTTGCCTTCTTAGCTTGAGCCTGCCCATAGGGCAATAAAAATTATCTATGATTAACAGTAAAGAATTGCTTGAAAAGAAAAAAAAATCAATCACACGCAACGGAGATTTTTTTTTATTTAGAGCAGATATCTACCATATATAAACATTTGAGAATACAATGAGAATTTACAACCAGCAGCAGCTAGTACATAGATGCATCCTGGATATTTCATATGCATATTATCTACTTTCTAATACTTAGGAGCATCTGTATGGATATGACAGGACATTAGTACTTCATTCTAAATGCAAACACCAAGAACACTCTTAAACAACCAAAACCAAAATATAATTAAAAATATACAAGTTCAGGATGTACAGCCTTAAAAGGGTTCCTTAAAATCTGACTAATGCAAAGGGGACAAAGCTCTAAAAATTTTGTAGAGATCTACTATAACAAAGTAATATGTAAGTAAATTCAAGATACATGACATTTCAAATTTCATAAAAGCAGAAGCACACTTGCCAGAGAAGGAAACTTACAATGGATAGTTTATGTTCAACCCTTTTAAAAAGCTTGGTTGTTTTATATCTTGAAGCTTCTTCTTTCATTGCATCACGCTCTTCAGTGGATATATGTCTTCCCCACCGTGCTTGAGCCTCGAGAAACTCAGCTAAAGTACCAACAGGTGCATCCCCCTCAGGTGCATTTACACTAGGTTCTCCAATAGTTCTTTTCCGGAGTTGCTCCTCTGCATCTTGGATTTCCTTTGTCAGTTCCTCCCTTTCAGCCAAAGCAGTAGCTACAGAAGCCGGAATAAAATCCTTCCCACGATAAATAACAATGTAATACTTGTTTCGAAGAAGCAAGGTTCCTCCAATCAAAGCCTTGAAAGTCAAGCAATCATTTAAATCTTCAAGTCATTGTGTTCAAAAAATGTCAATTTGTGCAATCAAAAATAGAATTTTGCATAAAATACTACTAGTGCAAACTGCAAAACCACATCCCTTTTTTAAAGAAATGTAGTAAATAACTTGTTAAGCATACATAAAGATGAAAAACATTTGAAAACATAAATCCACTACTGTTTCATTGTCACAGGTATATGTAAACAAACATCCTCCCTATTCAGGATGTATAACCAGCATGCAGAAGGTTATATATCTATATATATTCCAACGTGTAAGATAAGGTAGTCAAATATAAGGACAAACTAGAGAGATCATAAATAAATAAGTAAATAAAATAAAAACAGATGAGTACCCAACAAGACTAAGTTGATAGTTAAAAACGTTTCTAGCTATTTAGAAAGTAAAATAGGATGTGGGCCAAAGGGGAAATATCTGGAACTGCTACAATTGGCAAACGAGTGTGTATTGCAATTCCATTACACGGTTGGATTCTTAGAAGTATAAGAAAAGGAAATGGACCAACTGTAATAACACCTTGATTAAAAAAAAGGTTTCAGCATTCAATCTGCAATGAGAAAACCTATATACTGATAATAATTGCTTAAGTGAAATGGGGCCTTTTAATGCGGTAAAAAAAAAAACTAAGGAAGAAAAGTTCAAAAATGCGGGAAGGCAAACCTTGAACCAAGTTCAAAATGAAACTAATCCCAAATAAAAAAGAACCATTTGAAGATGATGAGTAGTATCTATCATAACCAAGTGGAAGAACAATCATAGTTCATATCAAACACAAAGCTACATTCCTCTTGAAAAATAAATATTTTCCCTAATTATCAAGATTTGAATCCATAAGAATGCAAGATAGATAGAAACCTAGAGAAGAAAAAAATAGTTACAGAAGAAATCAAGATTTGAATCCATAAATGCAAGATAGATAGAAATCTATAGAAGAAAAAAAATAGTTACAGAAGAAACTAAAAAATTATACGAACCTTCAGCTCTTCAGCCATTAGTTTATTGTTGGTATTTTGAACTCCCCTTTTCACTGCAATTTTCACAACTAAACTTTTTTCCCAAATCTTCAAAATAGCATCTGCCAAACCATGATGGTGTCTGTTTCTCCCTTTACCATAAAAATATGAGGTGATAACCTTAGCATGAAAGAAGCAATAAAAAAGCAAAATTGAGAAGAAAAAATACATTATGACCAAGCATACCAAGGGCGAAATGACAAGGAAGTCTCTTTGCTAGCTTTCTCAAGTTGGTCATCTCTGAATTGGTAAGGCGTGCTCGCATACCAGAAGGCAGAAGTCTAAAAGGTGTTCTAAAACCAGGAATATTTTGAGGTAATAAATCAGCATCTACAGGTAAAATCCCAGTTCCCCACCAATCAACAAACCGAGGACCTAACCCATCAAGCAGGCGGTTAAATTCCACTTCCTCTTCTGCCAGATTTTTATCATGTTTAAGGTTTAAATCAAATGAACTTGAAGTTTCAGGTTTTGAGGATACAGAATGATCAACATTCTTGACCAATGTGGTGGTTTCTGAAACATTTGGAATAAATAATGACTCAGTTTCATTCGATACTAATGTCTGATTGTTTTGCACATCTGGCAATTGAATTCTAGAAGGACGTTTATAGTTGCTACCCCGATAGACCACCATAACACTACCAGATCTCCAAATAACCAATCCTCCAGTCCTACTCTGTCCACAAGAATAACCTTTATGAATACATCAGCATGAGAAAACATGTAGTGTGACAATCATAAAATTGTGAATAACAAGATTGCACATCCAATATTTGTCTACAAAATTACAGAAGACCGTGATAATAGTTTCAAAATGGTGAATGATTATAGTAAATGTTAAAATCATCTGCTGAAAACAATCCTAATACTGCCACTTTTGATTTCTATTCTAGCTTCATACATTAGAAAATTGCTTCATATGATAGAAATTTACCCTCAACAATCTCAGAACCAGGATCTAGATCTGCACTTGCTTCAGCAGAAAATAAACACAATCAGTGTACGTGATTGTTTGAGTTGCTGGTTTCACCTTGTGTGGCTGCATAACCCATTAAAGCATGGGGCACTCACTGCCCTGGGAGGCCAAGGCACGCACAACCCAGCAAGGTCCATCAGGCGGTTCAAACTAACAGTCATGCAGGAGCACACAAGCAGTATGTGCACAACCCTGAGTGATTGGGCACCTAACTGCAACCCATCCCCTCAACGAAGGTGTGTGGGTGTAGCCAACTACATCAATTATGTATGTATTAAATTTTTCTAAGTTTAATTCCCTTGCACAGTGATTCGTGCATTCAGCATTGGTTGAGATGGTGCCTCAAGATACATACAGCTATCAGCATTGGTTGAGATGGTTGCATAGTTTAATTTTTTTTCATTATCGTTGAGCAAGTAGTCTAGGGAGGCTGATAGACTTTTCTACATGATGCAAGAAGTGGTTTGTTTAAGTTTTCTCTATACTTTTGCAGTTTTGCTCTCAATTGATATAAACTAGGATTCTCTTCTTGGACAATAAGCTTAAGTACATCCTTGTTATATTGCTTTTGTGTTTCTCTTGTATTCGTGTATCATCCTATTATGCTGGAGAAGGTTGTTCTTACATAATGTGCTCAGTGTATTGCTTTTAGCACGAAGACAAAGATTCCACTATGTGAATTCATGTTAGGTGACTTCCAAATTCTATGTGAATTAGTCTTGATCCATTGTGGGCAGTTCAAGATGGTAGATTAGAGCATCTACCTTATTGGGCATTGATCTTACAGTGATTTCTTAAGTGTCAATAAATGGTGCAAGAGATGACAACCTCAACCATTTTGTTTAAATAAATTTCCAACACACAAGAAAGTAGGCGATATAAATTGAACTTGTATCTGAGTATGCATTTGCATTAATATGCTCATATTAACTACATTGTCTAGAAAGATTATCCTAGTGCTTCAAGAGGTACAAGAGAAAAAAAGGGAAAAATGAGAAAAATGAGATCAACAAGTAGGACAAAACTAGAATAATACCAACCTCAACAAGTTCATGTGCTATCTTCATATCATGGGCCAAATCCTCATGAAACTTTAACCGAACAATCTCCGACTTCCTCCATGCATCATGAATCTTCTCAGTAATGGCCTGCGTGACACCAGCTTTCGGCACAGTGATTCTTTCTCTCAGCATGATTCCCAGCCGCCTGAGCCTCCGCAGCTCAGAATCCTCTATGGTAAGCTCTGCTAAAGTTGGCGCCCTCAGTCTCTTTCGTTTTTCTCCCTTCGTGCCCTCTTCCTCCACAAACCCTCTGTCGTCTTCCCTCTCCCACGGCAGAAGAATTCGATCCGCCATTTGGCACGTATGCGGACGGCTCCAGGTGCGCTCTAGAAGCTCACCCAGCCTCTCTTTTCCACTCAAAGGCGTCTCTTTTCTGTCTCCGTCCTCGCCCTCTTCTTCCTCGGAACTGAGTTCGAGGTTACGCAGCCGATACACGATCCTCTCAATGGAATCGCCTCGGCCAGCCTCGGCCACTTTCGGCTTCCTCTTTGCAGGAGCCTGGGATGTAGACGGATCAGGAGGATCCCACTGCTGCAACCAGGGAGCGGAGCGGAAAGGGGGATTCGTGCTACCACTGGACTGCCTGCCATCCTCGTCGTTCTCTTCCCACGGTAGCCTTGGGTTTCCGGAGGAGCTCCGTGCATCGGAGTCACCGCCCCCGCGCTCAGCGAGGCGGACGGAGGACGACGAAGCTGCGGAGAAGCGGAAGCGGTGGAAGCGGAAGCGGGGAAGCCAGAGGGAGAGAGAGAGCGGGCGGGAGCAAAGAGGGAAGGAGATGTGAGAAGGGAACTCCGCGATGTGGGCACTGGGAAGGAGAGCCATCTGCCCCTCCTCGGTGAAGAGAAGCTGTTTGATAATTTGCTCGAAAGAAGACGCGACAGGATAAGGGAGATGGCGATATTATGCTCCGCTCTCAACTTTATAACTTGACGCAATCATCAAAATAATGTAACGATACGTCTTTACATATCGTCTTGGTCTCTTGGAGTTAGCAGAGCGGTCAGACGGACGAATCCACGGGTCAGCCCAATGCAGGCCGGCTAGTTGGTGGGCCAGGGCGGGGCAGGCCGACATCTTAGCAGGTTGGGAAATCTCCAACCCAACACAATCCAATCTAAAGCGGGTTGCGGATTCGGC
>JBAMIB010000119.1:3548107-3563626 GCA_037177415.1 Kaempferia rotunda | reverse complement strand
CATAATAAACATATTTATCTAATAATTACTATATATAAATAAAAAAATACCGAAACGGTATCGAAACGGCACGATACAATACCGAAACTGTATCGTTCCGGTCTGGGACCGAAACATCGATACGAAACAAAATTTTAAACCTTGACTAGTATTATTATTATTTTTTAACATTTTACTTATGTATTAGTAATTTTTATATCAATATGGAGTTTGTCTAGTTTGATCTCTGATTCAATTTATAACTATACAACAAATTATAATGTAGTAAAAGTAACATATTTCTTTGTATTGTAGAATTTATTTTTACAATACGAGCCACGGAAATAGCCTTTTGCAACGTAGGATAAGACTGCCCATGGTCCGACTCTTCCCCGGGACCCTACATTGGCGGAAGCTTCATTTTCCGAGCTGCTCCCTTTATTACCTAAATTTATAGTTTAAAATAAATTTAATAATTTGTAGCTTCATCTATGACAGTCTGGCAATGGACACAACTGAGTCAATGTTCTGGTTGGCATGCCATTCAACAATTGACCTATCACCTATTTAGCTTGACAGTTGAACCAAGGACCCAGAATTTACCAATTAAATTTCTGGTTTTCTTATTGTGGAATTTTCATGTGCTACAAAAAGCATTCATGCAGAATAAAAGCATAAACTAAAAGGTTGAGAGAATATATAAAATCTCAAACAACAAGACAAATAATTTAGCAATTGATGGATCTACAAAACTACCTGAAATTTTTGGCAGCTGAACAGTGGCATAATTTTGCTGCTTTCCAACTTCATTAACTCGATGATCGCTATCTGATCCTAGGAGAAGATTTTCAAGTGATAAAGAAACCACTGTTTCTCCATTAGGAAAATCTTCTAGGACTTGTATATCATCATTCTCACAAGGGTACTCTAGTAGATTTTCTTTAAAGTAAATGGAATTATCATCATCATCCAAACTGAGCTGTGCTTCAAGATTCCGCAGTGCATGGTGGACTTCTGGCTGTGAATTTTTATCAGAATTGTCTAATATTTCAAATTTATTATGGTGGTTCGCATCAAAGTTCTCTAAGACAAACTGAGAATTGATTTCTTCTGTTGATCCTTGACTATAAGAGCACTGAGATGGTTCATATAATGCAGTAGTTCCAGACATATAGCCTCTGTCTGCGTTAATAATTGTTGAAGTATAATTTAAATTTGAATAAGACTCAGTGGAGAAGTTTGAGGTTGATCCAGAAACGTATCTTCCCTGGGTGACAAAAAAATAAAATGGTGATAAACAGATACAGCACTCAATTGGTATGTTGCAGAAACATGAAATATCATCTTGTCTTAGTAATGTGCCTTCTTCTATCATTTTAACAGTCTTTCTATCATTTATTCTTTGATCTATTGCAAATACAACATAATGAGTGAAAAAACTTTGAGCAACAAACCTCATCCACTTCTCTGTAGTGAACAAGAACAATGTGTTCATACTCCCTGAAAAGAAATATTTAAGTACATTATAACAATTATACCAGAAAGTACTTAAGTCTATTAACAATAGGTAAATAATTTGAAAATATCTAGAAGAATATTAATGTTTACATGGTATCCCGTCAATATCCACAATAGACATTTACAAACATTAATAAAATACCATTTGTTACACCTACATCAAGAAAGATTAATGAATTTAACGTTGTAAAATAGCAGTTGTATGGACTAGCTAGAAGAACATATATTAGGATTTAGGATTCAGAGTTTTAGGATTTAAGATTTGAGGTAATAGAAATATGGAGTGTTCATTCAGTGGCAATGCTTGTGTAGGTATCCAACATGAGTATTGAGGAAGTAAATAAAGTGTTTGAGTATTAGAAACAATAATGGTAGATTGGTAAGTTCACATTAACGAATATCATAATTGTTGAAATATGGTTATCCTACAAAAGAGAACAACATTTGATAAAGGGATACAAAACCTAATAATAAAAAGACTTGAAGAAATTTAATACTTTCAACTAATGGATGTTTAATTATTTATTATGTAGGACTATCACGAAGGGGAGCTTTGGCGCAACAAAAAAATTATTATTGTGTGATCTAGAGGTCACAGGTTCGAGTTGTGGAAACAGCCTCTTGTAGTGCAAGATAAAACTGCGTACAATAGACCCAATGTGGTCCAATTCTTCTTCGAGATCCTTTATTGACAGGAGCTTCGTGCATTGGACTGCACTTTTTATGCAGGACTATCACATTTGTGAATTTCACTGTTTTAACTTGAGAGCAAGCATGGATAGTCTTGTTAGTGCATATTTTTCAATGTTTCAACCCCTTTTATCTATCTAATTATATGAGAGAGGCATCAGTCTCAAGGTTAGAGTTTACTGATTTTGAATCTGGATCAGCTAAGTCAAACACATATCCTTTAAACTCTATATTGTACTTGTATTATATTGACATGAGTGCATAAGCTAAGCTGTCTAGGTACATTACCATGAAGCATGAAAAGAAAATTAATTTTCAAAAAGAAAAAACAAAAATACAAAGATTACTACAACAGTCCGCATCCAAAAATCTAGATGCTTGAAGGACAAATATTATGGAGATATAATCCTGCATATGATTGGAAAGTGATCTAGTTAATTTCCTACACTAAAACTAGAATTATAAGAGCAACAATCGTGGCAGGAGGTCTGTCTAATATGGCAAGAGTTCACTATAATGTAAACAGAATTTAAAGAGTCACTTGCAATAATATTGTGAATTAAAATCCAAAACACTTGAAAGGGAGCCTTGCGCAATAGTAAAGTTGTTGTCATGTGACCTAGTTGTAATGGATTTGAGTCGTGGAAACAGTCTCTTACAATGCAAGGTAAGACCGTGTAGAATAGATCTTTCCTTGGAACCCCGCATTAGCGGTAGCTTCATGCGCTTGCCCTTTTTTTAAAAAAAAATCTAAAACATTTGCATGACAGTTGATGCTTTTATATATAAAGTTCAATACAGTGTGAACTTACGGATCCAACATCCAATAGCTACGCCTCTGGAAATAAGGATTTTGCTCCCCATGGGCATAATAACAACTCAAAGCATCTACATTACCAACCTACAAAAAAAAAGAACAAAAGAAATAAATTTCTCATAAAAATAGACACATTGTGCAAAAAAAGAAACATAGAATAAATAGAAAAATACTACAGTGCATATTTTATTAACAAACCAAGAAAACAAGATATTTACAATATAAGCTTCATTTGTGATCTTAATAATAAACAGGTCAGATGCACGAAATAGAAGTTTATTATTTCTTCCTATAAATAGGATCAATGACTTACATTTTTATTTCAAAGAGTATATTCCATTATCAATAATAAGAAATAAATCTTAATACAACTAAAGTATTGTTCATAATGGTTATCTATTAGAGTGCTACAAGGACAAAAGTCAAAACGGCGCCCTTTTTTACCAAATCATCAAAGGGATACCTCACCCCTGAAAATTACACAACTGTCTATTCTAATTATTATCTTTTCTCTCACCTAAATTGGGCGCATTATAGCCTATGAAATTGTAGCTTCTACAGCTGAGTTGTGGTTCTGTAGCTGCTATATAGTTGTAGTAGCTACGATTTCATAGCTGTTACAACATGAAATTGTTTTTTTAAGACAAATTGTTTGGATCCAAAAAAGATTTAAATGACATTTTTTGATCCTAAAATCTGGTCGTTACGAATTCCACCCCGTAATCAATTGTAGATCTCTGAACGAACTTCGATTCAATATATTGTGCGTCTTGTGGTTCAACCCGAGTGAAAAGTTATGGTCTCGCAAAGTTTAGAATCTAACATTCATGTTGTAGCGGTTGCTACAATGTGAATGTTAAATCCTAAACTTTAAGAGGTCATAACTTTGACTCGGGTTGAACCATGTGGACTCGGGTTGAACTATGGGATGCACAACATATCAAAAGCTCATTTAGTGATCTACAACTAGTTATGGTGTGGAACCCATAATGACACAGTTTCAGGCTAAAAAAAACGTCGTTTAAATCTTTTTTGGGGACTTCAAACAATTATAGTCTTAAAAAATAATTCCATGTTGTAGCAGCTATGGAAGCATAGCCGCTACAACTGTGTGGCAGCTCAGTTGTAACAATTACGAAACTATAGCTGCTACGGTTCGTAGCTATTATAATTGATATAGGCTGGAAAAAAAATAGGAGAGATAATAATTATAATAAGCTGGTACTGCATAGTGGAGCGTAGTTGGGTAAATTGTACATGGGGTGGAGCGCCTTTTGATAAAAAAAAATCAAAATAGTTGGGTAATTGTAAATGGGGTAAGGCACCCTTTTTGATGAAAAATCAAAATAGGGTGCGGCGCCATATTGATGATTCCAAAAAAAAGGGTGCCCTTTTGACTTTTGGCCTATAGACATGGCATGCTTTATTTATTCAGCCAATAACAAATACTGTGATAACCGTCCATGTTGTAATAATTATTTGTCAGCAATATGAATCTTTCGGGCAAAAGTGGAGGAGCTACATAGATCTTTCCAGCAAAAGGAAAACAACAGAAATAAAATATAATCAATTCCTATTTTGTTTCTCTCCAAGAAATCAGCCCACAATCTGCCTCCACCTCTCCTAGCACCACAGATTGGGCTTTACTAACTTCATGTCCATATTATCTTAAGACATATTTTACTCAACATTTGTTTTGACTGCAAATATTTATCCACAACTTTGTCATGAATACATGAGAAATATATTGAAATATGTTGAACAGCATCATATGCAACAAAACCCACAAAATCATTATTAGACTAATAAGGACACACATAAAGTCACAATTTCCCAATCCAACATTATGATAAAGTCTAGATTTCTTACATACTTGGAAAGATCTCTCGTTTTTATAAGTATTAGGGTTCCTATGTAATTAAAAGAAAACTACTATGGATCCTATGAAAGGATGACTACATCTAGAATATGAGTTAAGTAAGTCATCACATCATCTGACCAAGGTTTTGTTGAGAAGCATATCAATTACTATTTAATGTATAGGTGAATAATTGATTTTGTATCTCATATGTTTAGTCTCAACGTTTTATATCATGCTTCAGTGGCACACAGTCACTCCAATCTTGTTTTAAAAAAATAAAATAATAAGGATAGAGTCATCATATTTTAGAACAAGTAAAAAATATTTTAGGGTAATATCACTGGTCAAATTAAAAGAAAAAGGCTTTAGCACTTTTGTAAGCCTCTTTAGGTCTTATTTGCAAATGCCCAAATCATATTACCAGGGTCTTCACTTACTCTTTGCTCTATAGAATTACACCTTATCATAATGAATTATAACATGCCTTCTCTCTTTATCTAACAGATGACAAATCTAGAATCTCCAACAGCATGAAGTACAACTTAAGGAGGGCATTTTCTTTGATTATTGCTGCTGGTAGATTTGTACATGGCTGACATGTCAAGTTATATTGGATATAACTAATCTGGAAAACATACCCTAAAATTAAAGGCCATCCTATTCCCCATGTTACTCAACTAGTAGATTTATTCATGATGGCATGTTAAGTTAAATTGGATACTCACTAATCTTGACAACATAAGCTACAAGTAAATGGCCAACCCATGTTACTCATGACTATAGCATATGTTAATTGTCTTTGAATATGTTCAAGTATCTTAACCAACTTTCTTGCATTTTATCATCCATTAAAGTTACACCTAGTCGATCTTTGAATATTATTATCTTTTCTAGAAATCCAATCAAGTTTATATTGTCATTCTGGACCAGGTATTGGTGGATAGACAGACAATTTTCATACTGAATGGCATATAATATGATAGTACAAGTTGGTGCTGGTAGAACCACACTCACCGCCACATGCTCACCCACTGTTGCCATCTCTCTCGACAGAAGAACAAGAAAAGAAAGGATGGTGATCCGTCAATTGGCATGACTCCTCCCTTCAATCTATGTTCGATGCAAGAGCAGATTTCTAACCTCACGCGGACTCAATCACGCTACGTTAGGGATCCACCGTAGTTGTCTGTGACATTTAACTTGTATTCAAGAGTGGAGGTTGACATCACAAGGAAACAGTTGGATACCATCCCTACGGTCCTCCCCGGAGGCGTGGAGGTAGATCTTACCCTTTTCTTTGAATCCAAATTCAAATTTTGTTTAAACTGTCATCATATGGGACATTACCAAAATCAATGTGGAGTTGGGACTGCAATGCAATCAGCCTCACATGTGCCTATGTAAATAATTCAACATCCGGATAGTGTGGTAACGAATGAGCAATACCCACACTTGCTGGACGGTTTGAGCAGTCAAGCACTGGTACAGGAATCTGCTGCACCTTCTCTAGATTTTGCTGAATAATCCGGGTCTCACCTAGGAAGGGAACCTGCTATCCATCATCAGGAACAGGACATATTGATTGCTTTTAAGCTGATACAGGAGGTTTCAGACATGGCCAAGAATAGTATTGAGTAGAGCAATGATGATCCAATATGCCCTGAGATAATTGACAATGCAATGATGTTAGTCACAGGAGAAAATCCATTGTGTGCTCATCATCCAGTTCCAGCATTACCAAAATCGATTGATCTGGGCAATGAACAATCAACTGTGGAGATGGGCATGGAAGTTGCTTCTCATCAGGTTATACAAAAGGGTAAAGAGGCTCTCATAGTGAGTAATGATCTACCTTTGCAGGGGGATAACGAGAAGTGGGAGGAGGTCCAACCTCAGAGAAGAAGCAACATAAGACAAAATCAGACTCCTACGCCACAACAATCCAAGTTGCTGGAAAATACTGCTGCCCATCCTGCTCCAGAGTGGACCCAAAAAGCTTGTCTTCCAACTACTAGAAAGGTAAGGCCCTCACAACAGTGGCATTCCATTGGTTTGATACACAACAGGGACCCAAACAAACTGCAGAACTAGGTGATACAACCAAAGGGCAGCAGTATCCACATACCTATGGACGGCATAGGCCATCTCAGGCCACATGAAGATTGGCTCTTGAAACATTCGAGGCCTCAACAAAGGCCTCAAGCAAAAGGGAGTGGAGTCCCTCTTTCACAGTGCAAAGTTATGTGTATTGGGTGCTTTGGAGACAAAGCTACTGGATGAGGGCTATCAAAAGCTGAAGACACGTCAGTCCCAACAACGATAAGTGAAACAACAAGATAACCAAGGGGGTAGGAGTCGAATACTACTTATTTGGGATGACCAAAGGGTTGATTTGGAGGAGATGGAGTGGTGTGAGTAATTTGTTCATTGTCGGATTTGTTGCAAGATGTCTCATAAGCTCGTTATGGTTGCGTTTGTCTATGGCCAGATTACTATGGTGGAGAGGAAGTCATTGTGGGAAAGGCTTTGACAGATTTCCACAGATATAGGGATGCCATGGTTGGTCCTTGGGTATTTTAATTCTTACTTATCAGCCGAGGACAAGTGTGGAGGGTTATCGATCACTCAGAATTGCATAGCAAATTTTTGAAATTTTGTGGGCCTTGCCAAAATGGAGGATCAATTGTTACACAGGCTACAGATACACATGGACAAATGGCAATATATATAGCAAACTGGATCGATCACTCATTAATAGAGAATGGTTAGAAGCTGAGTTACAAAGCTTTGTGGAATTCACAACTCCAGGTTGTTTATCAGATCTCTCAGCATGTTTGGTCTCTATCTTAGGTGGGGGAATTCACATTCATAAGTCATTCAAATTCTTCAATATGTGGGTCCAACATGATTCGTACTCACAACTAGTGGAGAAAAAATGGATAGAATACAAGCAACAGTTGGAACGAAGTAACAAACAATATGGGCTCTCACATATCTTAAAAACCAGATTTGAAGAGATCAAACGCGTAGCATTATCAACACATCTCTATCAAAGCTACTGCTACCCGAGCACGCCGATTTTTGCATGGTCATATGATAGAGGATTACAAGGAGTTGCAGCAAAATGTAGCTCGTTTAAATGTTGCAGAACATTCTTTCGCCATGCAATGGGCAAAAATTGACTACTTTAAGCATGTGGACCGGAACACTTCCTTTTTTCATGCACTGGTAAAATGTAATAATAAGTGTAATGAGATCATTGTAGTAGAGAAGCCAGATGGTAATCTTACAAAATCATTTAAGGAGGTGGTCAAGGTTTTCAAGGAACACTTCCATACTTTAGGTCGCACGATAGATTTTCCTCACTCTTGCGTGACATTTGACCAACATGTCCATATGGACCAGCATGATGCTTTGGAGATAAAGCAGGCACTATTTGATATTGGAGATCAAAGGGCTCCAGGCTCGAAAGGGTATAGCTCGAAGTTCTTCAAACATTCTTGTGATATTGTGGAGCCGGACTTCACTAGTGAAGTTATGGAATTTTTCACTGGTGGGAGATTATTTATTGCGGAGATGGAATCACACTTTGATTACGCTTGCCCTAAAATTTGCCCATGCTAGCAAGGTGACATATTATAGACCGATCTCCTGTTGTACAATATTCTACAAGGTCAACTCTAAGTTATTGGCTTCGAGATTATCAGAGGTAGTAGGAGGAATACTTCATCAATGCTTTTGTACAGGGACATCTCATTACAGATAATATCCATCTAGTGCAGGATCTCTTCAGTATCAAAGGAAGTGCATCTCCCCTAAATGCAATATGAAGGTTAACCTTTAGAAGGCCTTCAACTCGGTTCATTGGGAGTTTCTGCGTGAGACGTTTATTGGTCTTCAATTTCCTATGAAGTTTATATACTGGATAATGCAGTGTGTGACTACTCCATCATTCTCTTTAGCCATTAATGTTTTTGGGTTCTTCATAGGGGCTAGAGGAGTAGAGGGCTACGTCAGGGAGACCCTCTCTCTCCTTACTTATTCGATATTTGTGTGGAGATCCTTCGGAAACCTCCCGCAAGGACAAATCAGATTTCAAATTCCATCCACTGTGTGGTCATCTTAGATTGGCACACTTGATATATTCAGATGACTTATTATTATTTAGTAAGGGGATGAGGTAACAATAGGACATTTATCTTCTTGCTTGTAGACGTTTAGGGATATCGTAGGGCTTCAACTTAATCATCAAAAGTGGAACATTTATCTAGCTAGAATAGATGACTTGACATGGTTGCAACTTCTTTCCCTTACAGACTTCCAGGAGGGGACCATTCCCTTTCAGTATTTGGGGATACCGCTTGGCTGAACTCTATTGATTTCGGACTATAACCCTCTCCTTGATTCCTTAGTACGACATAATTGTTGATCGCAGAAGGCACTTTCTTATGCGTGAATAGAGCAACTCATCAATTTGGTGCTTCAAGGAGTGGAGTGCTTTTGGCTCTCTATATTACCTATTCCCCTTGGAATTATTGACCACATTTATAGCATCTGCAGGTCTTTTATGTGGACATCCAAACACCCCATAGTGTCTTGTGTGGATATGTGCAGACCCAAAGAAGGAGGACTGAGATTTCGCGACTTGAAAGAATGGAACCTTGCCTTATTAGCCAAGGTACTTTGGCGGATATAGGTGAAGGAGGATACTCTTTGGATCAAGTGGGTGCATCATACCTACTTAGGGCGAGCGGACATATGGACTTGGTAGGCGATGCACTCAAATTCAACGTTGATCAAGCAGTTGTTGCAGATTCGTGACTTTATCCTTATGGCAAATAGGTCATCGGCAGGTGTTATGCAAAGGTTGGCAGATTGGTTTGAGTAGGATGGAGGTGTGGCTAGGGCTTATGACTTCTTTCGGCATCCTAGTTCTAAGAAGCCCTAGGTGCGGACAGTGTGGAAGCCCTACATCCAGCCTAGCCATATAGTACGCTTTGGATGTTGGCTCAGAGGCGACTTCCCACCCGAGATAAACTTGACTATTTGAAGGATCGATGTTGTGCCTTTTGTAGGCAAGAGATGGAGACGCAGGAGCACCTGTTCTTCATGCCCTCTCGTAGTGGTCTTATGGCGAAGGATCCGAGAGTGACCACATATGGGGCAGGATATGTCTACCTATTAGTGGATGTTGCGAGTCTTCGGGCGTTTCTCCAGAGGAGGTCGTCTCTTGATTAAAGCCAGAGACCTTGCGATGTAGGCTTTAATACACTTTGTATGGAGAGCTTTAATACACTTTGTATGGAGAGCTAGGAACAGTTGTATCTTTGATGAGGAACAGTTGGAGAGTGAGAAGATTATTAGAAATGTACAAATCCATGTTTACCCGTCATTAGGAATGTTTTCGGATCTGATATTACATCAGACATGAGACGTTATTTATTGCCAGGTATTGTATTCGGGACTTGCTTTAATATATACATTTTACTTATCCAAAAAAAAAAAACAAAAAGAGTTGG
This sequence comes from Kaempferia rotunda, assembly GCA_037177415.1. Lineage (NCBI taxonomy): Eukaryota > Viridiplantae > Streptophyta > Magnoliopsida > Zingiberales > Zingiberaceae > Kaempferia > Kaempferia rotunda. The sequence continues at coordinate 3,553,242 of JBAMIB010000119.1, read as the reverse complement.
AGTCATCCATCTCGAGTGTCAAATGTCTCATTGGTCAGCTAGATGGTCCATGTTTGTATCACCCAAAAGGGATGGCATATGGAATGAGATTTTCATTCATGCTCAAAATCACTGTGAAGGGATATGAATTGACCAATGGGCTAAAATGAAATTGAACAATATAGCTCTCCTGCAATTCTGTGTAAAATTATCTAGTTGCCAAAGCTTGCATAGATTTCAGACTGATGGATGGCTATGCTACAAATTATATGTTTAGGGTCATAATTAAGAGATGGAAAACCCCTCAAGCAAGAATGGAACCCACTATCACCAGCAAAATTGGATGCATAACTTGCAAGCCGGAAAGCAAGTTTATTCTCCTCAGCTCATTCCTGGGGTAGAATTAACCATATTGAAAAATCTGTAATACATCCTCCATGAAATTGACTGTGGATATTACCCATTCCATTAGAGTGGAGAGGGAACAATGTTATGAATCTGGTGCACGGTCAACTAAAAGAAGGAATGCTATATGAGGAGACTAGAAGCCTGGTAATAAAGATCTTTCCCACCACAAGGTCTGAACAGCTAAAACTTGAGGAGTATTTGATGATCGTCCAACAAAGGAACACACCTTGGTATCAAACTAGTACCATTTTTCAACATTGGTAAGGTATGTTATCACGAAATAGTCACTAGATTTATTGGAGCCTGGATTCCCAAATAGTTGCTAGATTTATTTCACTCTGCTGTGATTACAAACAACACCAATTATTGGCATGATATTCCAAAGATCTCACACCGTTTGCTGACATATAGCTTCGATATGAAATCCTAACTAACTGCTGTCTCATGCTATTGCTAGAGCTAGGATCACCTGACTAATCTAACGAGGAAGAGACTGTTTATGTCAAAATTGAATCATTCTGGAGGCATATAAAGTAAGCTAGGCCTATACATGACTTCATAGAATCATAACAATTACAAATGCTTCCCTTAACTAATTCATTTGGAAAATCAACGGTTACAAATGCTGGAAATTGCTTATGTTGCGGCACCTTGTGTTCCATAAACCTATGAAACATGTAAAAAGTGTCTGTATCACTCCACACGATGTCCTGCAAAAATATTAGTGGTGAACTAAATAGTGGAATGAAAAACACAACTCTCTTCCTAAACCAGGGAATGAGGAGGAACATGGTTCTCTTCGTAACTTGTGGAATGAAGTGCAACATACACTCATCCTAACTAGTGGAGTTAACAACAAAACAATTCACCCTTCTCCCACTTCCAACAATAACTAGTACCCTGATATTTGCAGTGTGATAAGAACAAAATTGTTCGTAAAACAAGGACCAGGTCCTTCAACTAACCTTAAGTCTCTCATGTGCTTCCCCAATGGTTCTTCCATCTTTCTTCCTCCGCCACGCATGTCCATCCTTACGGAAAAACCGAAGTACTTTACGATTGAAAAGAAACAAAGAACCACCTGCCAAATAATCCAGATTCAGGACATTAAATAGTAGGAATGGAACATTAATAAAAATGCTGAATTCCACAAGTATAAAAAAAAAATCTTTTACTTAGGGGAAGGTGGGGTGGCTCTGGAGAGAGAGGAAAGCACTCGTAATTTTTTAAGATGAAATGCACTTCAGAAGCTTTCAGCCATCGTTTATGAGCTTCTTGGCGAAGCACATCAATATCGAAACCTGGAATAAGACCAATGGTCATTCAACAAACTAGCAAGTGAAAGAAAGAAACAGACATCTAATTCCTAACATACGTGAATAGAAGCGAACTAGATGTCGGTAATTCAAGCTAGCACAAGTCGGAGCATTCAAATAGAGTTTCTAATTTCAATCTAAAAACTCCATCCAGACGAAGAATTCCTCGAGATTCGTACCTCGAGAAATTGGGTGTCCGAGAGCCCAAGAAGAGAACTGAAGTCAACAAAGGCATGGCCAAACCCAAGAGTATTGAAACAAACAAGGAGAGATCAGTTCAGTTCGTACCGTGCTGCATCGCCCGAGCCCAAAGGAACAGCTCCGATGCCGGCCGCCGGCTGCAGATGCTCCAATCAAGCGAGGCCCAGAAAAGGAGAGGGGAAAGTGAAGGGATTCACAAAGGAAGCAGAAGAAGATCACCGGGGAACGGAATTGGAGTCGATAGGAAACTCGTAATGAAAGGGAGACTTGAAAAAACGTCATTTTTGGGAGGTGTTGAAGTAGACGCTGTCGCATAGATTTGTTTATACGAGCGGCAGCTTTGCTGCAATGACACTCGATGTGTACGTCCTCCTGCAAGACGAGGACTTCAGAGGTCCACAGCCGTTAGAATCATCATATGCAGTCAGTTGCTAAAATAATAATAATATATTTTTATATATAAGGAAATTTTATATGATTTAAATTGTTTTAATCTTTTTTTTTTATACATACTTCTTTCTCAATCTCTCTCCAATAAATTTCTCTCTCCTACCTGCTGTATGATACTGTTTTAAAAAAAAATAACACTGTGTAGGAAAAATAGTTCTACAACGGAGTTATTCTTCAAATAACAGCTCTACTGCGGAGCTGTTCTTCACAGAACAGCTCCGCCGCAGAGTTGTTCTTCACAGAACAGCTCCGCCGCAGAGTTGTTCTTAGAAAAATAGCTTTATCGCGAAGCTATTTTTCAAAGAACATCTCTATTCCAGAAAAACAGCTTCGTCGCGGAGCTATTTTCTAAAAATCAGCTCCTCCGCAGAACTATTTTTCCACGGCAGAGTTGTTCTTTAAAGATCAACTCTGAATAACAGCTCCGCTACGGATCTATTTTTCTACTGCAGAACTGTTCTTTAAATAACATCTCTGCGACAGAGTTATTTTTTCAAAACAGCGTCACACTGCATGGAAAAGAGAGAAGTCTGCATCAGAAGAGATACTGAAAGAGAAGTCTGCATGTAGGAAAAAGAGGAAAAAGACTTTAAAAAATTTGAATCAATGTCATGTCAGGAGGTCATATCTGTTGTCAGCTACAATTGCGTATATAAGAGTGTACAAACTAATATTTCTAAATATATAATAGGCAAATTACTCAATTTTTTACACACATATCTTTACAAAAAAAATTCATTTTAGACGGCCAAATTTTTAATTTCTAAAAGGCATCCATTACGCATGCATGTGCTAAAAGTTGTGTTTGGTCTGCCCTATTTTAGGTAATGAGACAAACACACTTAAATTTTTTAAATTAACAACTATAAATTGTTTTTTAAAACAATAAAAATTAAAATAAATACTTTCCCTTTTGTTGAATCTTATATTAAATCTGAATAGACTCAATGCCAATTATTAATTTTGGACAATAACTTTAGAGTTTCTTTTTATTGGAATGTCAATCATATATCAAAATAATTTTCCATTTCATTTTTATTACCCGAATTACTCCTCCTTATGGGGATTAAGTGAGATCAAGTTCAACTAAGTAAATATTGATCAATAATATATTATAATAGATATGATTCATAACTTTTATAAATATGGATAACTAGTCAATGATATATTATAACAATTTGATTATAATATAGATCAAATCTTTCAATTCATTCCGATCAAACTTAAGGATATTATTGTCATATCACAGGATTTTAATAATTAATAGAAAAGATACTTAAATTCCCCCAAAAAAATAAAGCCTTTTTAATTTTTTTATTAATTAATTAATTATTTGATTGTCCTCTTCGTATCTTCACAAGTGGTCATACTTTACTGTATACATTCAATAAGACTGATTTAGCATGAGTGTTGTAAGAAAAGGTCAGTTGATGTTCAATAACATCAACAACGACAACGAAACATCATCAAACCATTCACTTTGTTGACAATAAAAATAATAATAGTAATAATAATAATAATAATACAAGTAAATGTGACAGGCACCAAAATGTTTGGCCAGGTCAAATATGGCGGATGATGCCAAAAAACACGTGTGTTCTTACAGTTGGGATCTTTTAGACTATAATTCTGATCCATCTCTAGACCAGTGCACATCAACCGTTGGATCGAAGATATGATCCAAATATTGATCCCTCTTAATCTGATCCAACGGCTGATGTGCATTGGTCCAGAAATGAATCAGGGTTTGTGATCCAGAAGATCCCTGCTGGTGTTCTTGATGGATTAATGCACTGGAGGTGTTTCAGATTTTAAGCACATATCAAACTAAAGAACAAGAGAAAGGGTAAGCAAGTGAATTCTCGGGTCAAAACCATTAATACCAAACTCTCATTTATATTTTATCCTACTATCAACATACATAACAGGTGGAATCTGTCAACTAACTCGGTCTCATGACCTGAGGAGGTAAATCAAAAAACTGTAGCTAACCAATGCGAGGGAGGGCCTTTTTTTCTTCGATTTTGCTGAGATTCGAATACGGCCTTATCGTATGGTAGCAACTGTTGGGGCAATTGAGACACCCTAGGTTTTGATGTTTGTGCAAAGGCTTAAGTTAGATTGTTGTTGTATTTGATGTATACTTGTGAGTGTGCAAGATACATGTACAATAGGGAAAGTCCAAGTGTGATCTTGGCAAAGGAGGAAAGTTCAGGTAGAATATTGGCTGTGAAAGTCTAAGTGTGTAGTCTTGGCAACGTAAGTCCAATCATAGGATTCACATGACTCTTGGCTGTGTAAGTCCAAGTGTGTAGTCTTGGCAACGTAAGTTCAATCGTAGGTATGATGGAGACTCTGATTGATGACCTGATGTACGGAGAAGAATGACGCATCCGAGGGACCATAGACGAGGCAACAAGGACAAGACCGAGGGAAGCAGACTTCGAGGCATACGTGAAGGATGGCATGGAGACGAGCCGTGGGTTCGTGTGCATCTGAGGGATGAGAGCCGAAGAAAGATAGCTTGAAGGCAAGAGGTCAAGGCTGTAAAGAAAGGTCAAGAGAGTCGAAAGGTTGAGTGCAATGTAGAGTGTACTCGGGACCAGTCGCCTGGTACTAGGACCAGGTGACTGCACAAGTCGCCTGGTGCTTAGAGCAGGCGACTGCGCCAGTCGCCTGGTGCTTAGAGCAGGCGACTGCGCCAATCGCATGGTGCTTAGAGCAGGTGACTGCGCAAGTCGCTAGAGGTTTGAGCGTTCTGAATTAGCTGTTGAGAGTAGA
>JBAMIB010000119.1:3505972-3520037 GCA_037177415.1 Kaempferia rotunda | reverse complement strand
TGTAAAAAGCACAAAATATTCCAAATTCTCATTTGGGTCCAAAAGGTCTAAAAGTCGGATTCAATTGTTTCGTGTAGTTTACTAAAAACTCGCCCTTTTGCCCGTAATTTTAAATTATTAAAAACAGAACGGAACGGAGCAAAACTAGGCAGGAGTTCTCGTGCCACGTGGCGCGTCAGCATTGCTTTCCTTTCCCCTACTTTCCGTGAACTCGAACAAAGTTTGGCTCGCCGGCCGGCGGTGCTGCGCATGCGCCCTCCTCCGCCGTCGTCGCAGGAGTCGGAGTGCCGCCTCCGGGTTGGAGCCGCTCATCTGAAAACCCGGTCGGGTGCAACGGGAAGAGTTGCAGCGTCTCCTGCGTCTGGCCGCCGCCGTCGAGGTCGAGCACGATGCTGTGTTCACGGCGGTGAGTCGCGCTGTTACGGCCGAATGCGTCTCCCTCGAGGTCGGCAAAACTAAAGCCCGGGAACGAGGGCGCTTTCCGGACGCCTGCTGCCGCGGGGAGGAACACGGCCGGGAAATGCGGCGGGAGGAGGCCCACACCGCCGACGTGCGAAGAGTGAGCGTAGTACGGAGTGTAAGCCACTGGAAAATAACGCACAAAGCATAAAATTACAGCACAAATTTACGAAAGAAAGAAGTGAATTATAGTGCAATTCATTGCCTCCGTCCATTTTAATAAACAAGAAGTAATCATAAAAAGGGAAACTTTGCATGTAACGGAGGAATCGAATATTGGTCCGAGACGTTCTCACCGTTGTTATTGGTGCAAGTTGAGGGCGGGGAAAACGGAGGGGGGATTGGGTGCTGCCGGAGCGGCGGGAGAGGAAGGTGGTGGTGGTTGAGGAACCTGGAGAAGTAAGCAAAGCTCTCTTGCTTCTGTTTCTGTTTCTGGCGCTGCCTCGCCTTGTGGTTCTGGAACCAGTAGAACACGTTCTTCCCCTCGATGCTGCCGTACTCTCTCAGCTTCCCGGTGATCTGCTGAATCTGGTCGGCGCTCGGCGTGCGCACGCCCTGCTTGTACAGCCCCTCCAGCAGCGAGATCTGCTCCTTGGTCGGATTCCACCGGGAGCTCGAGGCGGACGAGGAAGACGTCGCCGCTGACGACGACGACCCTGTCTTGCCCTTCCCTGTCTCCGCCACCTCCATTGGCGCGCGCACTAAATCAAACGCCTAGGTTCGGCGGCGAGGACGAGTATATATAGTGGATGGGAGGGCGAAAGGGGCGCGGTGGTTGTCGCGTGGTGGGTCAAACAGAGCGTAGGAACGTGCAGGTTTGACATGGGCACGGTTTGTTTAAGCTCTGAAAACATGGCGAAGCGCAGAGCGGCCGGCGCCGCGCCAGGTGCTGTGCCCCTGCCGCGGCACGAGCCTCTATCTCTCTCTCTCTGCTTTAACTTTTTGGCGTCGTCGCTTTGTTTCCTTCGGGGGATGCGCGCATTGAATGAATGGAATGCCGGTTTGGGCTTTCAAAGCTCTCTCTAGCTTTTTTCAAAGCAGAGTAGAGGATTTGAGACGCGATTAATTTAGAGGATGCTCCTCCTCGGGAATGAATGAAATGTATTCTTTCCTTGCTCTCTTCGTCTTCTTAATCTCATCTGAATGCTGCATAAATGCTAGCTCACGATGAAACCATATTCGTGTAAAATGCACATCCTTCGATTCCATCACTGATTAAGTACGTGCACAAATTGTTAACCTATCATCTTCCGAAAGATTTCGATTGAGTCTGTCTGTCTGTTTGTTTGTCTTTTAAGCTCAAACCTTTTGTTAAATCAATCAATCAGTCATATGGGCGTTCAACGGGATGGTGCATGAAACATGCAATATATGTAACACATGAAAGATTTCTCTGTAAACTAAAGGAGAGCCACGCAATTAATGCAGAGGAGGCTGGATATCTCGGGAAGAGCAGGAGAGAGGAAAACACATGGCAGTGGCGATCGCACGCAGCATGCACACAAATGGCACGAGATCTCTCTACTTCTCTGCGGGGAGATCCGGTGGGAATTCGTAGGCTCGTGGAGCTCAACGCGCGCGGAGAAAGATACATAGAGAGCGAGGCAGCGGGGGAAGAGAGGAAATGGTAGCCGGGCAAAAAGAGGAGAAAGAGTGGAAAAAAGAAGGGAAAAAAAATGGGGAAAAGGTAAACGTATATGGTCGATATGCATGGTAGTCAGCACAGAAGGGTTAGGGTTAGCCTGTGGGCGGCTATGGCTATGGTGGTGTAGTAGAGGCTGCAGCAGTAGACTACAAGTAGTAGTGGTACTATGGTCTGCATGCTGCCAATCACTGAGAGAGAGGAGAGATGGCATTGCACTGCACTGCATGGCATGGGCTGTGGTGGTGCATTGGGAAATGGAGGAGGAGAGAGGGGGATACGAGAGATCTCAGTATGCATGGGCAGGGGAGGGGGATGTACGTAGGTACCGTGGTGCTTCCGCTCTTTTGGGAAACAGTATGCCTGTTTATTTCTAGGGACAAAAAGAAGGCTCCTTTTGTTTAGCCAAACAGGGCGGAAAAAAGAGCAGAGGCAAGAGGAGGATGAAAGGGAAAAAAAAAAAATCAGTAGTGGCGGCTTGTGAGCAACCTGGAGTTAAAATTTTTGATTCTAATCAAATTGATAACATCAATCGTATAAACAGCTGCCTTCAGATGGCTCAAGTGTAGGGTAGGCTGGAGCAGGATTGATAATCGACATCTTAGAACTCACTTCTTGTGGTTTAGAGGTACTTGACCATGCCTCGCCCTTCGACACTGAGTTTCGATGCTTGCAGTTGCTTCTTTTTGGGTGCCTTTAACTTCTGCAACTTCTTGTTCATCTGCAGTATAAACAATTGAGTGTGAATAATAATAAAAAGATAGCTATGGAAATATTGATTTTTCAGAACTATTTTGAGACATTCAACATAACAAGATTTGTACCTTCGACAGCGGGTCACACCAATGCTATTTGTCATATGGGGTTATAATTCTAATTACTTGTCAGTAAATTATAGAATAACAAGGAGTTGAAAATATTGAACATGGCGGTCGGAAGCAGACCCCTTACCCTGAGATACCATTAAAGAAGCAAGCATATCTAAGAAAATTAGAAACTTCTTATTGTTTTCTATGCCTCCTTGAGTCACTAGTTTACTTATCCCTTTTGATGAAAGCATCTCTGATTCTCTAATCCTGTCCCCATTATGATTTCCTTCATGTGATAGCAAAATATAGCTGTATACCAATAAGGAGCTAAGATTAGGCCGGCCAATCTGAACTTGGGCCCAAGGGCAACAGGGTGTGGCTGGCTTGACATATTTAAAATTTTAATTAATATTTAAAACTATTGATAATAAAAATAAAGTAACACCATTTTAAAAAAATATATATTATTATTAAGTTTTATCAACTATATTTAATATTTATCCCAAATAACAAGATACGACTATCATAAGCCACAAAATAAGGTAATGCCTTAGCTTTGGGTTTAGCAGTCACTGTTCACTAGTGGAATTAGTCTTGCTTAAAGAATCATCTAAACAGTGGTATTCGATATCAAAATTGAGAAGCAACCAGACACATCTACATGCATTTATCAAGTTAAAATTCTGTTGTCACTAGGGGAGAAGATATTATATATACAATGGACTAATCTCTAGGATCAAATTACTATTCTGTGGAAAATGTATAAAAATATGTTTTAAAACTGCCTGACTTACATTTATCCTCCGCTGATCCTGAATAACTTGTTTTGCTCTTGCCCTGGCTTCTTCAGGGTCAACCTTAGACTGAGGGCGAACGAGAAAATCCATAGGCATTGCTTCGGGCCTAGAAGCATGTTGTCGAGAAGCTGAGATACCAGTTTTTCTACCTCTGTAACAACATAGATATGTCATAAAAGAGGGCACTGCCATGCATATCAATAGAAAGAGTCGATTGAACAATGGATCATCTTACTGTGAAAATTGAGCCAGATCAAGATCATCATCCCGGGACTGGACAGCAGTAGATTTAGCCGCTTGCCTTTAATCAACAAAATAAAGAATCGACGAGATGTCAAGCCAACCACAAAAAGAAAATGTATAACAATGTTATGAAAGACAAGAAACCGGAGCAATTACTTTTGAGATGGAGGTCTTCTATATGGAACCCTGTCGTCATCGAACCTTCTCATATCCTCAAATCTAGTACTCTTGTTAAATATTGGTCGACTCTGCACACCGAGGATGAAAAACAAGGCAGCTTAACAAACAATTTGATCAGACCAGAAAAGGGTAAAAGTGCAACGCAAACTTAACAGATGACATGATGCATGAAACAGGAATGGACAAAAAAGAGCATTGCATTTGACTCATTACCCATTTATCAACTAACTCTTTAGCAAGTTTTCTATTTGCTGTTGTCTCCTCATCTGACTTTGACAAAAACATAATCACCTGCATATATACAACAGTATTTCAGTCAATATGCGATGATAAAGAGTGATAAAAAAACAAGTAAAATTGTAATATTTAACCTTTCCAAGACCACTCTTTTTGAGTTGTTCTCTCCTGTCAAATTGCTCCAAATCTATTGGAAACTGTGCGACAAAAGTAAATTATAATGCCCCACATACAATTCCCTATAACAATAAGAAACTCCTGTACTGACATCTGAAAGAAGCTTTAGTATCGCAGACCGAATGTTCATAGTGGGCAAAGATCCATCAGGTAGGGGTTCAAGCCAATTCTTGAGTACAGTCAATACCCCATGATCAAGGAATTCTTGCTGAAGTTTTTTTCTGCATTTAGGAGAAGTTCAAAGGTGTCAGATGAGCAAAAATGTTTTGTGTATTATACTTTGGCACAACTAAATGATAACTCTAACAGACATAATCATCAGGATATAAGATATTTTACTTTGACAAGACTTCAACAAGCAATGAAAGCTTTCTAAGTTTGTTAGTGGCTGGTTTATTTTGTCTGTTCAACTCTGCGTCTTCTTCAGCTGTAACTTCTAACTCAGCGATAAGATGCTCGACTATCAAAGCAATTTCAGCAGGTGATTTCTCATTTTTCTTTGTTTTCTTTCCGCCCTTAAAGGGCTGTTTGACTTCATCTTCTTCACCCTCTTCAGCCTACAAAGGGACAAGAGGTATCAAGACGATAAGAGCAAATACATGCTACACACTACGACCATCAAAATTGATCTAATAAAAATAAACAGCTGAACAAGGCCAAGTTCTCAGCATCTATGTGTGCAATTTGTGCATGATTTTAAGCATTATTGTTTAGCATACATTTTGTTGCATTTCATGAGCATATTTTGCATCCACACACTCTCTTTCTGTGTATTCGTTATTTTTACTAAATGTATGCATTTCATGAGCATATTTTGCATCCACACACTCTCTTTCTGTGTATTCGTTATTTTTACTTTTTTGTTTACTTATTTTTGTTGATAGGACGCAAATTCAAAGCCAAAATGGAGCATAAACCCCTTGAAATGTGGAGTTGGAGCAAGGAACAAGCTCTAGTCGTGTCTTAGAGTGTGTTCCTCCACACAAAATTTGGCACAAAACAAAGCTAAAATGGAGTCTACAACCTCCAACACACTCCGGTTGTGTTGTGTCAATGTTGCTGCATTTCCAGAGACACGAGTGTGTTCCTCCACACAAAATTTGGCGCAAAAACAGAGCTAAAACAGAGTCTACAACCTCCAACACACTCCGGTTGTGTTGTCTCAATGCTGCTGCATTTCCAGACCAGACAAAGAGTTTCCTAGCCTGGATCGGCCGTGCCAGGTACTGTTGTGTCAGCCTACAGCTCAAACTACAAACCAAACTTCGAACAAGCATAATCCTCGGTTTGAGCCACGAGTCGTTCGACCTATAAAAATGTAGATAATTTGAAGCTCTACAAGTTTGGTTCAAGGTAAAACTCGAGAAAACCAAGTCTAAGGGTCGAAAACTTTGTTTTGGCAGAGCCCTGTCGATTTAGGTGGTCCAATAGATTTGGGAAGCTATAAAAAGGATGAAAGGCCATCTTTTTAGGGCATCTTGGGTTTGGGGCTCCGCCCTGTCCCTCGGAGGGAAAGGAGAGACCCTAGAGCCATTGTTCCAAGAGCCTTCAATGATCCGTCCACCCTCAGAGCATGAAGATCTTTTCGGAGACATACACCATCTCGCTAAGCTTTCTCTTCTGCCTTCTTTCCATTTGGAATTGTTTGATGCTTTCCTAAATGTCTTTTGGAGTAGATTCTAAGATTCTAGTACGAGGGAGTAGGCCCTTGATATGTAGACACCTATTTTGTGAAATCTATTTGTTTGCATGCTTCCTATTTGATGATATGATTGTTTGTTGTCCAGATCTACTATGCATACACGATCTTGATGCCAAAAACACAATACCATATCCCACGAGGAGAAGGACAGAGAGGTGAACCCAATCCTCCGACCGATAGAAACCTGAGATGTGGAGAGTCAGTTACAAGAGTAGATCGTTATGCAACGAGAGGCGATAGGCTATCAGGGGATTTTTTTTTCAATTCATTGCTACACGGTAAGAGAAGGCAACTCAAGGATTGTGAAACCTTGTGACAGGAGTCTCCTTAAGAAAGAAGCCCCTTAGCTCTATCGCTCTGAAAGTAAACGTCTTGGAGTGGATACGCCATTGTAATCCCAAAAGTTCACATCGAATAAAATAGGATAGTCTACCCACACCAAACAACCATTGAAGATAGGAAATTAAACGTAGGTTAGGGGTTCATTATCATTGAGGCGAAATTGAAGTCCTAGAATCGTTTTCCCCAATTCAACCTTCTTCCCTTCTTCCTCGACCACTCGCTCACCCTCGATGTCTTGATTGCACCGGACTCTTCAACTCTCTCTCGATTCTCTCTTTCTCTCTCTCTCTCAAGCTCTCATATACTCTTGCGATCTACGACTTTCTAGATAACCTACTTTGCAATTCCAACTAATACTTGATTCACAGTCCTCGTGAGATCGATATATTTTATTACTTGACAACAATCATATGACACACATCAAGCATCAAATAGAGTGAATGAAGAAAATTATGAAAAATGCATCAGGTTGCATAGATTTGATTCAGTCTGGATCCTCTGGTCCACGTTTTGTGGACCACTCCTAGTGCCTGTTGATCCCTTCCGTTGGATCATATCAAGGATCAATGTACTAGTCTCCCCTAATCTGATCCAACAGAGGGGATCAGCAGGGACAAGGAGTGGTCCACAAAATGTGGACTAGAGGATCCCTGCTGGATTTGATTAGGCATAAATGTGCTAAGCAAAAGTATGACAAATTGGGCCATGAGAACCATCACCAAGATTATATCACAACAAATTGGCTAGATACAAGCATACATATAACATGAAATTTAGAATCAAAGATAAACTCATTCCCAAGTTGACTTGCTAATTAATAAATTCTATAAGGATATTTATTCGTATAAATTTAAGGTGTCAAAGTCAAGCAATACATAGTAAGCTAACACCAAAAGACCTGCGTTACAAGCTGTAGGATAGGTCAAAGGCTGAAGCAAAACCTTCAAATTTATGATAACTCACAGTTATATAGCATTGATAACAACTAAAGATATGACTATATATCAAAGTCACAGTCTTTATAATTTCATTTTGTTTTTGTAATTATACTATGGTTTTTCTATCATGGACCAAGGTATTCAAAACAGATTTAGGGTTCAAGTAGTGAGTCTTGTAGACAAATTTTACAAGAGTTGGACCAAATCTTTAAGAGTTTGAAGGAGTTGCCACTGTATTAATGTCATCAGCTTACAATCTTCCATAATCATAGTTGTGCATCGTCTAAAGATTTGGTCTTCACATTCACAGAAATGTTTATAGATACTTAGGTTGTGACCGTCACCAAAAAGCCATATTTCTTTCCTCTTTAGTACTGAGATTGTCTCAATTATTTTCTGATATTAAAATTGTTCACTCTTCTCCCCAAGGAGTTCACCAAGAACTAGAGATCTCCCTAACCAACAACTAGTTATTGCATCTTGACTCAAACATTGTTCCCATTTTGTGATAAAATACCTCAGTTTTATGGTACTGAAATTTCATGAATATCTCAAAACCTACTAAAGCAAATAACGAATTGAATAGCAGCTATACATGCACACTAGTTGAAGATTATGTACATGCAACTATGACAGTTAATCAATCAATGATCAAAGATCACATTGCAAGATAATCCTTCGAACATTCAAATCGTTGGAAATGGACAAAAATAACAACTGAATCACAAAAACAAAAATCTCATAACAGGTGTTATAAAAGGTTAACCTGAGGTGCATTCCTCGCGAAATGTTCATTATCACTTCCATAACGATCTGCAGGATCCACACCACTATCATCGATGAAGTTATCATCATCCACAGTTCTCATACCTTCTTGATCATCCTGATTCGTCGGAAATTACACATCGGACTCAGTTCAACTTGACAAATCACAAAAAGGTGAAACAAATTGCTTCAGGAAATGAAGCGTCCAACCTCTGAATCTCCACCAGCTATAGTTTTCCACATTTCCTCCTCTTCCTCTGGGTCAGCCTCGTCATCTCTCGATCCCCCACCATAGCCCTTAGATCCCGATTTCGATCCCTGTCCAGTGAACCGGTCCGATTTAGACGACAAGGGCAGTTTTTCCTTGTTCTTTTTCAAACTCCCCCCTTTACCCTCGTTCAGAGGCGGAGTACTTTTCATCTTCTTCTTCGACGAAGAATTTTCGTCCTCATAATCGTCTAACCACTCTTCGTCAAACGCCGGCGCGGGGCTCCCGCTCCTACCCGGAGAGGTTTCCCTACCCCTCTTCACCAGCCTCTTCTTAGGTTTTCCGCTCTTGTAATCATCCGTAGAATTCATCACCGGTGTCGGCGAACGGCCCCGCCGTCCCCAGTCGCCTTCGTCCTCGTCATCATCGTCGACCGGGAGAGCCGGCTCTGGCGAAAACTCCCTATCCGATGCTGCGTCCGGATCCATCAAAGGCTCTCCGTCTTCGTCCATATACCTGCAGAGGAAACCAGACCGAAACCCTAAATACCGACAAAACAAACGCAGGAACGAAAAATCTTTCTCCAGGAAGAAAAACCAAATGTTCAATTAAGATACACACGGATCGTCATAACCCATCACGGCAGACCGATCTGAAGCGAGGAATCGATTATTTGATCGAAGCAGAAGGTTTTTCAATCGCCGAGCAACGTTTTGTTCTCCAACGGTGGAAGTGATTAATTCTTGATTCATATATAGGAGAAAACTTATTCATTGTACACCCGCATTTTAAATATTATTCACTAGAAGGGCCTGTTTTCCGTTTCAAGTTCTTCTTATGTTTCAAAAAGTATTAACTGTAATGTGGATTGGGCTTTAGTTAGGCCCACTTGTGGCCCAGGAATTCCCCGATTTTGCCAAAATAACAAAAGTGCCACAAAAGGAACCCGAGGCAAAGATCTTTGAAAGATGGAACTTCACCCGACACCCACTGCGACTTGACGCCATGGGGCCGAGTATGGACCAATTAAAAGTAAGGTACAATTTTGCGTCATCATAGCCGACTGTGAAAAACCATAAAAAGCAAGCGGTGCATTTTCCCGCCGCCCAAATTCCCGCCGCGGCGTCCGCTCGCATCGATATAAATACGTATCAATCAATCCCTGAAAACCCTAGAAAGAACCTTTCCCTCCGAATCCTCGTTTGAAAAAGATCGATCCTTTTCGCCTTCCCTGATCCGAAAGATGGAGGTGGAGGCCGAGATCGCCACGCTGGGACTGCGGAAGATGGCGGTGGAGCGGCGGGAGGAGGAGAAGGAGATGGGCGGCGGGTGGCTGACCCCTCGAAGGGCGGAGTGCCGGATCCCGGTGGCGATCCGCTGCCCGCCGCCGCCGAGGAAGAAGTCCCCCTCTGCGGCATACGGAAAGACGAAAGCGCCGCCCAAAAACGGCTACTTCAACCCGCCCGACCTCGAAGCCATCTTTGCGATGGTGCCGAGGCGGGAGGAGGCCTGCGCCTGAAGCCCGGTGGAGAAAAGGTTAGCTCTTGCGCTAAGCTGTTACGCAACAAGATCTACTCTTGTTCTTCGACCTAATCTTCGACCGATCCTCTTTTTGTAACACTAGAATATATGTTGGCGTAGTTCATCGTGTACCAAAACGTGCAATTTTGCAATTTTTTTCCCCTTTGTATTTCTTCTCGATCGTATGATCTTTATCAGTCTTCTTCTTATCAAAAATCAAGTCTTTGTTCGAACTGCCAAGAACAAAGACTGCATATGGATGATTGGGGAGCATCCAATGTTGTGAGGAATCCAATGTTGTGTTCTTATGTTGTACAAGGCTGTCAATGCACTGTTGCAAACAGAAGCAGAGCAGTGGGATCTGAGGCACCAGTCACTTCAAGCTCAGAAGCAAATGGTACGTTGTGAGAAATCCTGAAGAACCCTAATTCAACTTTTGGCAGATTTCAGAGAAGGCTTAATGAGCTCTTTGGGGACAAGTAGAGTGTGGAAGGGAACAACTTGACTTACAAATTGATTCTCAAAAGCATATTTTGATCTAAATATGATTCTAATATCATGAGCATTGTTAGCCCTAATTCGATTTAAACTCGATGTTCGAATTAACGATTGTAATTTGTTCACGACGGCTATAATTTAATCTTCGGTAAAGCTTGGAGAGCATAGTTGATTGATATTAGAGACTTTATTGACCAAAAGGCATAAAAATTGGAATATTCATCTCCCACAAATTGCGAGCATTGGATTCCTATAAGATTTGGCCTCGTGTTGGAATATAAGTAAGACTTTTTTTTCCCACCGACTGAAACATTTTTGTTTTTTTGTGCATCGTGTCTTCGCATTATCAATTTAAATAACATTTTTTTTAAAAAAAATTACTTATTTTTAAGAAAATTTGTGTTTAACAATTTAAAATTTTCATCGAACTGTTTTTAAAAGCTATTTACAAAAGAACATAAAAAAATCAAATAATTATTTTTTTAGTTGATACTAATATACTGTTTATATTTATTAATTTTGAGGTTAATCCATCAATTAACTTTTTTATCCATTATATGGATTAAAAATCGCTCCTAGTAGATGGCCTATTAATTTAATGTTCTTAAATTAATTATCTATTAAGAAAAATTTATTTATTAATTTATCATATAATTCTAAAGTTAATCAATTCAATTTAGCCCATAGAAAATTTTCAACCATGATAAATCATGAACAATTAGGAAGCTGATAGTGGCTATCAACCTAATCTTTTTAAGTTAATAACTCATTAAAAGAAGTTTTTCACCGGTCGTGTAAATCGGGAAGTACACGACTCTAGCACCCCTTAGTTGTGAATCTCATTTGGAAGAAAATTTTCTGTAAATGCATCGTAGCTGAGAATCGAACCGTAGATACATGTGAGATAATTAAACGTCCTTACCACTACACCATAATTCTGAAAGCTAATGTTACACTATTACATTGGTAGCAAAGTGTTTTTCTAATCAATAAGGTGACATCTATTTTTCATTTTCTATCCAAAAGCATTCCACTCCATTCCTATAAAATGACATAGTTAATATTAAATATATTATTCTGTATTATTATCTTTTGTTTCCTGTATTATATTTTGAATTAATCGGGTAGATATATGAATAGGATAAGTTCATTCTCATTATAATAGTTATAAAATTCGTAGTTACTATAATTATACAATCATAATTTCATAACTATTATCATACTTAGTATAGTTACAAATTTAAAGCAGCCACAGTATGTATAACATAGACTTATAAAATTCTAATTCCCATAACTACGGTAACAACTATAAAACTATGGCTAGCCAATATCTGGCTGAGGGCGATATTAATAAAAAAAAAGGACGATAAGAAAAAAAACATACTCTTTTAATTTTGTACATAATTTAAAATGATTATTCATGACGTGACATTATAATTTGATAGGCAATAATCAAATTAAGAGGACAATGCAACATCTGTATCTCATCGTTGAAGCATTGAGCTGGATCCACGTTTGCTTGTTTCCACTCGAATGATATCGATGGAGATTTTCTCAATTAATTGGGCTTGAAAATTAGATACTTGACTATTTTTTTATAAGAAAAATAATTCTATTTGTTCTAATATTTAATCAATATTCATCCACGCTTAGCTCTTGTTGCCCCCAAAATAAGCATGATTTTCTTGTTAGTAGTTATAATTAGAAAAATTTTAATAATTTTTTGATTAATTTAAATTAAGTTTAAAATATTTTTAAATAAATATTTAATAAATATTAATAAATACTAATTATTTTTATATTATAATGATTTAATAATTTTTAATATGTATTATATATATAAGATGTCAATATTTATTTTTTTTACCAAAATATAATAGTTAAAAAGGAAATTAATAAGTTTAATAAAAAAAATAATTAATTCTCCTTCCCTCCCGAACACGTTTGCTTTGATGGAGTGCAACCGTAAAAGTTACCAAGTGACTTTGAAATCACAATCGTGAAAATAGCTACAAAGTGAAGTTGAGTACAATAAGAGAAATGATTTGTAGAAAGAAAAAAATTCAAGGAAAATCTCAAGGAAAGATACATAAATTGATGAGACCCATAAAAAGTGAAATGGTGGACTCCATAATTTTGTGTCTTTCCTTGAGGTTTTCCTTCAATTTTTTTCTTTGAGTGTATTATTGCTCATACAATAACGCTATAGTGTAATCCGACTATTCTCTGAGAGCTTCGTCTATGAAATTAAATTTTTTTAGTCCATATTATATATTCAATTTTGCTGATTAATCCTGAGATACACGATCTAATTCTAAGAAAATATTTTACTTACCACCAAATTTGAAGTTTTCCTTGAGTTTTTTTCTTTGAGTGTATCATTGCTTGTACAATAACACTATAGTGTAATCCGACTATTCTCTGAGAGCTTCGTGTATGAAATTAAATTTTTTTTAGTCCATATTATATATTCAATTTTGCTAATTAATCTTGAGATACCCGATCTAATTCTAAGAAAATATTTTACTCACCACCAAACTTAAGGTATCTCCGATGTTTAAATCTCTTAATAAGCTTTTTTTTATAGTTCCCAATACGTGTCAATACCACATAAAAAAGTAAAACATCTAATATTCTATTCACAGTTAAAAAAAACTTCTATACAACTTTTATGGTGGGTCGTACGTTACAAATCATATAATTTATTTTTAATTATTTTGAATGGTCACACATGCAATATTAATTTTGGCTCCCTCTCCATGAAAAAAGAATATGCTTGATTTTTCAAACAACTTTTAAACTATAAACCTCACATTCACACTCATTCAGGGCTGTTTGGTTGGATGGTATGAGACTGTGACTGGGAAACAAGAAAAGAATAAAAAATAAATGTTTGATTTAGAGAATTAGTGGTGGATTTAATAGATTCAATTCCCTAAATAAAAAAATAAACTATTACTTAACAAAATAGAGAAAATAAAAACTTCTCCATTTTTATCCTCCACTTTTACCAATTTTATTTTCATTTTCGTTCAATTAACTAAGCACCCCTCATGTTTTTTTTATATTGATAAACCTGTTTAAAAAAAAAACCTAGAGATGCTCTTGTACTGGCAGTTCATCAACCTAATAATGCTATTTTTTTTTCAACTCTGTAAAAAGAGTAACGGGAGTGAATAATCGACGATCAGAAAGAAAAGCCGGTGGATCTCTTCCTTCTCAAATCTCCTCCCATTCCCCTCTATAAATAACCTAAAGTACTCACAATTCATCTTCCAGTCGAGTTCCTCTGCTTCTTATCTGTTTTCCTTCCTAGTAAGCGGACTTCTCTGTTTTTCACTCTGTTTTCTTCTTCTTCTCTGCGGCAGGAAGCAGAGAGACGGACATGGACGAGAACTGGAAACTGTCGAATAAAGGGAGCAGGAACGGGAGCCCGCGGAGCAGTGCGTCCACGCCAACGAAGGCGGTGGCGGAGGCGGGGGCGCCGCCGTTATCGCGGCGGTGTGCGAGGCTGGTGAGGGAACAAAGGGCGAGGTTCTACATCATG
>JBAMIB010000119.1:3495639-3505872 GCA_037177415.1 Kaempferia rotunda | reverse complement strand
ATCAAAAATAAAATCACCTTAAACGAGCCGAGCTCGAGCCCTTTAACGAACATGTTCATGAGCTGATGAGGTGAATATCCTTGAGCTCGAGCTCGGCTCGATTGAGCTCAAAATCGAGCTCGAGTCGATAAGATAAACAAACATATTCAAACAAACTTTTTATTGAATTGAGCTCCAAATAGCTCACGTTTGATCTATAATTTTATAACCTACACCTCTGAATTATTATTAAATTCATTTCTCTCTCAATTAAATTCATTATTATTCCTATTACTAAATATATACCTAACGTGCTCTAAAATGTTGTAAATAATATGTTAAAATTCTTTAAACAGTGCCTCTTTTGTAACTGGTCCGGTCCAGTATTTGGTTCGGGTCGACCGGAAAATCGTGGCGTATCCCCCACGTCAAATATCTCGGGGGTTCGCGTCACTGTGCCAGCTCGAGGACGAACTCAGGTCCCGTCCGCTTGGGTTCTGGTTGATGATGGCGTCTAGGGTTTTGTCAGGGGTTGCTCGACGCACCGCCGCGCGCCGGCTGATTCCGCCCTCTTCCAGGCCGGAGGCGATCGGAAACCGCTCCGTTGGTTTGCCTTCCGCAAAGGCATCGGCTCTGGGATCATTGGCGAATTCATCGTTCAAGGCGAGTTTCTGTTTGTTTTCTTCTAAGGCCTTATTCATCGTACTTGATCTCGGCAAGTTTTATTTTTCTCCGTGTGCGTTATTTATTTTGAATTGAGATTCCGGGGCTTCATCGATGGATGGGTTCGACTTGGTCTCATTCTCTCTCAGTGGCTCCTCTTTCCTGACGTCTCCTTTTACGAGTGAATTTGGTTGCCCTTTGGTATGCAGCCTCCTATCTATTAAACCAATACGATGTCAGTTGTTTCTTACGGAACCGTTTCGTTTGGAATGATTATTTGGAGAATAAATCATTCCTTTCCTGAAGTTTTGGTCATGTTTTTTTTATCATGTAAGTCTGGTCATCTTACTTTGAGAGTGTTCCGACTTACCCGTTGTCATTGCTTTGTGAAATATCAATGAGAATTTGGATTCCTGCTGATGCATGTTCAATTTTCTGTTGAAATTTGAAGATATACTGGCTTTTACTCTTACTATAAAGACTGAATCACACAATGAATTTGGCATTACAGAAGCTAAATATGCTATCTAATTTCATGTGTTAATGTATGATCCATTAGTTAGTTTTGTTGGAGGTACTTACGTTGACTTTTTTTTTTCTGCTTCTATCTCAGTAAGACTATAAGAGCATGGCTTAAAAAGCGCATGTATAACACATACTGCATGCGCGGATACAGGTGGTCAATACGTAAACATTAGAAAATTATTTATATTGATGACTAAACGTTTTGTCACTGTCAAAACAAGTGTTAAGTTAATATTTACGAATTACAACCTACTAAATAGGTTAACTTGGTGATTTAAATTAATATGATTTTTGAGGTTTAGATGAATGAAATGAGGTCTTTTAATATGCTTTTTGAAACAATGGGTGAGAGAAAGCTAAAACTCTCTTTTTTATCAACTAATCATTCAATAGAAGCTTTGAAAGAGCCATTTGAAGATTGGGACTTAGGAACCAGTTCACATAGTCAATAAACTAATTTACTCTGATGAGCATGTTTTTGACTATGATATAACTTGTATGCAATCTATCCAATCAATACTGACCATGGCTGCAATTGAATCATGAAAAATTGGAAAGGTTGTGGACAAGTCGTCAGTACATTTGATTTAAAAAATTTATGTTAACTTAGTTTCTCTTTGTAGTTCCTTGACAATGATGCACCTCAAGTCTGTGACTGTTTTGATAATTTCTTAATGACAATGCTTGCTTGATGGCATATACAGAAAGTTTTTTCATCTAAACCATCATGCATTTTCTGCTCCCAGTGCAATGTATTCAACTATTGAAGTCACAGTAAAATATTGGATTGAGGCACTTAATTAATTATACAGTTTTTTCCCTTCATTTTGCAGGATATCCTAAATGGCGAAGGTTAGCTAATTTTGAAGGCTTTTATGTTCCGTTTTCAATCATAAATCTTGTCCTCAAGTAATGAAAAGTTATCAGCATGTCATTTCCCGTATAATTTCCCTCACCTTTGCTATTTTTCCTTTTCATTCAATAATGTGCATGTAAACATAACCATCCTTCTACAATCATTGCCATGATTTTTAGTCATTTTCTTATAATTTGTATAACATATCATGCAAATGCAAGGTATGTTACTCCAAATGTTCACAAGTATTTAACATAGGTATGGAATTAGGTGCTAACTCCACATTTTCTGAAAAGAAAATTATTAAGCATAGTCAATAAGGGTTTGATGGCGGGTTAATTGAATTGAAGAGGCCTAGCAATGCAAAATAAAAGCAAGATATTTGCATGTAAAAATCCTTTTCTCTTTTGAACTGCTTATGCTTATTGTAAGAAATACATAATCGTAATTATTGCCATTCCACTGGAAACTACTTATATCTTTGTTCTTGTCTGTATTCCTCTAGAAGTCACAATAATGCATAGTGTGTTGGTGAACGTGTAATGCAATTTTATCATGCTCTGGCATATAAATTAATCTGATCTTGGAGACGGTCCCTTTTTATTATATTCTAGATAATTATGCTTAGTCACTAAATAACTTGCTAATCAACAGTCTGTCATAAGAGAGTACCTCAAAAATTACTTTTTCTATTTTTGTTCAACACTCCTGTCACAAATACTATAATGAATTTGTTTTAAAGATGGGCATGTGACAACCAAGATATTGAATTTGTCTTATATTCAGTTATTCACACTGAAGTGGACAGTTTATATGTTGAGGTATATACCAAATGAAACTTCTACTGATGCCTTGTTCAAAATAGTCTAAGTCATATCAATTTCATTAGTTTCATTTTATTTTTTGGGATATAGCTTTGATTAAAAGTGTCTTCCCTCATCTGGATATTTTCCTCTTAATACCTTTGGTCAATTAATCCCTATTTATTAGCCTTCAAATGAACTTCATAAATGTGCCAACAACGTATTCATTTTATCCCTCTCTTATAATTATGATATTTTGTAGAAGGGCACAAAAGGAGATTATCCTTCAAAACCTTTGGCCATATAATCCCCATCTGCTAGTCCTCAAACGAACAACATAAATGTGCTGACATGGCATATTCATCATAATGAAGTTCCAAGAATACAATGTGACACAATGAATTGTCTTAATGTACTTCTGATATTTTGCCCTCTTTTTGATAAATATATACCATATGTTTAATTTGTAAGAATTAATCATGATGTAAAACATTAGTTTAGTTTAGATCCTTCCTTAGCAACTTAAGCTTTTGGTTTGAGTCAAGTTAGTGTTAGTACACTTTTACTCCAAAAATTAGTTAAGTCTGGATCATTGATTAGTACTCAAAAGACCCGTGTACTTGAAATCTTGACTTTGTTAATTTCATTTCAGGCCTTTTCTGCATATGTTTTGGGATTTAACTATAGAAAATTTACCCTGTAATTGAGCATAGATTAGATTATGAGTTAAGAACATCCTTTGCGCTGTGTCAATCATTTATCTTTATGATATCAAGTTCTTTCATTCTAGTTTATCATCTAAATGCACATTTTTCTTTCATCAGGGTTTTCTTAAAGTATCTAAAACTAGCATTCATCATTGTACCTGGATTTATGTTGTCAGGAATCCTACTATTAATGACATAATGAGTGGTCTTCTGAAGTTTATTTACTTGACAAACCGTTATTTTCAACTTGGCTAGTTTTCAGTTGGTTTGACTTGCAAAGAGTTTCTCTTTATATGGTGAAATACTATTATATGCCAGGGCTTCCTTCCCTTCTGTGCTCCTTTCCTCCCTCTTTTATTTAACTGGTATATTTGTTCTCAAGGGTTTGAGAGTAGATTGCGAGTTAACACAAGTTTTCCACATGACTTCCAGAAAAAATTGCCAAATTCTCCAGATGGCAATTGGTCAACAGAAACCCTGCAGGTCAACCTAATATTTACAAAAGAAAACCTGGCATTTTTCCATGTTTAGCAAGAACTTGTGCATCAAATTATTCCACATCGGAACAAAAGAGAAGTGAGGTTTGAATTGAAGTTGCACTATTGATTTTTCAATTGTCATGTTAATTTTACTTCCATGCTTTGATTCTATGCTATTGTACTTAGTTTCAGTTCTGGTTTCCACTTGAGAAGATTATTGTCTCACTGATATGATTTAGAAAAGAAGGATTTGCATATGATTATATTGGCTTGAAAAAAATTTATGATAATCCTATAAACTTTTCATGTTGTTTTATAAAGAAATATCTAACAATTATATCGATGCAATAAAGGGCATGATCTAGTCATCAGTAATAGGGCTATTGGGAATGTGATAAATTAATTTTCTCATTGCTGTAAGCTAAGCTCTATGGTTACATTTTTTCTTTATGTTAGTACTAGATGAATTCACTAATTGTATTCAACATAAATCTCTTTAGTGTACAGTTAGCTTTAAGTTTCTAAATTTGATATGTTTGTACTAGATGAATTCCTAATCATATTCAAGTTAAATCTCTTTACTGTATGTTATTCACAAAATAAAATAGTATTTATTGACAAGTGGAGATAGACTACTGGAAGCTTGAATTATGGTGAAAAAAAAATAGAAACTACGAAGTTCAAGTTCAGTAGAACCAAAACTAAATGTATTGATCATAGTTTACATAATAAGAAAAGAAGTGAGGTAATAGTCAAGATGAATGGGCATGCCATTGCTGAAAGAGCTTTAGATATCTTCTATTGTATGCATTATTCAATGACAAAGAGATATTGATGAAAATACATTACTAGGATAAGTAATGGTAGTTGAAAATGGATTGACGCTTTTAGAATTTGTGATTGTAGGTGAAAATGGAAAATTTTATAAAACTCTTGTACAATCCACCTTACTATATGTATTAGAGTATTGGGTTGCTAGGAAATAATATATAAAAAATTAATGAAGGAAGATGAGAATACTGAGATTGATGTGTGGGAAGACTAAAAAGGATAAAATAAAAAAAGATAATACATGTTTCACGAGTGATTCACTGAGTGCCATCCTTGTTCATATGGATTGGTTAAATTCTCAACATTTTACTAGATAACTTAACTCAAAATTTTATTAAATAGCTTAACTGAAAATTTTATCTTATCTTCTGAAGTCTTATCATAGTACTTATTAACATAAGCCAACTCACTTGGTTTTTTATGGTTAGCTCATTATTAATAGGTCGTAAAGATCCTTATAATAGCTAGCTATCAAAACTTATCAAAGAATATAGATACTGTTGAAGTATACTCTTTGATGCTTTCTTCTCACTCTTCATGAACTTCAACAGTTAGATATAACAACTGATCTATTAGATTTAGGCAGCTAGGATGGTTAGACCATGTCTTCTTTTTGCTGACAGACCAATCTTATTAAGTGACTAGTCATTTTGTGGCTCTAACTGTAACAATTTGTCAGAGTAAATATTTCATTGCCAACGAATCACTATGTGGAGAAATCATGGAATAAGATAGTGGATTCTCGGTATGGCATAGTTATCTCATAACTGTCTGAGTGCTGAAATGATAATACAGATAAGCCTAACAAGGTTAACCTATGATTTATTGGTTATTCTACTTTCAAAATTGATCATAATGTTGTATAAGAACTATGTGTCAGTTATAGTTTATAAGAGCTGATTCATACAAATTTCTCAGGAGAGCAGAAAAGATATATCAACAATTGAAGATCCCTTTGATGCACCTACATACAACATTCCAGAAAAGCCAGTGACATTTACTGAGGGTGCCTCATATAGTCTTGTAATACTTGCAGGATTGGGTGTTGCAGGCGTGGCTGCTTATGCTGTTTTTAAAGAGTTAATTTTTGAGCCTAAAGAGTAAGATTTACATCATTTTTTATACTCTGATATCATAGTTTAGTTTCAAAGATTAACACTAACAACATATAGTTTTCAACTATATGATATGTTTTGACTCAACTTATCCTGCATGAAGAATGAAGTAAGAAGTATTCAACTTGTCTTGTCATGTGATGAATAAAAAATAATTACATTTTCTGTTAATTATGCAACCATTCTTTTATGGTTATTTTCCAAACTGTGCGATGAATAAAAAATAATTATATATGTTAATCATGCAACCATTCATTCGTGATTCTTTTGTAAGTGGAATAGTTTCAGCTTTTGCAGCTGCTTACAGATTGACTGCAATTGTTGGAACTATAAACTTGGTACTCAACTTTTCAATGCATGTGGTTGGATGTGTATTTTCCGATTTATCTGAACCAACATTAATTGTCTGACACTGTTTTTTGTCTTAAGCATGCAAGTCAAGAGACAAAACACTTGATTGGCTACTATCCAATTGTTTTCTTTGATGGAGGGAAAGGGTGAACAAAATTATTCATCAAAGATATATAGAAAGATTTTTAAAATATTTTTTCGAGCTTGGATTTTAGCTCTATTTCATGTGAAAGTGATTTTTTGTCCAAATTGGATGAAAGCAGTATAGAGAACAACTGAAAAAGATTGCTTCAGTGGTTTCCTTCCCTCTAACTTTTCCATCAAAGGAAACAAAAAAAAATACAGCTGCTAAAATCTTCTTATCCTCTTTGTTTTTCTTCCTGGTTTCTTTCCCTTGTAGGAAACACATCTACATGTCACAAATAGATCTGAGCATGGATTGGTAGGGTTTGGGGACTGAAATTTAGATCTTGGCTGAGATTGAAAGTGGAAAGCTGAAATCAGTCCAATTCTTGCCGGCAAAATGATCACGGAGAAATATTCTATTTTGATTTTTGAATGTGTTCCATTAATATAGTTGCATGATTGAATCACTATATAGATAAAAGCATTTCTCATGCATTTGTTTTAATCTTTGTTGTAGGTACAAAATTTTTGGAAAGGCACTTGAAAGGGTACAGAATGATAGTCGGGTATGTTCCAGTGGCCTAATTGAATACTTTTCTTAAATGGCTGAATCAATGCCCCTACTCGCTCATTTGGGAGTTGTTTCATATTATTTACCCATGCTATCTTACCATATTTGGCAGGTTACTGTTAGAATAGGCCACCCTGTTACTGGATATGGCCAAGAAAGCAGAAACCGTGCTGCTCGTCAACGCATTCCCAATAAAGTTTGGACTGATGAAGCTGGCATTGAGCATGTCGAGGTTATTATCTCCCAATCTTATCAAAATATCTCATTTAGCATTTGATTGTCTAGGACCTTGCCTTAGGAAGCCACAGGTAATTAGGCCTTTGGTTTGACTATCTGAGATAAATACACACACACACATAATGGAAGCTTGCATTTTCTATATTTGCTCAGTGTACATGTGCAATGTAACTTGTCAACAATATAAATTTTCAAGAACTAATATTGATAACTCACAATAATCCAACTACATCAAAATGAGGTCATTAGCTTAAACTGTCAAACCCAACGATCATCCTATATGTTATTTGTTTCTAGCATAACCGAAAGAAACCAGGACATCATAATATCCTGCTGTGGACATTTTTTTTTTCCAGAATTGATCCACTGCCTGCCTTAGAAAAAATTGAATATTTCTCAATGAGTTGCTTAACTTTAATCATAAGACATTTGCTTGATAGCTTAAGTTGTGCTTATATGTTGTTTAACTTATACGATGGCACAATTGGAAGAGAGAGGACAAATATTCATATGCGAACTAGTATAAATTTATCCAAATTTCTTGCATTTTTTTCTTGAAAAAGAAATCTGAATTTGCTGTGCAAAGCAGATTAGCTCCATACTGGAACATTGAAGTACACACCAACCTTTCTCCGTAGAATTCTTACTTTACTTGACATGACCATTATTTTCTAAAGATGCATTCCGTAATGAACAGTTTGATTGGCATCTTGTATTCATGCAGGTAAACTTCCATATTCGCGGACCTAATGGATTTGGAAAGGTGTATGCAGAAATGTTCAAAAACCAATCCGATAAGGAGTGGATTTTCACATACTTGATTGTCGAGATTAAGTCTCCATCGCCTGCACAGTTAATGCTAGAGTCGTATGTTCCTGCATAATGGACGCCTGGGATGCTTTTCAATATCTCCAGATTTTAACTGTCTGAACCGTCACTCCAGAGCCAGGATACTGCTCATGCTTTGTTCGGTTTGTTCCAACTTTTGACATGGCTGAATACACTGGATCATTTTTGACGAATTTACTCCTTGTATTGATTTTGATGGTGAAGCTAAGAATGGATGGAGCCGGAGATTTTACCGATATTTTTTGATAATGAATCTTATTCTTTGCTTTTGGTGCCTGTACCTACTGATGGATATTTAATCTCTGCCTGGCCACTATACTATGAGTGGCTGCTTCCAATAAACAAACTTTGTCGATCTGAACTATTGGCATTGTCAATTAGTATGCTCATCCAATATGTTCTTGCTTTGCAATGATGCTTCTCAAAGTGCAGTCAATTTGAGGTCACAAGTTTCATGGTATGCACATTTCATTTTGAAATTGTTTATTTTAGTTGCATAGGTATTAAATTGTTCATATTGATGAGTTGATAATGATTTTCTTGTTGATCTTTGGATATTTACATTATCCCTTTTTGATACATAACGTTCACACTTCGATGACTGAGGTCACAAGTTTCACTCATTTTGACATTGAGCCATCTTGTTGATAATGATTGTTAGTTTAGACATTGAGCGATCGTGGGTGTACAATGGGTGGAAGTTCTAGGGTTCAGGAATTGCAAAGGATGAAAATGGGTTAGGTTTAGCCTTCCATAGATAATCTATACTGAGTCGAGTTGGGCTCGAACCCTAAGCGGGTGCTGGTCCCAATGCTTGAGCTTGACTTAACACATTCTTTGCTCAGTTTGGTCAAAAGTTTCCTTATGGACCTTTCGAAAGGAGCAAAAGATTATATTTTGCCCTTAGAATGGTTAGTTAGAAAACTTTAATCCTGAAAAGTACTATGGTCCTTTTGCTTTCAAATTCTATATGTACCTATAAATATTCCTTAAAGTTTCTTATTCAAGTACAATAGATATTGAAATTTCCTGTATTGGCATGGGTAATGTCCTAGCAAACAAGGGTTGCTCAGTTAAGCTTGTCCCAACTTGAGGACAAGTTAAGCATGACCTACACCCATGAAATTGTTTGATGCACAAGTTGAATTGACTTATATTTGATATTCTTAAATAGTCAAAAACATTGTAGTTGACATTTTTTGTATTATTATCATTTTGAAATTTTCAAGTCAAACATCAACTTTTACTCTTTCTTTCTTTTTTTTCTTGACTTGCAGATTCTTCTGGTTGTATAAAGAATTGGCAAAACGGTATAAGGAACAAATGGAGGGAAAAAGAAAAAGGTTGAAAGAGAGACATCCAAAGAGGTTGTTCTTTCTTCCCCACCTTATCTTGGTTCTTTTTTTTATTCTCGATTAAAGATAAAAAGATAATTCTTATTTTTAAAATCATCAAATTAAATATTTTTTATTTTAAAAATGAAATAGGAAGAATTATGTATTTCAGACAATATTTTAATTATTTATTTCTTAATTTAAAGTAAAAAAATTATAGAATTAAATAAATAGGAATATAATTCAAGGTAGTAGTTTGAAATTATGTCATAGTCATATTAATTATGTGAGAAATACAACCATAATTTGTAATACAATATTAAAACTAATTTAATTTGTGTGATATTATTCTTAATTTTTGATATTTTAGAGGGAAAAAATTATGTTGTGGTTTGAAATAGAGGTGCAAATGAATCTAATAGAACCGAATAAAAATATTGATATTTGATTTTGAGTTTAAAAAAATATATGATATTTCAAATTTCAAAATATAAATAATTTTAATTTGAGCTCTATCGGTTATAAAAATTAAACTTGAGTTCGATTAGAATTGTTGTAACCAAGCATATTCAAAAATGGCTTAAATTTAAATTTGTTTCAAATTATTTAAATCTCAATTTAAATATATTTAAGTTAAAATTATATAAAAATAATTAAAATTTAATTTAAGTTCGGCTCCTGAGTAGTTCGTGAATAATTGAAAAAAGTATTATGGGTTTAAATTTAATTTGAAAAAATTATGGAACAAGTTTAAGTTTTAAGTTTATTCGAATTTGATAATTTTGAATAAGATTTTAATATATTTTT
>JBAMIB010000119.1:3446986-3460884 GCA_037177415.1 Kaempferia rotunda | reverse complement strand
ATATGAGAGAAATATATGCTCAAACATGTTAACTTTTGATCTTTAAATTTCATATGACAATTTTATCATGTCTTAACCCTTGTATGGTCTTGAGGAGACATTCCACGGGCGACTCAGCTCACGGGCGACTCATCTCTTCCACCTGTTTGTATGCGTACGTAATGCATGCTTTAATTGGCTTGTCTGGAATTTAATGGCGGTATCTTTTTATTTGATTAATTTTGACGGGTTGTAAAGAATGAGAGCTAGTTGGTGAGTGAGACTTTGGCGGGGACGGAAACGGGCTTGAAATGATGCTGAAATATATTGCCGGAGGAAGAAGACGACATTGCGTATAAAGGTAATTAAATCTGGGAACAAAGAAAAGTGGCAAAGTAAGTAAACAAGTATATATTCTTTGGGGAACAATGCGTTAAACTTTTTCTCATTTGTATCGCAAGGATATTTTATTCTTCGAAAGAGAGAATATGAAGGGGAAAAAAAAAGGAAAGAAAAAGGTTAGAAAAAGGAATTGAATAAAAAGAGAACTATAATATTTAGAATTATCCGATATCATATCTAGCAGTTTAGTCTAGAAAGAATAAAGGAAGATGTATAGGAGTGGGATTCATTAAGTTAAAGAGAATCTTCAAACTATAGTAAATATTTTCCAAGCTGAAATTAAATTGATAAGTTTCCAACAATATTTGAAATAAAATCCATCTGATAATATTGGTTTTTATTTTTCTATTTCGTTTTATCTAATTCAAATTTAGATAGGATGTTTGTGCCTTAATATATATATATATATATATAATTTTTTTATCCTGCACAGGCGCCCTACGTGACTAGCGTGGACAAATCTGTGCAAAAGCGCCTTCAGGTGCACTCTTTGCCAAATAAAAAGTGGGGCGACCGTTTAGGGTAAGAAATGTATGTATGTATAATAAAAAGGTGTATAATAAATACTTTTCAGAAATTAAATGTATTTTATTTAAAAAAAATAAAAATAGAGTACAAAATCATCACTCTCGCTTCCACAATTACACTTCTCGTGTGGCTATAAAACGATGGCGTCCGCCGCCGTCGCTCTCTCTTCCCTCCGTCTTCGACCTATTGCCGCTGCCGGAGCTCGACCAAACGACAGAAACTCTAGGAGAACTTCTCGCCCCAACCCTAACCTCAAGTACCGCAAGCCCCCCGACACGCCTCCCTCCTACCGCTCCGCTGGCGGTGCTGGGGAAGCTACCACTTACACTAGGCTCCCTCCCAAGGACGATTTCTCCGGGGACCCTTCCGTCTCTGGGATCTCCTCGATCGGGGAGATCAGGTTGCGAGAGTCGCCGGTTCCAGCCTTGGACTCCGCTAAGAAGCAGCATTCCGACCGCAATCGCCGTGGAAGGCAAGAGAAGAAGGACAGAGGTTCCAACTTTGTGGAAGACATCGACGAAGACGAAGACGAAGAATGGCAAGAGCTTGAGGAGTTTGGGGGCTTCGATTCCAATCCCAATTCCATCTTCGATCCGTCCCTCGGTCCGCCCCAATTAATTATGAGAGAGTCGAAGGGTCAACGGGAAAAGAATCGTGCACGGAATTCGACTTCCAATTCAAGCAGGAACGTTTATGGTCTGGGTATTACGGAAGAGGCTGACGATGAGGATTTTTTGGATTTTGAGTCGCCGGATGATGAGGTGATTTTGGCATATGATTCCAGTCCTCCCGAAATTGAGGCATCGGGTTTGGAGTTGGACTCGCAAGCCGATGGAGAAATGCAGGATTTTTTTGACGGGGAGGAAGAGTTTGGAGAGGAGGAAGTGAAGGAGAAGGGAATTCCTGCGATTATGAGGTGCTTTGATCGAGCAAAAATATATGTTAAGGCCGGGGATGGAGGGAATGGAGTTGTGGCATTCCGGCGTGAGAAATTCGTCCCTCTTGGTGGTCCATCTGGAGGAGACGGAGGAAAGGGAGGAAACGTGTATGTGGAGGTTGATGGCGCAATGAATTCCTTGTTGCCATTTCGTAAAAATGTGCACTTTAGGGCTGGGAGAGGTGGGCATGGGAAGGGAAGCAAGCAGGTTGGAGCAAAGGGGGAGGATGTCATCGTGAAGGTGGCACCTGGAACGGTGATCAGAGAGGCCTTCAAAGGCGGCATGCAAGGTGAGGTTTTGCTCGAGCTAATGCGTCCTGGGCAGCGGGCGCTTCTGTTGCCTGGGGGGAGGGGTGGGAGAGGTAATGCATCATTCAAATCAGGAACTAATAAAGTACCCAAGATTGCTGAAAATGGGGAAGAGGGTGCTGAAATGTGAGTGCCTACTTTTCCTTATATATATATTTTTGTGGACTTCAATTAAATATGTTGCTCCATCTCTGAATAAGAAAAAAAAATCTCAGTGATAGACTCTCAAATAAGTCGACCTAGCATTTTCAGCTGTGGGTTGGATAAAATCTTGAATAGACTGCAAGCTAAATTCTGTGCAGCTTCTAGTTCTTTTGTTTAAAAAAAATACAACTTACGTGAGTCAGTTCCAACATATCTTGGCCTATTCATGAGATGGTTAATTATAAACTGCAAGTGTTTTTCATAGTACTCAGTATTCCTTTGTTGTGGTCAAATACTTATAGATGTGATATTTATCTTTATTTGTGAAAAAAAATTTGGAAGGATCTTAATTCTTGGTAGGAATTAGATCGTTATGATGATTCTTAGGAATTAGGATGCACTTTCTTTCACTATGATTGATCGTCTTGAAGTAACATGGTCAAATAAAGAGACAGCATTCTGTTTTGACAATTATTCTCATTTGCCTATTAGGATTTAGATGTGAGGTAAATATCAACGTGAATGGTTCTATTATTAAATAAAAGATGATCTATCTACTATAGCCGCACTCCATCATAGAATATTGGATAACTCAATTCTGACTTATAATCTTATTGTTTTCGGATGTGCTGGAACAAATCGCTTGGTGTCATTGACTTATACCAGGAATCACAATCATGTGGGTATTAGATTAGACTTACCACTCCACTAAGATAGTAAAATTACTCGGACAAAATTGTGATGGACTCAAATAACTGATAAATCCCTGCACTGATCTAATTGCCAAAGTAGGTTTTTGTCTAGGCTGTTGATATGGCCATCAAGACTTGTGATATAACATATATTATTGAGAAAGAAAAGCCTTTCCATTTCATGTATTAGATGAATGACTTCAACTTGGAAAATCAAATGAATAGTTCTAATGAAACTAAGAAAAACTGAACAATGATAATACACGATCTCCATTGCAAAATTATGATCTAAAATAAATATGTTGATATAACTGTTTGAACCAGATTAAAAACTCAAAAAACTGATCGTGCCAGACTACTTGTATCACAACTCCTTGCTTGGTTATGAGCTATTTATCATGTGAATAAGCTCCCGGTTTTGAAGAATTGGTGTGAGGCAATAAACTGCTAGAGCAGATTAATTTTCATTTTTAAAAACATAGGTTTGGCATCTTCCTTTAGAAACCAGTTTAATCAAGTTAGTTTCCTCCTTTATGTGATTTTTTTTTGTTCCGCTGAGATTCTTAAATTGGTTAGGTAACAAAATATCCTTCAGGTGGTTGGATCTGGAACTAAAGCTGGTAGCTGATGTTGGAATTGTGGGTGCTCCAAATGCTGGAAAAAGCACACTTTTAAGCGCTATAAGTGCTGCCCAGCCAACAATTGCTAATTATCCCTTCACAACTTTGCTTCCAAATTTGGGAGTGGTTTCGTTAGATTTTGATGCCACCATGATTGTTGCTGATCTACCTGGTTTGCTTGAAGGTGCTCACAAGGGCTTTGGCTTAGGCCATGAATTCTTAAGACACACTGAAAGGTGTTCTGTCCTGGTAAGAATTCAAAATTTAGCCACCCAGTTACTGTCACATGAACTTGGAGACGAATTCTATTTATGGGATTTTGTAACTATCATATTGTTTGGCCATTCATTCTTTTATCCTTTCTGCAGGATAAGTTAAGCATTCAATATGCTTCACTACACAATCTACAATTTTATTACATTGAAGCATCAGTGAATATGTGAAATTTCCTTGTAATGCAGTATTGACATGTTTAATGTGTTTTAATCTATCCTTTTAATCAATTTCTAGAAAAGTGATAGCCGTATATTATATATTTTCAACATTTCATTTTTTTCTGAGAAAAGTTCGTTATGCTGTCAGCCTGTCAGTCAGTTTTTCTGACTCTCTTTGTGCATGACTACGGAAGACTGAATAGATCTCTTTTAGTCTTGTCAATCTTTTGTCTCTTATGATTCCTTTCCCTTAAGTTTCAGTTATGCAGGATGATGCACTTAACCTTTCCATTTGCAGTAAACAAAGGGTGTCCAAATCTGTTAATAGGGTGATTCCTTGTGTGGTTGTTGACTTTTTGGATATATCTCAATAGTTAATTCTTGAAGGCTCTTTGTGATAGTTGAGTTGGTAGCTGGTTAGTTATTTGTGCTTCAGTTAAGATTCCTTTTGTTAATCATCCCATAGTCCTCCACGTCTGATTGTTTCTTTTTTTTCCATAGTTCTAAAAGTTAGTAAGAATTTAATTTGTAGTTTCACTGACCATTTAGCATATCAACTGTTGCTTCTAGAAGTCTATGTATAATCTACTTTTATGAGTACCTAAGAAATTTCTGTGTTTTCTGGATCCTCAGGTGCATGTTGTTGATGGTTCAGGGCAGCAGCCTGTGTATGAATTTGAGGCAGTTAGATTGGAACTGGAATTATTTAGCCCAGAACTTGCTGATAAGCCATACATTGTCGTGTATAATAAAATGGATCTTCCAGAAGCATATGAGAGATGGAACACATTCAAGGAACACCTACAAGTTCATGGAATCCTACCTTTATCTATGAGTGCAATGAATAGGCAAGGGACACAAGATGTTGTCAACGATGCCTATGGTCTTCTACAACAAGAAAGGAAACGAAAGGAGGAACTTGAAGGTAATTATTTTTCCATAGTTTTACTTCCTAGTTCACACTTTGGCATTTTGTGGTGCCGTGCATTTTTTAAGTTGTATGTTAATTAGAGGTGCATCATTTAGAAAAGTTCACACTCGCATTGCCTTGTTTCTTCGATAATAAGCCTTTCGCTAACTTATGTGTTACTATGTGCATATTGTTTTTTCATTTCCAATGTGAGACTTTTCTTCATCACAAAATTACTGGCACGAGTGATGCAATAATGAGTTAGGTAGTCATTAGGATAATGCATAGTTTCTTGTAGTAATGCCAATGTATAAGTACAGAATGTGTAATGGTCCTATTATGTCTAGAGCAGATGACTTCATCTGCCAAGTGTTTCTGTTTCATGTTGTTGCTTTAGTCCTTCAGCCACCTGATGCTGTTATTGAGCCCTCTGTTTTGTAGATTTTTATTTGCAAGGTGGTCAAGCTCACTTTTACATTGTCTACCTTTTTTGTTGCAACTTGATGCTGCAGAATGGACTGGTCCATTGAATCTCAATCATGTTGCGGATTCAATACAAAAGGAAAGAAGCTCTTCCATGAACGACTTCCAAATTGTTCATGATAGCAGCTCCAATACATGGCATGTCGAAGGAGCTGGATTAAGACGTTTTGTTCAAATGACAAATTGGCAGTATGTCTTCTTCTTGGACTCATTATTATTTTATGGTATAACAAAATTATCTTCTGGTTGTATAAATTATTCATATTTAATATAACATTACAATAGCCCTAAGTTGTTTTCAGCCTCCTCCCTATGAATAGAGGGGCTCTGTTTGACCAAGAAACATTCAAAAATTTCCTCAACTGGCAAGTTTCATAAAAAATCTTGTTAACTAGGCAGGATTGCAAGAAGATTCAAACACCATTAACAACTTTCATAATTCATTGTGCATTATAAGCAAAAGTCCACTATCCTATGTTTGAGCATAAATATTTATATCCTTTTGAAACAATGCAGAAAATTAGACAACTGACGAAAGATCTTTAGATTCAAATTAGCAAAAAGCTAAAAGATATTAGATAAAAGCACACTTGGAGAATTTTTTAAGAGGATACAATAAATAATGCAAATGTGTCTCAAAAAGAAAATCAGCCATCGTATTGCATTGTTGACACGGACTATGAATTCGTTAATAAGGTTTATGATACTGGAATATAACATTATATATTTGATACCACCTTACGTTCTGTGGAAGAATGCTTCACGTTGAGATTTTTTATTTGCTATGTTTTAATTTTGGATGGGGAGGTTACAAGAATTATATAAATAATAGATCTCACTGTTGGATATCTGACAATTTTCAACATGATGGGGACAGATATTCTGAATCTTTGAGAAGATTCCGGCATGTTTTGGAGGCATGTGGTGTTTACAAATCTTTACTCAAACAAGGTGTCAAAGAAGGCGACACAGTTATTGTGTCTGAGGTATGTTTTAAATCCTTCCAACCATTTTTCTTTTACTTTGGTAACGGTGATACGTCCAAAACTCAGCAAGTAGTAAAATCTAAAAAAAATCCTTTCAATTTGAACTTGATTACATGCTTTCATGGAGTTGTGTAATTTCATTAATTGATTTAACCTAGTATTTCTTTGATTTTTGTTGGTGATCTGTTTTTTTCCACAAATTTGCCCCTTTCAAAGATGGAGATGGTATGGCATAATGAGGCCGAGAAGAATAATCTGCCAGGCACGAGAAAACATGCAAGTGGTTCTGTAAAATGGCCACTTTGTTAGTGGAGTATGCAATATGGTATGTCGAAGATTCAATTTCTAATTAAATCACCAAATTGTTCTTTATTACAAAACTTGTTCATTGTTTGAATCTTTGATTGATAGGCTTTCTATAAATTCAGTTTGGTTTCTAAGAAATGCTTGATTGGTTACACATACTTTATAATTGGACTTCTTCGATGGAATCTAAATCTAAGAAACCCAAATTTTGTTGTTTATTTTATGTTTCCTCATGCCTTATCTTTGTAGAATCCATACAGTTTGTACCAAGTATTCTAGATAAATAATATCTCTCAATTTCATTATCAGTTTGCATTTCGCTCACTTTGAGAGATGTAATCCAGTCATGTTCTAGATATTATTCTTAGGTAATTGCCTGAATATGGCTTCTATAGTTCCCAAATGCCCAGTAATGGCCCCCAAGTTTGCAAATGCTATGACAGTATTTTAAGACAAATTTATCTGTCAGCAGAAAATCTTCCACCTCAGCCCTAAACCCTAAAATCCTAAATCACGGCCGAAGTGCAATTTGCCACCTCAGCCCTTGTAAGTAAGATGACATTGTGAAAGCTGAGAAAGCATAAATGACAAACTAGAGCTTGTATTAGCAATCTGAGGCGGAATTGTGTAAAATGGTCTTGATTATCACTAATGGAAATTCATAGTACATAACTAGGAAGTGGAGCTGTGATTGTGAATTACAATGAATGTCTTGGCTTGCCAAGATTTTTGGTGGGTTCAGGTCTGAGAGGTTATTGATTCTACGCTTAAGGGAGGACATGCACTATGCACGTCTGATTCAATTTAGATCTTGAGAATCTGACTTGAAGTGTGATCAAGACCCAATAGACGATGATTAATTATGGAGAAATTTATGACAGATTAATTCATGATTAAAGTGTAAACTAGAAATGTTTCGCAAGAAAGAGGGAAAGCAAAATATTGTAAACTAGATCTTTTTAGTGATTACAACCCGGTTGTCTATTTTACTTTCTAATTAGTTTACTAAATCTTCTTTGCCAAATTTAGGATATAATACAAGATCTGTTCCTTTTCCAAAGGGCCACATTTCTAGTATGAAAGAAGGATTGGATATTCTAACCTTGGCTTTAGTCTAAGTGTGTGCTTCCTATTAAGGAAAAAAATTTTAAAAAAAAATATGCAAGAAAGATTTCTCCAGCAACACTTTTCCTTTGATTTCTTTGGAGGAAATAAGAGAAGGAAGGAAAAATTTAGAGAAATCTTTTTCAGTTTTCCCCCCTATTTTGTTTCTATCTAATTTGGGTGTAAACACTAATTTTCACATGCAATAGAGCTTAAATTCAATATTAAACTAGTTAAAATTATTTTATCTTTGCAAATCTATTTTTGATTAATATTTTTAATAAATAAAGTTTACAAATTTAAGTTATTTTTTGAAAAAAAAAAATCCTTGCTATTTCCTTCCTTTATAAGAAACAGAGCCTAAGAAATCTTTATACTCTTAGCAAAGGTATACTTAAGAAAACAGGGAAAAATGAGTCTGTTGCTTTTCATGCTTAAAAAAAGATGCGGCCCGGCCCTCACTAATGCTTTCTCTTGTATTTCACCAAGACACTTCTTTCCTTCATCATCATACACAAAAAACAAAGGAGAATACAATTACAATACCCTCCAATGGTAGACTAGGCATCTTGAGCTCAAGACTTAGCTGCGGCATATTATGGAGGATTTTCCCTCAATAGGTAGCAGATCTGAGAACTATTAGGATGGGTCTCCAAGTGCACTTCCTCAATTTACCCTCTGGCCGTGGGAAATTTCTGTGGGGCCAAGCTGGTTACCCCAAGATTAGTTGGGCCGAAAGCTTGGATACGTGCCAACTTAAAAAAAAAAAAAAATATTAGATTTTATACAGAGATCATAACTATGCAATCCTTGATTTGGCCAAAGTGATTAGAAGTTTACCTGGACCTAAATTCTTGATGCATATTTCTCACATAAATCTTCCCCTTTCATTTGAACTTTTAGACATGGTTAAAGGAAAATTGTATATGTGGTATGACAAAACATGTTAGAAACAATATGATGGATGTATAGAGGTCTCTATGAGGCAGCAGGGAATGAGTTGGTTTGATCTTGTTGGCCATAGTGTGCCAACTTACGAATAAGCGAAAATTGGTGAAATTAGCTACATTCATCCTCAATGTGTGACAGTAAATTTCTGCATCTCATCATCTATATCATGAATAATGTTGCTGAGTTGTTCTTGCTATTGGAATGAACAGCAGACTTTATATTAAACGCAATTCGCTTGAATGTTGAAATAGAACCACCATGGAAGAAGCTGAGCAAAGAGCAACATCACATTTGGTGTGTGACAACACCAAAACGCATTGTACTTCTCATAACATTACGATATTTTTATTTGAATAATGTCTGTGTAAATAGAAAGAAAGCTCATGTATACCAAACATTTGCTCCCATCTAAACTTACCTTCCTTTTGTTTTTGTCTTCTTAGGGTTCTTTCTGATTTAATAGTGTCATCTTATATGTTTGGTTAATGTGTATGCCTAGTGTGACCCCGTACTAGTTTTAGTTTAGGTATTGCATATGCACACTAAGATTCACATCCATCCAATGTCTATGATCCATTTGCAACAAATACAATAGCTGGAAAATTTGTCTCTTTACCTTATATCTTATAAATCCTTTGATTTATACAATTCTCAACTGTTTCAGTGAAGGTGTATGTATCAGAAGAACATTGGCAGGTTCAAAAAAGATAGTCGATCACCATCATCTAATTTTCTAACTATTTTCTTTTTATTTTGGACTAAAGTATATGGAGATGAGCCTTATCTCATGAACACTACCGAGGTTAACTTGGCAATCATGAGTAGGCTGGAGCAAAGTTTTGCTCTTCTTGTTGAATCAATTCATAGTTTTTCTCTTGTGTGCTGCTATTAGGTCTACCTCTTATGATTAGACTATAATAACATGGATAAAAGGTAGACAATGTATATTAAGTTGATCTTCAAACTCTAATTTAGAATTGATTCACCTCTGTAGCCCACTCCTTATTTCTTTTTTCACTTTGTGTTGTATGTTAAAGTGTCACCTGAAAGATAAGTGCTCGAAGCTACTTGTTTAAGAGTTCATGGCCTTTGAGAATACTCCTGGTGGCAGCTGAGCTCATCACTTGGCGTTCTTAGTGTGACAGGTAACATTTCATCAACCACAATCCCTAACTAGTGCTTCTTACATTTCAATATCGACATGATAAGTCACATACGTGTATTTTTTATGCGCCGTAGATTTATTTGTACTGTATGACAGGATCGCTACTACGGGGAAACTGGTATTGCAAAATTTCGTCTGAGAAGATGGGAAAGAAGAATGTTTGGTATAATGTTCATAGCAAATTTTAATTTAAGCTCCTGTGATAATGCCCATTTAAATTGAATCGAACTATTTTTCTATTGTATTTTTGAGAAATTGATCAAACTTAATTAGCATGGAGATTGAGATGAAATTGAAGAAAAATATTGATTCTTCCATCAAATATAAATCAATGCTAATTGCTTTGGTCTCACTTACTTTTAGACTGAGTTCTTTAGTGTTCATGATGTTTGAGGTGGATCTATTGACACTGTTCGTTGTGTTTGAAGCCTTTTGTATTAATAATATTAATATTAATCTTTTGTTTTTTTTAGCTTTATCTTGACAAGTGGCAAGGCTCTAGTCCTTCTTTCACAACTGGTGCACTCATGAATAGCATTCAGTGTTTCATTATTCAGATAATGATTGTTGGTCCCATTAAGTATGAACCACTTCGTGGTTTGAGCACGAAAATTAGACATCTAACTCGATCGATAAGTCATGTTAACCTCGAAGAGTTAAGTCTCTTTTCTTTGCGTCTGCCCCTATAAATAGGGACCCCGAGAAGCTAAGTAGATGCACCACAAACTAACTCGACTCTTTGAGCTTCTTCCCTTCTCTGTTCCTAACTCCAAAGGAAAGAGAGGAAGAGAGAAGCTCTTAGTGGATCGAAGATGTTGGTCATCACCATCGAAAACCCTGTTCTTACAGCGGCAGGCCTTCTAGGTGATGCACCTTCTTCTTCTTCCTTGATCGGTCCTAGAAGTAGATTGGATAATGTCATTTTTGAATCTCTTCGTGCAGGCAATTTTCTATCCGCAATGGTGGTGCTAGCCCCTGTCTCGACCTTCTATAGGATCTGCAAGAAGAAGTCGACTGAATCTTTCCAATCAGTGCCTTACGTGGTCGGGCTATTCAGCGCGACGATGTGGGTCTACTATGGCCTCCTCACTTCGGATGTCCTGCTGCTCACCATCAACATTGCCGTTTGCTTCATCGAAGTCATCTATCTCTTCATCTTCCTTCTTTATGCTCCCCCGAAGTCCAGGGTAACTAGTCTGGACAAATTGTTGTTCATACCTCACGAACAGCTCGGTTTCGTTCAGCTAACAATTTCTCATTTCGTATTCGATTCAGATATATACGACGAAGCTGATAGCGTTGATCAATGTGGGGATCTTCGGTTGCCTAATTCTCGTAAGCAACCTCTTCATCAAGGAGAGCAAAAGAGCTCGTATTACGGGAGGGATATGTGCTTCGTTCGCAGTTAGTGTCTTCGGGGCTCCTCTCAGTATCATAGTAAGCAAATGATATCGCAAATTTTCCATCTACACTGCTCATTGAAACTCAACACTCGATAGATAGCACCCGATAGCCGCCGAAACCGAAAAACTATTAATTATTCCTTAACATGGTCTCATCCTTTTTTTCAGAGGCATGTAATAAGAACCAAGAGTGTGGAATACATGCCGTTCTCGCTGTCCTTCTTCCTCACACTGTCCGCAATCGCATGGCTTGCCTATGGGGTCCTTCTCGGGGATCCATTCGTTGCGGTATGTATCAACTGAGCTTTGGTATAAACTGATGAAAAATTCTCAACACTAACTCTCCTCGTGTCGCGGCAGGTGCCAAATGTGTTTGGGTTCCTGTTGGGTATCACCCAAATCATCGTATACTTGATCTACATGAACTATAATAAGAAGGGTGATAGCGATGCAAAGATAGGGAGCCAGGAGCTCCCCGAGAAGAAGAGCAGCCCGGAAAGTGAGGCGTGTGAGTGTGCTCAAATGGCAGAAGTGTAGGACCAAGGAGGAGGAAGAAGAAGGTGGTTCAAGTCTCACCCAATAACAATGATCATGAACTCTCTATAGTTTAACTTTTAATTTACGAATCAAATTTAAGGAATGATATTTACCTATTAGCTATGTGTTGTTCTAATAACAGGCACTCTGTTGTTGCCTGATAGATTGGGGGGAGTATATAGGATGAGTGCTATTTTATTATGTATTGTGGTGTTATTGTGTCCATGTGGTTATCGATCGAGTTTAACTTTTATCACTTTTATCGCGGTGCATTTGGTTCGTCCTAATGGTTATTGATTGATTAAAAAAATCAAATCAAAAGAGCACCCTTTCTTATCTCCTCATTTTTAAAAAATTATCAAAACAACATCTTATTTATAATTTTTTTTGCTTAAAATACATCTTCCTCTGTGTTATGCTTAAATCATCACTAGTTGATTTATACAAAATAGCTTTAAGATTGTATAATTTTGACCTAAACTAGGTCAAAACAACTTCAAAGTGAAGCTACCTCGAAGTGGCTTTAACCAAAACTAGGTCAAGAGGTCTAACTTGGTGCAATCTAATAAAAACTATAGATGAGACTGTCATTATTTTGATATTTTTACATTGAGAAGATAAAAGTAATTATAACAAAATATAGATTGGAACCTCTCATCTGTAACCTCTAGTTCCCTCTTAATTCCTTCTTTCATTTACACTTTGAATACCATTTTATTTACACTCAAACTTCTTAAAAGACTATCTTACTCATTAGTATGTCCAAAAATTTATTTGTAGTTAAAATTTATTCTTTTTTACCTTTTTTTCCGGATGAATTCATTGTTTTTTTTAATGTAAGTGAAAATGTTTTGACAAATTTTATCAATTTTAGCATTGATAGAGTGAATTTCATTCTATCACTAATGAGTTAGATAGTCTTTTAGAGAAATTTGAACATAAATGAAACAATATTCGAAGTGTAAATTGTTGGTGCATGATGCACCGATGATCTAAGTTGAGTTTTGATAATGCCAAAGGGTTATAAAATAAGTGTTATTGTTGATCTGACAAGTATGCTTGAGTGTGCAGGAAAGTCCTAGATGAGGCTAGACAAGTAGAAAATCCTAAGGGGAGGTAACCCTAGATCCTAAGGGGAGGTAACCCTAGGTTGTGGAAAGCTTAGTTGCGACTAGGCAGAAAGTATTGGCAGGTCGAGAACATCAGGCGGGAAATATTACAGGTCGAGGATCAGACGTAGATGAAAATCATGGGGGTTGCGAACACCAGGTGGAAGACTGGATGGGTCGGAGGTCGAGCATCCAGCAAAAAGTCCTGAGGTATCGAATGTTGAGCAAAAGTTCAAACGATTTGGATGACCAGGTTGGCAACGCGTAAAATCTCCTAAGAGGAGTAGGTGAGGACACGTTTCCCTGTGAGGGAACGGTAGTTGTCGGTTCGACCTAGGGTTTCACTGGAAATCCGAAGTCAGAATCGGACAGTCTCGAGACTGTCAAAACTCATTTTAATACTGTATCTTATTGTTGTATTAACTCTGTGATGCAGGATATCGAAGCAAGACGAAACTCGGAAAAGTGGTCTTCCGGGCGCTTGGACGGCCCGGGCTCCCTAGGGGTGATAAAGCTTCGCATATCAAGTTTCAGCGAGGAGATGCATCAGCTCCAACGGGGGCGCCCGGACCAGGTCCGAGCGCCTAGAGATGTACTATATAAAGCACTTCGACCAAAAGCTTTGAAACATCATTCCAAGCAACTTTCATAACTGCGCACTGGTTCGAAATGCTCTCTACGACGCCAAAACACAACTCTGACGACCGAAAGCAATATTTTCAGAATTCCAAGTCATCAGTATTGTCTTTTTTTGTTTATTGCTCTTTAATTTGCATACTCTTGTAATTGATTATATAATTATAATTTTGCGAACTGATAGTGAATTGCCCAAAGTAACACTTAACGAGTGTGGACCTTAGAGTAGGAATCGTCAACAGGCTCCGAACCAAGTAAAACCA
>JBAMIB010000119.1:3364598-3375844 GCA_037177415.1 Kaempferia rotunda | reverse complement strand
ATGGGCAAAATTCAAAAAAAAAAAAACTACGGTGGGTCAAAATGGTCAAACTTATTTTAGTATTGCTTTGATATTTGTGCTAGAGGAAAACAACACTATGTAAGGGATCTCCCCCTTGAGTGCTAGTAAGCTTCAATATCAAAACACATTGTTCATCGTTGTTGTACTTGATTGCATTTTTCCTTATGCCCATCGTATTATTTGAGAGTCGAAGTGACTGTGCGGAGACCTGCCCTAGCCTGTCTACTAATGCTTTCTTCTTCTATGTTAGTTCTTTTGTGACATGCATATTAATTAGCATGTGGTACCAAGTTCCTCCTGCTCGAAGTCTTCTAATAGTCAACGTTCAAGCCACCTCGCATGCACGTCCTCTTCTCCGATTTCGAACAGGATCAATAACGATTTTTTTTTTTTTTTTTGCTAATTTCTTTGTAAATTGATGATGATTTTTTTTCATCGCTAAAATTCGTTGCTAAATTGATGTTTTTTTTAAAGTAGTATGCAAGAACTAAGAAGATTAATTAATCTTCATGAACGGACTGCCCCTCTTGATTACTTATCCTATATATTAGAGTAATTTAAGAGCAAGAAGAAAAATCACTCAATATACCAAAATGAGTGTGCCCATCGCGCGTACGTATTTCAAAACAAAAAAAAAAAAAATTGTTAAACGAAAGTATATTATGCTTTACTCTCCAATGTCATGCTTGCATAATATAATAACATATGTATAATTTTGTGTATATATTCAATTCTATATATAATTAGAATGAAGAAATTGATATTACTGTACCATTAATTATGATTAATCCATCATGTAATTTTGTTGAACTCCCTAAAACATCATTATAAATTATCTTCACGTAAACCTCGAACGCAAGGAGAAAATATATTTTGAACTTTAACTTGAGATTTTGAGAAATACAAGTTTTGAGAAAATATAACTTGACATAGAATTATAATATAATATATGTAAGTAGTTGAGAGACTAATTCATCTCTGGCCCGGCCGGGGAGGGAATAAGTGAGAGGGCTGATCGAGTTGGTTGAATCATCGGCGGTGACTCTCATACGTACTAGGAAACTATGAAGAATAATAATTTTGATTGATGATTATTTTAATTTACCCGAT
The DNA here is from genome assembly GCA_037177415.1 of Kaempferia rotunda. Lineage (NCBI taxonomy): Eukaryota > Viridiplantae > Streptophyta > Magnoliopsida > Zingiberales > Zingiberaceae > Kaempferia > Kaempferia rotunda. The sequence goes on along the minus strand of JBAMIB010000119.1, from coordinate 3,374,713 downwards.
ATTCTTCATGGACGCTATCTTTAATTAACTTCATAATATTGTTGGTCTCTAGAGAACTATATATTCAAAATTTGGCTTTAGCCTTTAAGAACTAATAAGAAGTGCTTAATTTTTTTTGGGGGAAAAATTAAGAAAAGAAGTGCCAGCTTAATTGCTCACTTTTTGCAGTAATTAAGTAGTTTAAGCACATTAATTACAAGCCTGCATAATAATCAGTCACCTTTAACCAAAATGGAGGACGGAGCCCGCGCATTCATCTTTGTTTATATATATCGTCGTCGCACTAAATAACTAAAGCACCAACTTTTTTTTTCCACTTTAAATACAATTCCTGCTTCGGTCAAACAGTTATAATCTCCTAAAATCTATGCAATCTTATCATATCGTAACGGCCGAGATAATAAATGAGGGCTTCGAAGCCAAAGAGGTCGGACTTCGACGTGGCAGGGCGTGGAGGGTAATGCCATTGCCATGCTTCCCCGTCGCAAGGCATCAGAGCGACACGAACCGGACGGCGCGGCGCGCGCCGTTACGGACTGTAGCAGTCGTCGGGAATAATAGATAAAGAAATCGTATCGAAATAATGACGTTATAAATAATTCCGTTTTCTCCTTTTTGGGTTTTTATATTTAATTCTCGCCGTACTGTTGATCTCCCAAAACCAATCGGACGGACGAAGCGGCGCGGCGCGGCACGGCACGTTGGACTGGGACCGCTACAAAACGTACATATTTCCACTACTTGAATAAGACGTGTCGGGCCCGACCTGACATGTCATATAAAACGAACGGCGAGTTGACGTCATCTCAGGTGCTAGGTCCATTCGATTTTGAATCTCATGTAGTCAAGGAAATTAATTCACTAAAAGGTTCGGTCAAACTAAAAATAAACAATATTTGATCCACAATAATTATATTATATTTTTTAGTAGGGATCAAATTAATTAGAGTTATTTGAGTTTAAACCTTTCACATAACCTAGAAACGGAACGGACTCTGAGAAGATACGGCCACCTTTTACTTAAAATAAAACTAATTTGACTGAGGGAATTGTATAAGTTAAATTAGAGGATTTGACTTAGTTAATTAGTATAGAGTAGTGTTGGAATAGTGAAGTGGGGATGTGTGGTAGAAGAGTAAAAAATATATTCTAAAAATCACTGAAAATTAAAGCCTCAAGGCTAACTCAGTTGGTAAATGTTTAGGGTTGTGATTGGAAAGTCCGGGAATCGAATAGAGGTTTCACCGCCTCTTAATATATATATATATCCATCTGGGGCCAAAATTAAACAAGTCATCTCACGTGTTTGCAGCGTATATGAAACACAAACGGAGCAATAATTGCAGCTAGCTAGCAAGCAGTACATGTACATTGTTATTTAGTAGCTTTCTTAGTCACACATATTAACACTGGTACGAAATTAAAAACAAAAACAACAAAAAAGTAATCAAAGCTGGAACTAGCGAAGTGAAACCGCTTAATTCAGAATTAGAAACAGTGTGAAATTGGTGATTATTATTAATAGGATAAAGGAAAGGAAGGTGCAGTACTGCAGTGCAAGTTGAAGGTTGCGTCCATTGCCTTCTACGCATTCGGAAGCGGCCACCTGCACATGAGACATGGACGCGGACACGTTAATTCCACCTTCTACACTTGAATTACACACCCTTCCATTTATACCATAATAATTCATTTATTTATAGAAATAGAATGCTGTTACCTCCATTTCTTTATATATTATAATATTCAGGAGAATATATAGAGGGAATGGAATTAATAATTGGATCGGAGGATAAGGACTACTGTAGAATATGTATATAGAAGATGTGGAATTGGGAGAGGGGAGAGATGAGTACTGCTGGTACTGATGCACAGTGACAAGCTAGCTAGCTAGCAAGAAAAGATCAGATCAGATCAGATCATGTATGGAGCCAGCCGATCAAGGAAATATATATATATATATATAGAGAGAGAGATAGGGTTTGGTTTTCTTATTTAATTAATTAAATTTGCATTGCATGCTTTCTTCACGCAAGCTACTAAGAGAAGGAAGGGCTGCCCTGGGCGTGTAGAAATGAATGGCCTGTGAGTTAATTAGATCAGTGGGGAGAAGGAGAATAGATAGAGGATTGGCTGCTTGGCGTGGCTTTAAAGAGCTAGCTAGCCATCAAAACAAAGCTATATATCTATCTATCTAGCTAGAGGTAGCTAGCTAGAGAAACCAAAGGCCAACAAGAATCGAACAGTAGTAGTAACTCGTCCTCCTCCTCCTCGAAGCCCACCGCCCCTCTTAATTTCTCTCTCCTTTCTCACACCATTTTATCTCTCTCCCTCTTATAATCTCGATCACTACTCTTCCTTTCCTTCAAGACTGCTGCAACGTAATAGATAGCTAGTATTATTATCAATTGGGGCTGTCTGTCTGGCTAGCTGCAGGGTGATATGAGTAGTGGAAGCACTATCAGCGCAAGCGTGGGAGGATCAGGAGGAGGAGGAGCAGGAGCTGGCGGTGGAGGAGGAGGAGGAGGAGGAGGAGGAGGAGGAGGGCCTTGCGGGGCCTGCAAGTTTCTGCGGCGTAAGTGCGTGACAGGGTGCATCTTCGCTCCCTACTTTGACTCGGAGCAGGGCGCGGCGCACTTCGCGGCGGTGCACAAGGTTTTCGGCGCCAGCAACGTCTCTAAGTTGCTTCTCCACATCCCCGCTCACAAGCGTCTCGACGCCGTCGTCACCATCTGCTACGAGGCACAGGCTCGCCTCCGTGATCCCGTTTACGGCTGCGTCGCTCACATCTTCGCCCTCCAACAACAGGTAATTTCATCATTAATTAATTTTTTACCTATAGCTCCATCCAGGCCACCATCGATCGATCGATCGATTGTATTCTGTCCTAGCAAGCAAGCTAGATGATTGATTTTTAATCAATATTTCATCGAATCATGCGTACCACGACAGATATGATCGATCGATCTAATTAAAAGAGTGCAATCCCGGCCAATTATCCGTTTGATTCTTAATCTGAATCTTGCACGGCACAAGAAGTAGCAATTAGTATGATTGATAACATATCGGAAGCAATCATATCTATCATCTGACGCATGCACTGACAATTAATTAAGTTGTTTCATACGCTACTCTTCTAGCTAATCATTCAGCGTTTCATCCTGATTCTACTGCTGCTGCTGCAGTGTACTCCTTCGATTCATTAAATTGTATGTGTGTTTATGTCTAGGTTGTCAACTTGCAAGCCGAGTTGTCTTACTTACAAGCCCATTTGGCAACACTGGAGCTCCCGTGCCCCCCACCGCCGCCGTCGACCCTATCACCCGCAGCGCCCTTGCCCCTATCCATCTCCGACCTTCCATCGGCATCGCTCCTCCCTTCCTCTGTTGATCTTGCAGCTCTCTTCGACCCCCTCGCGCAGCAAGCTTGGGCTCTTCAACAATTACCGCTACAGGATCAGCAGCACCAGCAACTCAGCGCGAGTACAAGAAGCCCATCCGAGAGTTCCAGCTACGGAGCCGGCGGCGGCGGAGGTGACCTCCAAGCATTGGCCCGGGAGCTCCTCGGCCGCCACAACCACCGGACCACCAGTAGCGAACCGCCTCCTTCCTCAAAGTGACTGGTGATGTCAAATCCCAGGGGAGGTATATGAATATTGAAACAAGTTTATGTTGCTAGCTAGCTATAGCTTGCTAGCTAGCTCGTTTCAGGGGATGTGCTTCTTAATCTGGGATCAAGAATCCAAATTAATTTGCTTATATAATGCGAGGGGGGATTGGCATTTGGCCTAGCTAGTACTACTTCTCTAATGTTTCAATACCCCACAAACAAACAAACAAACAAAAAAACTTTCTTTTAACTTCTTTTGTTCAACAAATTAGGTCAAACTGGAGGATTAAGACATATATCATATTTAGGATGATCGTCATGTAGTGACCGAGCTGCTTCTTCGATTGGACATATCTTCTTGACATGTAAAAAATGAAGAAATGATGCATGTAGTTTCATTATTATAATTCAGTATTGGCCAACATGAGAGCAAAATTTAAGCAACCATGTTCAGCATGCCCTTTGCTTTGCCTTGCATTTTCAACTATATATATTATAACTTGATGTGGAAAATGACATCAATATATATCAATATAGCTATCTATCACAATATAATACATTGTTGAGATTGCTTGTTTGGCAAAAATGATGCAAGAATTTTTTTTATTTTGAAGGAAATTATATATATTCTTTGGATGACCAAAAATTTGGTGAATCCTTCCACTTAGCGTTTCCAAGAGAGCATATATGTTTGGCAATCATCAATTTCTAGTTCGGTTTATAAGTAGATTCAAAATCATGATATCATATATATACTTAAGCCTGATTTCTTTTTGGATTTATATACAGTGTTGCTGATGTTAGAAATATTGGAGATTATATGCATAGGGAGCTTAATTAGTTTCCTTATATATCTACAGCAATACATTCATCTATGTTTTTTTTTTAATTTATTTAAATGATTAGTCAAACTTTACTTGGCTTTATGTGGAGAAACGCTATGAGAAGCTTTGAAATAAAGGTGATTTATCTCAAACAGAGAAGGATGTTTAGTCAAGCACAAGGAAGAAGGATGTTTAGTCAAACACAGTGATGCATCACTGTTTGGATGACTTAATTTTTAAGAAGATGGTCCATGTTAGTACTTCAAAGGAAGCTTAATTAAGAGATACTAACCAGGTTTTCAATGTGTTGACAGAGTAAATAAAGTGAAACTTCAATCACTAAAGCGTAATTTTAAAGCATTATAGACGAAAGAATCCTAATCCGTTTTGGATTATTGTTTAAGGGTGAAAACAACTGTAAATTAATTAAAGAGACAGAGACAATATAGAAAATACACGTGTAGTGAAAAGAGTTGTCTTTTGACTCCTAATTTAAAAGGATATACAAGATATTTATGTTGTATTCGGGGCCAAAGGATGTGAAAGTTTATCAAAGTTTGGAGCCAACAAACACACGTACTACTCGTAGAGGAACGAAAATTAGAATCAGTCTACGTGATGTTAGCTTAAACAGGTTATGCAGACAAGAACAGAAGGCATGAGATGGTTGGACAACTAGGACATGTGAGTTATCATAAGCTAAAAGTAATGATTAATTAGAAATCAATGCTCAGGCCGGTCTTCCTTAATGATGAAAAAAAATGGGGAATCGAGATACAGAAGGTTTCCTGCTTGTCTACAAAATGAATCAAATTGAGCACAATTGTGTGTATTTGTCATTTTAACAGTTTTCCCAGGATGACTTCGTACACTTTGAAAGAGAATAAATCATGCGAGACATTTTACCTTAAAACAACGGCCCTTTGTATTGAGAAAGGAGACATTTTTACCTCCACTAGGAATTAACTCTGATCCTATTGCAGTAAACATCCATATAGATATCAATTACACCAACACGTAGGGTGTCAAATTCAACACAATGATCTTAACAAACTTCAAATCAAAACCCAATCAATCATGCTTACATCAAAAGTAACTATTTTAAGTCAATTCAATTTTTAGGTCCAACAAGTATATTTAAACACCTTCTCTAGTCCATATTAAATAATCAACCAATCTAGTTTGTTTGGTTCATTGGCTTGCCTCTCTTATTAGAATATTTTCTAACGACCTAGGAAGATTACTTTTCACCAAATGCAGTCAGCATTAATAAAATGCTTAAGCGTTCATTAGAAAAAATTTACACAAAATATTAGAAAACTTCTCAAAAGCTGGAAGAAACTCATAGCAAACATCTTATTCATACCCGGAACATGACGAGAAAGAGTATATTAACTAGCAATCTAGCATCAGATTCATAAATAACATCAAATGAAATTGAATAACTAATATTCTTGTTCAACATTAACTTCTGTTAATCTTGTAATATTTGTCTAATTTACAGCAGTTGAAACATGAAGTTGCCATTATCAATCGGCCGGGAGTTGATCACATAAGTGATAGTGGTTGATGCATCAACTAACAAGATATCAAATAGAATTTTGTATTCATTAGCATGTCGAGAACAATCTGACTATGAGTCAACCAAACGAAAGTTCGAATCAACCAGTGTATCTTAAAGTTGAAATATGTACTAGACGATGTAACACAATTCATCTACCACCAACATAGAATGCAAGCCTTCTTTCCTCGAAGGAATACTCAGTCTCCTCCACAGATGCTACTACGCTCAATTTGCCATCATTGACGAGGAAAGTTGGGGCAGGCGTTGAAGCTACACGCATTGGCACTGCTGCTGCAGTCGCTGGATTTTTGGGGGTCAGCAACAGCATTTTGTTTGGAACCTGGTTCTCTTCTAAAGTGCTAGCAATGGCGGGCATGGATGGCGTCGATGGAATGGTATTGACCGGAACTAGGGGAGCAAAAGGTTTGCGTGACATACCTACTTCTTGATGTTTAGTAATGGCATCATTATATGACAACTTCTTCACAGGAAGGCCAGCAATATCTAAGCCCCTTGAGCCTGTAAGAGCTTGAATTTACAGTCAGGACTTGATGAACTTGTTTAAAGAAATGAGTAAATGGAGGTAGAGAAATCTAACCAGGAGAAAGTGTACCGAGATCATCTATCTTCTTTGCGGTGCGTGTGGACTTTGCAGAATGCATGTAATCAGGCTTTGGAGTCTGCAATGCTGCTGCCCCGCCAAAAGATAACCTTCGGTTTGAACCTCCAGTAGATGTTCTTGGTACTTTCCTGGCACTTTGAGGCTTCGAGGGGCTTGGTTTTGAACCATAGAGGGCTTCCTGCTCAGCTATGAGCTGACCTTGGATTTTCTTCTGATCCTGGATGAATCGTGAATATAATATCTTAATCCAAAGCCACAAATATTTATGTAGCCAGCCTAATTTAGTTAAAAGTACTTACCCTTTGTCTCTTCCGCTCGTGCTCTTTCTCTTGCCTAACTATGGTGTACTCTCCTAGCATCGTAAGAAGTCGAACCTAAATATAGAAGATCACCTTTTTTCCTTAATCTATTAATTGATTGACACATGCAGAGACACAAAATGAGAAGGATCACTAAAATAAAATACTCACGCCATCATAAGTGAATCCAATGCCTCTTTCTTTTTCCCATTGTGTAATTTTGGCTACCAAAGTATCTACCATTCCTGCTCACAAGTTGCAAATTTATGCCAACCAACTTAAAGTAGTAAATATGAGTCTTCTATTTGATGTTTATGTCTACAAAGTACCTGGAATCTTGTTAATTAGTGCGCGCGCTTTCTCAGCACGCTTAAGCGTTAGGTGTGCTCCTCTTCCAGCGTTGTATCTATTCTCATCCTACAATATGTCACACAGATAAAGAAATCACAATGTATAGGACTAAGCTACCATTTGAATAATATTTCAGACCCTATTATACTCCTCCAGCCATGCTTCTTCCTCGCATGCTGTTAACCATTTTTCTACCCTTTCAAGAATATCTTTCCTGCTAAAAGCTTCCTCTTTTGCTGCTGCTATTTGTCCCTCTATCTGATTCAAAACTAAGGAAGCATCAATAGCTCCTGCAGATAATCAAAAGTGAAGTTAAAATCAGGGGAGCCTTCTTTCAACTCAAAACTAGAAAGTACAAGAACATTATGGATACCAGATTCAATTGCACTAATTGCAACTTCAGGCTCATTTTCTGCCTCATCAACCACCAAATGGCCTTGTCGACGAAGCTCTTCCAGTTCTGTTTTCTTCTTCAAGACTAGTTCTTTCATCTTGCTTACTTTTAGTTGTTCAAGTCTCAAAACCTCTTCTTCCACCTACATATATCATGATCGTACTATTGATATACCCAACCCAAACATATGACATGGGGAGAAGAAAAAAAAATCACTAGTTTGATGACTTGCATAACTAAGGAAGTCCACTGAAAGAGTATTAGCCTCAGTAATTTCTTCTTCTGAAGCGGCTATATTGCAGGTAACGTTCTGAAAAAGCTGTTGCTCTTCAATGGGCGTATCCATCAGATTCCACAATTCCAACATTGTAGATGCAAGATCTTGAAGCTGCAAGATATTGATATATTGGCTCACAGTATGGAAAAATCAAGAAATAACCGTACTCAATGGTCACTTTACCTTCTGCATCCTCTCTATCTTAATCTCTCGTAATCTGCCAATAGCAGTAGCAAGCCTCTCAATCGTGGTACTGCTAATGCTCTTGGAAGCTTCATCGTCATCTAAAGTAGGGTGTATCTCTCTTACTGTTTCTTTGAAAGCGACACCAAGAACAGAACATAATTCATTCAGGGTTGACAAGTGATCCATAATTTGTTTTAGGCGGTCATTCTGCAGAAGCCACATGTTATGGTTAAAAAGAGCAAATCTGTAGTACAAGTATTCAGCAGAAACTGTGACATGAGAGTAGTTCAGTTCCAACCTTCTCCTTTTGCAGTGACTCAAGCTGTCTATACAATTCTTCAAGCTTTCTAATAGATAAATCAGATTCATCAACATGCTTCGATGGGCTGTACTCAGTAGGCATGACCTCAACTGAGATGTTTCTTATCTGTTCCATTACCTCTAAAAATTGCTTCAATCTCTCACCTTTCCTCTTTCTCATCTCCTCTAGCCGTGGTGTTATGGAATTCAATTCTTCTTTTAGGTTCCCTACTCTTTGAGTGGACTACAAAAATAAGTTATTATCAATATCAGATTTTAATAAGAATATTTCTGAATATGAACACCTAATCTCTTTCAACGGAAAAAGGACAAATTCAAGGTGCGAGCAAGACTTTTCCTTAAAAATTCTTGGAAGCTCAATGAAAAATAGATGCTTATTTGACAACATGAGCAAAGACCCACCTGCTTCGTGTGAACTGGTGGCTCACCCATTGCAGAACAGATGGCTGCAAGCTCTGCTTCATAATCAGCAATTGTTTGTCGAAGCTGAGCTCTACAACGATTAGCCTGATCAACCTTTCTTCTATAAACCTCAAGACACTCCTGTTCTAGTTCAAGTAGCATCTTGTCCCTTTCGATATCAGTCTCACCAACCTCATCCCATATGATCTGAAACAATAATAGCTGCATGATTTTCTAAGAAACTTTTTCCTCAATAAGCAAGATGATGCATGAAATGAACAATCTTTCATTACAAAACTAAACCAGGCGCCAATATACTTGAGTGCAACACAATAATTCACAAAGTTGCTAATAGTGAAAATGATGGAGACATTAATGCACCGACTTATATAAATGTCTTCAGCCATCCTGATTCGTGTACCTCATTATGTAAAGATTTAAATGACTATGAAGTTAACAAGTTACTTAAGCTACTAAAGAAACCTAGAGCTCATATAAAAAAGATCCACATGTTGTCTCCAATTGTAGTAGCTGATCAGTAGATAAATGAGCCATGTTAAGTTGGCCAACCTGAATATGCAAAATGAATACTTAACATCAGCATCAAAATTGGAAAAGAGAACCAAAAAAAAATTGAAGGATGTGCTAGCAACTGTCTGATCTGAGTTTGGTCTTTTTTTTCTTACATATACCTGTGTGAAATCAAATTGAAATAAGGAAATTAATTCTCGTTTCCATCGCCGTCTGATCGGACAGTCAACATCAATCTCTTGGAGAGTATAAAAGGAGTTGTGATGGGTTGAAAATTCTTTATCGCCAGTGTTTCAGGTTTTCTTCGTTCGCCGTCGTCTCCGATTTACAGCCTTTTTATAACGATCCCAGCTCTTGTAAGTTTCGTTCTCTGCCTTTGTTTTCCGATCATCCCCTCAAAAATGTCGGTTACTTCTTCTTCCTCAGCCGTGGTCGGAGTGTGGTATACCCACACTGCTTCCGACCTGAATGACAGCGTTGTAGATTTTATCTGTCAAATTTTTGGTTTTCCCAAGTCCTTCCACTGCATCATCCCCTCCGGCGATCATCTCCCGCACCTTTCACCGGAGGGTTACCTTACTTTCTTCCGAGACCAATTTATAGCCTGCCGACACTTCCCAGTGCATCCTTTCTTCAATCTTATCTAGAACCATTATCAGATTCCCCTTAATCAATTGGTGCCTAACAGTATCTGATTGCTCTGCGGAGTGATTATATTATTTAGAACCTATCAGA
>JBAMIB010000119.1:3346551-3357807 GCA_037177415.1 Kaempferia rotunda | reverse complement strand
ACATGGCTGTGTGATACTCACACAGTCGTGCATCAAGATGCAGAACAGAACCCCACATAGCAATGTGACTCTCACACGGTCGTGCCATCATTTTTTCGTGTACATCCAACACAACCGTGTGGTGGCCATACGGTCAAGCACCACACAACCGTGGCAATCCCCACACAGTCATGTGACAGGCTGGGACATGCATCTATTTAAAGGGGGCTCCTCCCCCTTGTCTAGACAGGAGGTTTTCACCCCATGGGGCAACCACCAAAGATTCCAAGGGCTTTATGAGGTGATTCTGTTAACTATGGCATGAATTTCTTCCATCTTATTTGGTGTCTACGTGAGGATCTTGGAACGATCTCAAGGAAGAGACATCAAAAGAAAAGTTTCTTATAGTTTTCTCCTTCGATCTTCTTGGATGGATTGTAAGATTCTTTCTCCTCGATATTCCTTTGATTTCTCTTCCATGAGTCGTTAGTAGATTATGTTCTTGAGTGTATGGTGTAGTTATGAGAAGATGATTGATTGTAATCTTGGATATTGGCCATGTAATCTCTTTTTAATGAGATTCTTGGATTTGGTCTTTGTAATGGATTGATCATAATCTTTTGTATGTTCTTGATGGGATTGAATGTTATATTTGGATTGTGAATGAATGAATGATGATTCTTGGACATGTATTGGTTCTTGATGTATATGTTTTGATCTTAGAGGAATTGTTTGTGATCTTTATGATCTATATACATGAGATGTTATGTATGAATCTTTTATGTTATAACTTGTGTAATTGTGAATTGAATATTATGTTCTTGAATGGATTAGGATTACACAATGATTCTTGGGATGATTTGTACTTAATCTATATTGATTTATTACATGGATGTATGGTTGTCTTCTAACGGAGAACTAATCTATTAGATACATGTGGAAGGGGCCTTGGTGATAGAGGGCATCCCTACTCATGTTTGTCTAACGGGTGAAACCCCAATTGTGGAGTATAATTATACAAGGTTCTCTAAGGGCTTGAACATTCTTACATAACTCAGTGCTAGGAAGAATTTGTGTTAATCTAGAGATGTAAAACCGGGAAGTCCTAGTGACAGGAGTAATCCTTTAATCAGACTCTCTATGTTAGCTATTCTTCTTGCTATCATTCGGGTAGAACAAGTAAGAGTATCCAACTTACTGACGGGTGATGATTGAAACATATGTGGAGTACCTACAAATCTAGGAATGGAGATTAGTGGATGGTTAATCATCTTATATCAATCATCCGATACAATGAAACATACACTCAAGACACTCATTTAAGCTTTGGTTCCCTTTCCCCTTTCTCTCTTACTTACTCCTTTTCTATTCTATCTTATTTGTACTTAGATTATGTTACACTTCATTAGACATTATCTAGCTAGTCTACATGAGCATACCTATTAGTGCTTAGAAACTCAATTCCTTGTGGATACGATAATCTTTTATATTACTTTGATATTCTCATACACTTGTGGGTGTATCAGTATATCATGTTAATTAAGTCTCCTATGAGTTGTTAATGATCATGTTTCCACTACAATATTGAGAGAGTTGATAGTGATTGTGATATGTATATCCTAACAACTAAGTCTCCTATAGGTGCTTGACAATTATGCCGCCACTATGAGATTGAGAGAGTTGACAATGATTGTGACATACTTATTGTATTCTTATCCTTGAGTTGTTACACCCTGGGTTGCCCACAAAGTATCCATGGTAGAGTGATCTCTCACAGCTCGTAGTTAGATAGTTATATCCTATATGTCCATGGGTTATCTATGGTAGAGTGATCTCTCATAGATTGAGACCCTGATATTTCGGATTGCCCATGGGTTATCTGTGGTAGAGTCATCTCGAATAGTTCATAGCTATATAGCTAGATGTCTTGGTCATTTGTATTCTTGTGATGGAACATTGCTCCCACGTATGATGGATTACTTGTGATAGAGCATTGCTCACACATATGATGCATTGTTTGAGGTGGAGTGTTGCTCCCACATATGATAATTTGCTTGTGGTGGAGCTTTGCTCCCACATATGATAATATTATTTGTGGTGGAGCGTTATTCCCACTGTAGATGATATATCTCTAATACTTACATTGATACATGTTATAGATATGTTGTATTCATATTGATCATTACCTGATACTACTCATGATAACATTTGTGAAGTAGGTTGATTATGTTGTAGATGCATGTTTATGTCATCTTCAGATGGTGCGTATTTACCTTTGAGACTGTATACTTTTGATAATCATTTTCTTATTTGTACTAATTGACCATATACTATCATTGTCTATTACCCACTGAGTCACCCAGACTCATCACCCCCATGTATGTCTAGGTAGCAGGTAGATGTTTGAGGAGTTTCTTTGAGGATACTAGCTACCAGTCCCACATCAATCTTAGACTATTTTTCCATAGCTATTTATCATTGCACTATCTGTACTTTGTTTTGGTACTTGTTTATGTAATAATTTTGCTTGCTCATGGATTTTAGCTTTGTGGCTACTTTTATTCCTTTATGTGTCCGTGTTGTATAAAGTCATGCCGACATACAATTTATTGTTTTCAGTTTATTACCCTGTGTGGTTGTGTTTGCACTAATCGTGTGGGCTATGTATTAGTTTTTATCTTCCGTTGTGTTTGATTCCAGCCGTGTGAGTTGTAGATATTATACTTGTACAACCATGTGGTAATATATCTAGGTTTCATATATTATCATAAAGGGAGGAGTTGTTATTTGATTTTTCGTCAGACATGTGGACCTCTGGGGCATGACATACAATCTACATTATACTATTCAAGACTATCGCCCACTCGAACTCAATATGCTACAGTGGGATGTTATGGTGCTCGTGCACTATGGTGCTGAGGATGCTTTAGTGCTCAGGCACTATTGTGCCTAGGATGCTTCAATGCTCAAGGATATTACTATTTAGGCTCCAACATGGCGAGATATTATTGTGTAGAGATGTCATAGTGCTCAAAGATGCTATAGTGCTAGAATGCCATAGTGCTCAGGGCCATCATCCACTCAAACTTGGGTACTCGGGAGTACCACCCAGTCAAGGATGTTACCCACTCAGGCTTGGGTATGCCATCGTGCTATAGTACTCGGCGTGTGCTCAGGGATGTTACCCACTCAAACTTATGCATGTGGGGTTGTTACTGAGTCGAGATGCCATAGTGCTTGAGATGTTAAGTACTTAGGAATGTTACAATGCTTGGGATCATCCCCACTTAACTCGGGTAGTTGGAAACGCCACCCGCTTGGGTTCGGGCACCATCCACTTGACCTTGGGCATAACCCCACTGAAGCTCGGGCATCGTTTACATGGATTCTATTTTGACTGGGTCAAGGGGTCTCTTTCATGGAGTATATGTTGACTGAGTCAAGGCTCATCATGTGGACCTTCACATCAATGAGTTTGACATAGGATTGGAGAGTAATCTTATCTCTTTCAAAGAAGTCAAACAATCCTTTAATTCTAAAAGGTAGATCGAAGCCGTGAAGGAAGAGATGAAGTCTATGACAAACAATGACATTTGACAACTTGTAGAATTGTCTAAAGAAGCAAAGTTTGTTGGTTGTTAATGAATTTTTAAAATCAAACAATTTTGGCAATGTTAAAAAGTATAGGCTCTCCTAATTACCAAGGAACTCACTTAAAAGAAGGTTATTGATTACAAGAAGACTATTTCATCTATTCGATGAAAGATTCTCTTCTAGTAAACATGACACTAATAGCTCATTATAATTTAGAGTTGCATCAAAATGGACATCAAGACTATATTTCTCAATAGAGAAATAGATGAGTCAATATACATGATGCAATTAGAGAACTTTGAAATTGAGGATTCAAAGTACCTAGTATATAGATTTTAAAAGTCCATTTATAGTTTAAAATAGGGGTCCTATCAGTGGTTTTGAAAGTTTGATCATGTTGTTACTTTATTAGATTTTAAAGAAAACCCGTTGATCAATGTATATGCATTAGATTCAGGGTTGTCATACTTATTTTGTATGTGAATGATATTTTACTAGCAAGTAATAATAAGGATCTACTACATAAATAAAATTATTTCTATCAGATAATTTTGAAATGAAGGATCTTGACGAAACATCTTTTGTTTTAGGCATACAGATATATCATGATCATCCAAAGGGTATTCTTGAACATTCACAAAATGCTTATATTGAAAGGTGTTTAATCAGTATGACATGTAAATGCACACCTGTTATACACTTGTGTCAAGAAGTGACAAATTTAGATTACAGTAATACCCACGTCTTGACAAATTTAGATTGTAGTAATACCCACGTCTTAAACTTGAAATAAAATAGATGCAAAAATTCTCTTATGCATCAACTGTTGGAAGTTGCATGTATGCTCTGGTATGTATGCGTCCAAATATAACGTACATACTAGGAATATTCATTAAGTATCTGAGTAACCCTAGACCAGAATATTGGAAAGGTGTAAATAGAGTTATGCGATATTTGTAAAGTACCAAAGACTTCATGCTCATGTATCATAAATCTGATTATCTATTGGTCATTAGATATTCAAATGCAAATTTTGCTAGATCTTTAGATAGCAAGGGACCCATCTCAGGATATGTCTTTATGCTAGCTAAAGGGGTTTTGGAAAACATTCACTTCCATGATGGAGGTAGAATCAATAGCCAATTATGAAGTATCCAATAACGAAATATGACTATGGAATTTCATTATAGCATTGCAAATTGTTGATGTCTTTGAGAGACCATTGAAGATCAACTTTGATAATAAAGCTGCAAAACTATATTCCAAGAACAATTGCAACTCGTTGAAGTTTAAACATACAAACATAGAGTTTATAATGATAAAATAAAGAGTTTAAAGTGGTCAAGTGATTATAGAGCTCATCAGTATAAGTTCCATGATAGCATATCCACTTATCAAGGACATGTAACCCAAGGTATTTCATTCACATGTGGTGGTATGGGGATTATTTGATAAAGTATCCATTTAGTAAGAGTCTATATTTGTTATTTTCTTCTCCATGTTAATAAACACATATTCTTTAATCATTGTAATATAAAGTTGACAGTTAGTTACATGTGTATTTTTATTTGACACTCTAAAATAAAGATATCATGATTTATCAGTGTAATATAGCATGTGGTGTTTGTAAATATGATATGAACTCTATTTTGAGTCATAAAGTGCAAGTCATGATTTACAACTGCAATTTTTATATAAGGTATTTGTAAACATGATTTAGACCCTTTTGGATCATAAAGAAGACCAATTAAGAATGTGCATGTACAAAACACTTTTCATGCAATTCTTATGCTTCATATTCACATATGATCTATCTCATTAATGAAGTTGATATTGTTATTACTATTGGGGCTTGTTACAATTATAATAGATTTGACCTCTTTATTTCCATACCAATGGAATTAATAGATTAGATTGTTCTAAAGGGGTATTTTTACATAAAAATTTTGGCATTATTGATCTCAATTATGTATATACTATGTGTTATATCAATTTTTGATGATGCAATCCAACTCGGGTTAAGGTTAATTAAGTTGACTAAGCTCGGGTTGGTCTGAGCTTAAGTTTCAATGTGTTGGCAATCTGTGAGAGAGGACTCAAGTAGGTCAAGGGAGGACCAAATACTTGATTTGAGAAATCCTAATTGGAGGTTAGGCAATGGAAAGTCCTAAGTAGATGTTAGACAATGTAAAGCCCTAACTAGAGGTTAGGCAACGAGAAGTTAGAACTAGACGTTAGGCAATGAACATTCCTAATGGGAGGTTAGGTAACAAAAAGTCCAAACTGGAAGTTGGCCAATGGGAAGTCCGAACTTGAGGTTAGGCAATGAAAAGTTCAATGGGAAGTTGGCAAGGGGAAAGTCCAATGGAAAGTTGGCAAAGAAAAAGTCCAAGTGGGAGTATCGAACACTTGGTGAACGGAAGTCTAAGTAGGTCAAGGAGGAGTGAACACTTGGCATGAGTGAGGAAGTTCTAATAGGTCAAGGTCGATTGAATATTTGATAACAGAAAGTCCTAATAGGTCATGGATGACTAGATATTGGGTAGAAGAAGTCCTAGTAGGTTGAGGTCAACCGGATACTCGGTAAGACGTAGGTGTGGAAAGGCTGAAATTAGGGTTACCAATTGATTAGTGATGTCCACCAATTGATTGGTAAACCCGGAACTCTGAGTTTGCTACCCAAATCGATTGAAGCAATCGATTAGAACAGTGATGCAAATGATTAGAGAAGTCTGCCAAGTGAACAAAAGGTCTTTGAATCAATTGGAGTAATCAATTGACAAGTTTTTCGTAAGGGAACAGATGTTTACTTATTTAATTAGCTTAATTGATTTAGTATGGTCAATTGATTAGGCTAATTGTGAGATACGATAATTAAATAATATGTGGTATTAGAGAAATAATATTATTGGATTTTTAGAAATGTTTAAGTATTTTTCAGGATTTAAACGGAATCTATATGACACGTTTATGGGGATGAATATATTAGACTTAGAGAAAGCTTATTTGAAATATAAATTAAGTTTGGAGTTGATTAATTAAATTAACATAAGGTTTTATTTAATTAACATAAGGTTAGAATTAATTAACCTATGTACAAAATCAAAACCTAAGTTGGATTTTCAAAAATTCCCCGGTTCTTTTCCTCTTGCCCCAATCGCAAGTCTCTTCTCCTCTCCTCTTGTGTTCCCCTTGCGACTGCCCCTACCGCGCTGCTGATTGCCCGTTGTCGACCATCACCTCTGTCCACTCAAGATGTCGATCCCCTAGCCTCTCCATTGCAACCTTCCCTTACTCCTGATCTGTGCCCTAGTACCACTGAACCATCGCTTCGATGCCATCATTTCTAGTGATGGTTCGCAGCCACTACTACTAGCCCCCGACGTAGCCGATCCTACGACAACCAAGATCGAACAGCGCAGCTTTCGGCCCTCCCTCCTTAGTGAGTGGAAGAAAGACTAAGACTCCTTCACCGTCGATTGCCATCATTGTCAACTTCCAGTCGGCCATCTTACAGAGTTAACTTACTCCAATCATCATAGCCAGCATAGGACGGTCACCTCCATGCACCAGCCAGCATAGCTAAGGCTACCACCTTCCTTCACTATAGCTGCAGCCATCACTTCGACCGTGAGCCACCAGCAACTGCCACTGGTTCCTTGTCGCCTGCTGTGATAGTAGGTAACGAAGTTGAATTTAGTTTTTTCCACTAATTTATGAACTTATAAGTTAAATTGTTGGATTTGGAGTAAATTCCTTTAAGAGAGTGATTGATATGATTAATTAATGGATTGAGTGAATTTGGGTTAGTGAGATTCTGATCATTGAAGGTGGATTAATAGTTGATACTTAATAAAATAAATCGATAAGAGATACTAGAATTAATAATTCATTGTTTAGTTTAATTCATTAGTTGGTTGTTAATGCATGACTTGATTGGATAATTGAAGTATGTTAACAGGAAGGATTAATTGTGTTCGATTAATTCATAAAGAGATTGACTATGAAAGAAGTGTTGGACCATTAAATGGAATTAAAAACATAGCTTCCTAATCCGATTAGTATTAGGTCTAGCTATTTGGTTTATGGTAGAACTTATCTATACTATGTATTTTGTGTTGCTGGATACTGATTTGAGATAAATACTTTGATGCAGAGATAGTTCAAGACGATCTACATTTGAAGCAAGTACTTCTTACTTTGTTTCCTTTAGTACTTTGTACTTTGTGCATGATCTATATTTGGATAGTTGTCATATTTACCTTGACTTTGATCACGCTATTTCCTGAGTTTGACACTTACCCTGCTTGATCTTTAAAATGATCGATTCAATATATATATAGTCTCTCGTTGCCATCCTTGGTATTTAGTATATACTAGATTTATTATTTATTCACATTGTTTATTGTATATAAATGTACTTTGTTGAGCATGTAGAGTTTATTATGGCATAATTAACTGCTATACATTGTGATTATGATTGTTCATATCTTGCTCATCATAGCATTGAATGCATGTCGACGACTATGTCTCCCTTTTGGTTGAGAGAGTCGTCGGTCATTGTTGCACACTCAACCACTCATGGGTAATTATAGTTAGAGTATTGATACGTACCCACAAGTATATGGGAATATCGAAGTAATATAAAAGATTATCGTATCCACAAGGAATTGAGTTCTAAGCACTTGAAGGTGTTCTCACATGGATTAACTAGATAAAAACTATGAAGTGTGACAGAAACTAAGTACAAGCAAGTAAGAACTAACAAAAGAAGTAAGCAAAAGAGAAAAGAAACAAGGAAACCAAGGTCTAGGAGAGTGCCTTGAGTGTAGGTTTCATTATGTCGGATGATTGATATAAGATGATTAGTCACTTCCTAATTTCTATTACTAGATTTGTAGGTACCCTACATGTGTATCAAGCATCTCCCATTGGAGAGTTGGTTACTCCTACTTGGTCTACCCTAATGATAGCAAGAAGATTGGTTAACTTAGAGAGTCCGGTTAAATGATTACATCTGTCACTAGGGCTCCCGGGTCATACGTCTCTAGATTAACTCAAGCTCGTTCAAAGACAACCATGTATCAATGTAATAAATCAATGTAGAATAGATCCACACCATATTAAGATTCATTATGCAATCACAATCAATGCAAGAACACAATATATTGCACAATAACAAAGGTTACAACCTATAAGATCAAACAACATCATTCTTGGACATATATCTCAAGATCACACACATCACATATCCAAGAATCATTATACCAATAACTAAACAATCCACACATAATCCAAAGACATTCATTCAAACCCAAACAAGATAAAATCCATAAGATTACATCAATCCATTACAAGACCAAATCCAAGAATCTCATCAAGAAGGGATTTAAAGTCAATATCTATGAATACAATCAATCATCCTCTCAGAATTATGCCTCACACTCAATATCACAATCTATACTAGATCCATGAAGGAAAAATCAAGAAAAGAAGGAGAGGAGAGGTTCTTGCAAACAATCCACAAAGACCCAAAAGAATCGAGGAAGAATCTACAAGAAACTTATCTTTGAGTGCCCTTTTCTTAAAATCTCTCCAAAGGTCCTCGTTGTGGTGAAGGAGAGGCAAGAAAACCTCACTGAAGCCCTTGGATCACCTCGGAAGTCGTCTAGGAACCTTGGTGGTCACCCCAAAGGGTGAAACCTCCTCCCCCTTTCACAAGGGGAAGAGTCCCTTTAAATAGATCAAGCATCCCAATCACCACACGGCCACCCACACGACCATGTAGATTCACACGGTCGTGTGGGACTGAAATGTCACACGACCATGTGGTTAACACACGGCGGTGTAGGGCTCCAATCGGTCAAATCTGCATGGGCGTGTGAGAGTCACGCGGCTCTGTAGGGTTTGTATGATGAGATGCTGCAGACTTTTTGCCACACGGCCATGTGAGTTCACACAACTGTCTAGGGTTCTATTCAGCCAACGGTGCATGGCCGAAGGATAATCACATGGTCGTGCAATGTGTCACATGGCCATGTGAGGTATGATACATGGCCGTGTAGCCCTTGTCTCAACCCCACACTGCTGGTTCTTCGCCTGTTTATTCGGGGAACTCCTTCATAGCTCCCAAATACCTCCGATATTGTCCAAAGCATACAAAAGATGTGAAAATACTTCAAAATACACATCTTGCACATGAAAGCCAAGCAACAGCAGATCTTCGAACAGATAGGCATAATTATGTTGAACTGATAATAAAAAAGAATACAACGGCACAAATCATACACAAGAATATCAAAGTAATGTGCAATTATCATGCATAATAGTAGGTACAATCTACGCACATCAAGTACATGTTGCATGTCCTGTCAAAGCCACTCGGCCACTCATAGGTTGTGGTCATTGGAGTTGTGAGTAGTAGGGACCCCATTGCTCTATATCTAGATAGCTACATTGCAAAGTATTCACTCAGCATCCTGAAAGTAGTGGTAGCTAGAGTATTGTATGGTTGTCATTGTCTCGGCCTCTTAATCATATAAGGGGCATGGTAGTTGAGCAGTGGGCGGGAGTGACCATGTCGTGCATATATATATGATATTGTATTTGCATGTGTTGTTGTTTTATTGTATTCACATGACTGTGATATGCTTATATGTGATTAAGATATGTCTGTTGCATGTCCTTGACTTTGGCTTGCTTATTAGTAGCTGTACATGCCATATTTGATGATATAGTATATACTAGTAGTTATGTTGTAGATCCATCGTTGCACTTGATTTTATTACATGCTTAGCACATCGTTCAGGTATGGACACTTATACTTATTATGACATTATTGTTATTCTTAATTGTATATATATAGAGAGTAATGTTACGCTAAGGACCTTATGTCACACACGCCGTGCAAACTTTAAAATATTTTTTGATTTTTTTTTTTTTTTTGCTTAATACTATAACTGTAACGCCCACCCTTTTTAGCCTAAGACGGCGCTACTTTTTTTTTTTTTATTTACTTACCTACTGGACATGCAGCTTAACATTTCTAATGACTTAATACATACGTGTCCAGGCATAGTCTTAAACCCAACATATTCAATTCATAGCATAAAACCATAAGTAGCGGAAGCATAATCTTAACTTATTACATAACCATGACAAAACATAAACAAGCCAGGTCTTCTTTCCACCATGCCACTACCACACATCCTCAGCTCCTCCTCCTGCTTCCCTTGAGTTTACTTTTCCTTTACCTTGCCTGCAGTATACGGACAATATAAACTATAAGCCATAGCTTAGTAAGAATCTCCGTCCTACTCACAAAACCGTATCATATTAACATAAGCATAACATTTAATCAAAGTAACCATAGCATGCTAAATTATCACAACATAATAATCCAAGGTAACCATAGCATGCTAAACTAACATAACATAATAACGTATCATGAAATGATCATAAGCATAACTTTTAACAAAGTATAAACATAAATATACTAGCTCAACATGGCATAACAACATATCATGAACTTAAGCATTTCATGGTCACCTAACATTAGCATGCGTAATTCTAGTTACACATAAATTATCATAACATGCATAATCAATCTTAATCATAGACATTCATAGCATGCATAATTAAAAATCATAATCTTTCTTTCATGCATAAGTTAATCAACCATAA
>JBAMIB010000119.1:3331029-3346451 GCA_037177415.1 Kaempferia rotunda | reverse complement strand
GCAAAAAAAAAAAACACTAAGCCTCCTCTTTGGCTCAGAGAAGCAAGTGAAAGAATTATGAAAAGAAGACGTTGCAATAGTCAAAGAAAGCTAGAATTATTGAAAATTTATTCAGGGAGGAGAATTGAAAGAGTGAAACAAAGAGAACCGTAATTCTGAAAGTCTGATAAAATGGAAGAATTTGAAACAACAAAGCACGGATTTGTAACTAAAAGGTACTAATAAAGATATTACATTTTGCAAACTGAGAATGAGATGATAGCTGATTTACAGATGAAAATAACCTTTAGACTGGGAGAACCAGGCGAGGATAGTGGAGGTGAGCTCTTCATACTTGTGTCGTGAATCTCGGCCACCCCATGCGTTTTCCACTGCCATCTGCAGCGCTGTCCAGCGAGAGAACACCAGTGATATTCCTTCACCAAAAAGAGACAATGATTGTGGAGAGAGAACCACATGAGTCTCCTCTTCGGATCGCCATCCACTCCCAACAGAGTCCATTAAAGAGTCCAATTAGTCCACTCTTTCTCTCTGGCTACAAAATTAATACAAATTTAGTTTTTTTTTATATCAAAATGGATGAATATATGCTTGCAATAGGTAAGACATATCAAAGGATGACATGGCTATTGAAACATTTGGCACCAATTCAACAATATTAAAGATCAAATCAAAATATGAGTAAGACATATTTACTAGACAGGATCGATGGAATGGCACAAGTATATTGGCCTAAAAAATAAGTGGATCAATCTTTGAACAACTATATATACTAACTATCTGTGAAAGTTAAAAGAAAATAAAGAGTTCCAGAATAGTCCATAAAACATACTACAATAGCATCGAAATCTTAATTATAAGCAAATTGAATTGGCCAAAAGATGGTCGTGCCAATGTAAAGTCTCAAACACATAAATGTATGAACTCAAGCTTCCAATAATCTTCCCAAGCAATTGTAATCATTCACAATGCAAAATAGATAAAGTTATAAACTTTTATCATAAAAAAAATCAAAAAACACACAGCAAAAAATTTAGAGGGGAAGGAGAATATCGGCGAAGGAAGCGAGCGCCGAGACAATGAAGAAAAAGGGGAGGTGGAGAGGCAAAGGGATGTGGAGCGGAATTTGAGGAGGAGATCGGAAGAAATCGTCAGCAAGAGGTCGAGGAGGAGATCGGCGGAAATCGTCGCTGCGAGGTCGAGGAGTCGATACCTGCAAGCTTGCCGCGGCGTGCGGCGTGCGGCGTGCGTCGTTCTCTAGGGTTGGGAGAGAGGTTTTTGGGTTAAACTTAAACGACTCAAATCCTCAACTTTAACCCTTTCTTTTTAGGAAATTTTTGTTTTACACTTTAATGGACTAATTTACCAGATCAATTAAATAAATAATTTTGAAAAAGAAATTAAGAGCTCGATTAAATAAGCTCAAACTTAAAAAATCAAACTCATCTTTAATTAAATAATTATTTTATTATTTTATTAAATATTTTAAAATGACACTTCTAAAATTTTCTTAAATTTTGGGGTTAAATAAAAAACTTGATGCAACCGCACACCGCAGGAACACTCTCCTGTTCAGCTCTTACCAAAGCGGCGAATCCATCCATGGCCGATCGCTACTTCCCCAACGAGATGCCCAACTTTGTGGAAGAAGAACACGAGCATGCTTCCATTTCGCAGTCCACTCTCCACGGCCTCCTCCGCCTTCCCTACCCCAAGGTAGCCGACAAATTCCTCGAAGCCGCGCTCGATCTCAAAGAGAAGGTAGGGTTCTTCCTTTGTTCGCTTTCCATCTGCTATTCCGATCAATTAGATCTACTTCATAATCGCTTTTTGAGTGATCTGATGGAATCTGAGTTTTTCATGCTCGCGACAGGTCGTGAAGCGGACGTGGTTGCGTGCCGGGCGGCGAGTTAGGGATTTCACGCTCTACACCGGCGCCCTCGGAACGGCGCTGCTGCTCTTCAAGGCGTACCGGGTTACGAACAGCAAGAGCGACCTTTGTCTCTGCGGCGAGATCATTAGGGCTTGTGACGCTGCTTCCGCTGGATCAAGGTGAAACTCCAATCTTGTTACATGCATCGCCAATACAATGATGAGTGTTGAGGATGTTTTTGGATTGAAGCAGGCATGTGACCTTCATATGTGGGCGGGCAGGAGTGTGCGCGCTCGGTGCTGTGGTTGCGAAGCATGTTGGAGACGATGTGCTGCTTCGCCATTATTTGAACTCATTCAGAGAGGTAATGGAGCACTAGTGTTAATTTTCTGAAGATGTGCATTTAGACTGTTGTTTGAGGATAACGTCTTTGTAGAATAAGTCAAATTCTTCTGAGCTAGAGTTAACATATGTCGATTGCATTGATACATCCACAACAGATTAGAACCTTGATAACCATGTATGTTTCCCAATTTTTGCGAATATATGGAATGTTGAGTTGATTCTACTTATGTTCAATCTGTTTGAAGAATGAACAGTCCCAAGAATTAGCATTTTTTTTACCTGTTTAATCTCTATTTAATCCATCTTTGAAAGATCCAACCTTACTTTGAATCCTCTTTTCTAATGGAATCAAAATGATCTATGAATTTATCCTAGATCCTTTCTGTTGGTCTAAATCACTTACTTGAACAAAAATAGCTTTTTGCGGAATCATATTGAATATTTGATAACGCAATTTCTCATGGATTTCTTTCTTGTCTTTCTCTGTAATTATCCAGTGATGCATTATTATGCGCAAGCACACTAGAAAATGTCTCTTCTATTGTATCTTTTTACCAAAGAGTGATGAGTTTAGTGCTTCAATGAGTCTGTTGTTGCATGAATAACACTGTTTTGCAATATTTTTCAAAACCAATAACACAATTCTCTTTGAAAGCAGATAAAGTTGCATGATGTTCCTAATGAACTTCTGTATGGAAAAGTTGGTTATTTATGGGCATGTTCTTTCCTGAACAAGCACATTGGTGAGAATACAATACCATCAACTAACATGGTGAGCTTCTGCTATTGTGGTTTAAGTAATTGATCATCGTCACTAAGAAAGGCCAAGTTACAGATGACAGTGTTTTGTACTTGGGCACAGAGTGCTGTAGCCAACGAAATCATCTTCGACGGCAAAAGATTATCCAACAAAAGCAGTTGCCCTCTGATGTACGAGTGGCATGGGAAGAAATATTGGGGTGCCGCTCATGGGCTTGCGGGAATCATGCATGTCCTGATGGACATGGATCTGAATCCGGAAGATAGGAAATGCATCAAAACCACGTTGAACCACATGATACAACACCGTTTCCAAAGTGGGAATTATCCCTCAAGCCAAGGATCTGAGTCCGATCGCCTGGTGCATTGGTGTCATGGTGCTCCAGGTGTTGCTGTTACCCTCACCAAAGCAGCTCAGGTGGCTATCATCTGAACCCTTTTCTAAACGCCACATTTGTTTTACTCATTGATACACCGCTTTGTTTCTCGATAAACTCGTTTGTCCAGGTTTTCCAGGATGAGCAGTTTTTGCAAGCTGCAGAAGAGGCTGCTGCCGTCGTGTGGCGGAGAGGCCTGCTGAAGAGAGTTGGCATTTGCCACGGCATCAGTGGCAATGCTTATGTCTTCCTCTCATTGTATCGGCATACCAGGAGGGTCAAGTACTTGTACCAGGCTAAAGCATTTGCTTGCTTTCTGCTGGACAAAGCTAACCAGTTAATTGAAGACGGGACGATGCACACTGGTGATCGGCCATATTCAATGTTCGAGGGGCAAGCAGGCATGGCATATCTCTTTTTTGACATGATCGAACCTTCCGAATCCAGGTTCCCAGCTTATGAGCTTTAAACTTTGGCATATTATATGATAGTTAAAGCGGACTGCTATTGTGAGAACTGGTTTAATCAACTGTTTTGACTTAAACGTTCAGAGATAAGAATCAAACTGCTTTCGCAATAAACAGACTGGAACATTACGTCGAATTAAATCTGAAACTTGATAGCAACAACAATATAAGGCAAGTCAAAATTTATCAACATGTTGAACAAAAGAAACAGCAAAGGGAAACCGACCAAGTTGATCCACAAATCCACGCTTCAAATAATTTTGATACAGTTTGATAAGAGATGTACTCAAGCTCAACAGGGGTAAACAAATTGCAGGCTAGATTCACGAAATCGAAGCAGATACCGAGCCAATACAACACTTACTTGAAAATAAGTATTGGTCAGTAGTTTGTGAGCGGTGAACCACAGTAGTGGACATCGGAGATGTCGGAGAGCCTCTGTTTAGGGGACAGCGTGGAGCTGGCCGCCATGTCGACTTCCAAAGTGTTGATATCTTTTCTCTTTGGCTTTGGTCTCTCCTCTTCGGATGCCTCAAGGATGGGGCTGAGAATGTGGAGGGTTTCAGCTGGCTGGGGCTTCGTGATCATGGCCTGAGCTTCTGCAACAACTGATGGATTGTCATCAGCTGCGTAGAGTACCTTTTGGATGGCAGTTACGATCGGTAGCACAGCAATAAAGTTCATGAACTTTGGTTCGGCAGGCAGAATCTATATATACATCAATATAGAAATAAATCCATATGGTTTGATAAATAGAGAGGTAATAAGGATTTTCCACAATTCAAGATACGGATCAGGAAACTATATATAAATTATTTGCATATAATCTTCGCAACCGTCCTGATTTACAGAAAACCATATAAAAATGCCAATTAAAACTTTAGCTCTTATAATTATCTCCCACTAGTTAGCAATCTTATTTCACTTAATGGTGCAATTATTTCTGCAATAATACAATAAAATAGCAAGAACAGAATAATTATCCTATTGTTTGGTTAATATAATTACAAAATTTTAAAAAAAAAACTTCGTATACATTTTTTAAACTCTTTATATTACCACATTATTTCTGTCGGTCAAGTTAATTTCCCAATACAGTCAAACCATCTAACTAGATTAGCTTGTTAGACCAAACTGCCTCATTCAGCTGCAATTACCATTTCACACTAAATCGGTCCAATTAGACCGACCAACTTAGTTGTACTTGTCCAAAACAATCAACACCACTCGACAAACCCAATTGGGCCAAACCGCCAAACCAAGCTGTTCAAATCAATTGACCTGCATTGACCAAACTGACCAAATGTATTGGTCGGACAAAATTGATCAACTTGCTGAAGATCATATGGCTTATTCAGAACAACCAAACGACCAGGCCATTGAACCAAATGAACTCGGCGACCCCATATTAATTCAATTGTAGGAATCAAATGTATTAAGAAAAGTGAGGAGTGTCCATGGAAGAATTGTTCCTATAATAATTATTCCTTAAAAATTTAGAATAATTATCTATTACTAATAATAGGTATTCCAGAGTTATTTTAATTATCTAACAAAATTAAAAAAATATATTTATTCCTATCCAACAAACAATTATATATATAGTAATGCAATGAACACATTTAAGTTACAATTTTTGTCATCATTGATTTTTGTTTTGCTTAAGTTATTATCTGAGCTTTTTGTTAAAGCTCAAGAAGATTTCAAGAACGAGATAAATCACAGGCAACAAAATAAAAGTCAAAGTTAGCCAAAATATTTTAATGTTTTAGCAAAATACTTTAGAGGCTCATTAATATCAAAATACTCATGAACAAGAAACCCAGTCAGAATGCCACCGTAGTGCTTGTACATTGTATGGTTCGTGGGTAAGCCAACGGCAATGATAATTTTAGGAGGTATTTTAATAAACAATTTGAAAAGCCAATATTTTATCAATGATGAAAATGTATTAAGAAATGAGTAAATATTTAGATTTTATAAGATATTTTGATAATAATAAAATTCTTAAAGATAGACCATGAAGGTAAATACAATTCCAATCAGCATATTTTTTATCAATGCAAGATTGGACTTACCGGTAGATGCTCAATCTCAGGGTTTTGGCACAAGATTTCAATGTCCCTTAATTTTCCAAAGTAAAAATCCCTTTCTTTCTCCAAACTATCTACGAAGAGCTTCAGTTCGGTGATCTGCAAATTGCATAATGTGCATTTTAAGTTGATGTTTTCAAGCAATATATTGTAAATCACATCTTATTGTTCATCTGACTCACCTGTTCATCATAAGCTTGAGTGGCAGAATTTGTAGCAGGTTTTGTGGCTTTATGTGACGAATTAACAGCATGAATGTCACTTTTCTTTGCGCCATGCGAGGCTTGAGATTTAGGCGCAGATGAGGAAGATCTTACAGATGATTGCGAAGGTGCAGCCTTCTTGTTTGCTTCTTTGCTGCCCTTGCACGCATCCCTTCTCTCCACTGCATTATAGCTAGGGAAAAAAAACATTTTCAGTAAAAGAACAATTCTCCTAACTAGGCGGCATTCAGGGTTATATCAAGTTCTAAAATATTTTTGATGAAAACTTGAGATTTCAATTGAACTAGTTAGAACGAGACCATTCCGAAACAATTTTGTCACACCAAAAGACAACCCTGGATATTAGTCACTTTAAGAAGTTACATGGCAAAACTAAGTTGTTTGCAAAAACCATGTAACTAGATCTGCTGCTATGATCTTTGAATCTAAATCTAGAAATGTAATACCATTAATTTTAATTGTGAACTTGTTCTTCAAAAATTCCAAGGGAAATTAATGACGGTCCAGAAAAACAAAACAGAAAATAAATGGTTGAGAAATTACTTGATCATTATGCCACCATTGACAGAATCACAATATCTCTTCATCCACTGCATGAACTCCAAATTATCCAACGGCCTTCCTTTAATGAGCTTGTTAACTTCGATATGCTAACATTAAAAAGGCATTTAAAGTTACAAAATGCAAACTGCGAATGGGATGCTAGTTCAGCATTCCTAAACATTATGAAGCTAGAAAACAGAAGGTGTGGAAAATTAGAGGTTCAGAGTTGTATGTGGCCAGACATATATCTCAACACATCATTGCATTCACAGCCATAATTCTCCTACGACTCGTCAGAAAATAGATTCAAATATCAACACAATTAGTAAATACTGAAGGCTGGCAATTCAGTTTTCAAAAAGGTGAACTTTTTTTTTGTCTAAATAATATTTCTGATTGCTTCTACAGTTCTGCGAGACCTCAGGTGTGTATGATCATGAAAGGACGAATGCTCTTCGACCACTGTGACTATGCATATTCGCAAGGCTAACTGGTAGACAGGACAGCTATATTTGTAGGAAAATAAGTTTTGTTAGGGATAAAAGATGTAAACAAGTTCCTGCATCGGTCAACGAGAAAGTAATGATAGAATCAAACGAGAATAAACCTTAGTGATCTTGAGCTTGTTGAAGACATCCTGAAGGACCTTGTAGTTCTGGATCATCTCGTACTCGCTCTTTGCGTCAAAGTTCACCTTGTGCATCGGCACCATCCCCGGGTGCACGGCGTCCATAAGCTGGCACTGCACCGCCCCCGACGCAGCCTGAGGACCCTCATCGACCACCAAGCCATCGGTTTTAAAATCAGACCAGATCACACAGGATCCCACTCGGATCGATTGAAACACAAAACGAATGCATCGTGAGCGGACAACATACCTCTTCGACTTTGGAAAGGTTGAGATGAAGAGTGGAGTTGATCCAGGCCAGGATCTCGTTCCGCCCGACGAAGTATGCCGCATCCATCATCCCAATCGTTGTCGCCATTTCACCTTCGTTCGGAGTTGAGGAAGTGAGGTCGGTGCTCCGATTGGGCGCCGGAAGAAATCTCCTGGTTAGGGCTTCGTCCCTGTGCAATAAATGGTGGAAAAAGTGCAAAGGACGATAATGAAGAATGGGCGGGATTTCGAGAATTTGAAATGAGGGTCTTTTTTGGTAATTTACACCGGCATCCTCTTGCGGTGGAACCTTCCAAATCAAGGACTCAACGTATGATCGAACGGCGGAGGATAGTCGTGCGATGGTTACTTTCGTCATTTAACTAGTAATTTTGAATTAAAATGTAGGCATTTTGCAGAAACAATTTGGTAATCATATAATTATTAAATTATATTGTTTCATGAAACATATTTTATCCTTAAGATTTTATTGAATTTACCAAATTACATTCAAAATTTCAAGAATGTAAAATTTAAAAATACTCTCTAAAGAAATATAAACAAGCATTTAAAAATATTAATTTGCTGACAATTGCAAATTGTTGTTTACCATCGAGAACAAACATCTATCTTCAAATTCTATCCAGTAATAACTTATTTAACATTCAACAGACTTTGGTTATAGTTAAATACACAATTGGCTAAACGGTTTTGTCTATAAAAAAGGATGATCAGATACAACGTTTTCATGTCTTCATCAAAATTGGTACAGTTAGCAGCAGAATAGCTTTTAGCAAATTAATCTTCAAGCAAGTGTAATTAACCTGCAACCTGAGAGAAGCAATGGTGATTAAAGATTATGTCAAATGCAGATTAAGTGAATGAGTGCATTACATGAATAATTAAGCAACATTAGATAGATTGAGATAGATTGAGACTAACAATTCGAGATTGAACATCCACCGACACAATCTTCAATCGCAAAGGAAAGTTGATATTCATATATACGCCGAAACCATTACCTGTAGAACAGATTACTATTAGTTACTTCAGAGAATCACAAGGTTCTACACAGCATATGCAGTTAGTGTATACAATTAAAAAAAAAATCAATCTAAACTAAGTTACACTCAAGCAGACCGAAATAGATTTTGTCTGCATTTTATTATTCTCAAGCTAATACAAATTCTTAAATCTAATAGTGTTGTGGTTTTATCTCCATCTCAAAAGAACTGAATTATATAAATTATCTTTGACGAGAACCATAATAGCACGGGTCGTTTGTTGGATTCTAATGAAAACAAGTAGTTTGAACAATAATTTTAGCTACTTTGAACATTTGTTTCAGAAACAGGCCTAATGATATCTTTCTAGACACATGGTCAATGGCTCAGCTGTTTATGACAAATTGGCATGAGAGGATCCTATTTAACTCAAAATAAAATTCAAAAACACAAAAATAATAAAGCAATTAATTACCTTATTGAAAGTAGTGGATCCACAACTTCTGTGAACATCCAATATTTACTAGTTTGAGAAGATTGGACGGATATTGAAGAAATGAATGGAAAGCAGAACTGCAGCTGTGAAATATGCAAAACACCACACAGCTATGGAACATGCTTGTCTTAGAAAAACTGAGAGTGTCATCCTAGCTGCTAATGCATAAGCTGATGAGCATCAGAATTATGAACAAAATAGCATCGTCTACTACATGGAAGTTTGCATTCACAGAATTGTAAGATGAAAAAATAAAGACACACGTAAAGCAACAACTAAATGATTAAGTAATTTCTTCTAACAAAATAGGAAAAAGAATTCTTATTCGTATAGCAACTTCATTGTGATCTGTCAAGTCTAAGACTTGTAGTTTTACCACTCAATGTGAGAGCATCCATTCTCCTTCTATCACTTCTTATACATAGCCTGTAAATTCTGCTCTTCCCTTACTTAGATTGGTCCATTGCTAGCTTCTTACTTAGTAGTTGGAAATTATAGCTAGACTACTAATACTAAAGTGAACAGATGAACACAACAATAAGCAGACAGATAAACAGATCAAAATCCTCAAAATTCAAATCATGGAGATCACTCAAAACCATGCTGACAATGCATGTATACATGAATTGGCCTAGAACCACAAAAAATAGAAGTTAGAAGTAGAATGGTAAGCAGATAACCCTAATGCTGAACATCACCAAACAAACACTCCAAATGCTGAGGCCGTTAACTGACAGATACAAGCCGACCCATTTAGTGTGAAAGAGCATTAGACTTGCAGCAATACTACTTCAAGAATCGTAGCTCATCAATCACGAAAAAATCCATTCTTTAGATGCAAAGACAAAGAAGTCAAGAATGCATCATGGCATCTAATCTAACACGTCCACAAGTAACAATTCGAAAACTAGGCTGAAAACAAAATATATGTAATCTATCAAGGAAGTTCATCTGACACACTCCGTGCAGGGGACCGATGGACAATCAAAAATATCTGTGTTTTTTTTCTCAAAGGGTCTCGATCTGTATCTCCACATCGACGCTTATACATAAGATTTTCTAACGTTATCGATTGGAGCAAGAACAAAAAATTCACCTTTCCAAAACCCCTTTTTTAGGTCAATCACCAAAGATAATGCAACAGTACATATTGAAAGGTGAAATTTTCTTCAAATCACATAGATTCCAGCACGAAATTTCTCCGTATGAAATCTGGGAGGAATCGGAAGGAGTGGAGTACTCAACATAAACAGATCAACTCACCAGAAACCGGCGAGATGATCGTGACTCGCGAGCGGGAGAATCGCGTGGAGAAAGCAGAAAGCATGCGAATACACGGCAAGAGGGGAGCAATGAAAGTGCGCCAATGACAAAATTAGGGTAAAAAACCCAGAAATTTTCAATTTGGCACCGGAATTTAACTTCGTGCTTATTTTATCCCTTATAATTAGGATGTGAGGTTGTTTTAATATTTTTTTAATACAAGATGTTCTTTTAGTAAAAATGAAAATCAAAATTCAAAGGCAGTTCATTATATATTTGCCCAAACTCAATTCTGCACAGTCGGATAATTGATTCCATGGGATTGCTTCTTTCCCGTATGAGTAAACAGATTAGGTAAGACTTTGGGTACATGTCGTGGGCCTACCTTTTTTTTAAAATATATTTCGTTGATTAATTACTTCAACGGGCAAAGCATGAGCTTTACAATCTCCCTCTCTCGGTAGCTTTCGGTGCTCCACCGTCACCATCTCGGCAGAAGAGGAATCGTTGCGCCATCTCCTCCAAGCACCTACCTTTTCTTCAATCCACCTCCAGATCAATTTGTTTTCTCGTTTTGATCTCTTTTCTCTTCTCCCCAAAGGGGGAAACTTTGTTTTTGTTTTTACCAATTTTTAGTTGAATTCCTACGTGATGGCCCTTGATATGGCGGATTCCAGGGAGATCCTCTGCTCCTTCCGCACTTTCGAAGATTTTCCGACGACAAAACGGCGAGGAATACGAGATCAAAGGGTATGTGACAGTTTCCCTCACGCTTTCATACGAAATTAAGGTGCTCTTAGGGTTTGCTTTCAGGATTTGAAAAAAAAAGGTTGTCTTTGAAAACTTTTAAGCCACTGTACCCACCCTTCATATCGGGAGTAAGTTTCATTCAGCTGTCGGAGATTATAAGACCTAGGGTTTCATCAGGCGAATTCTAGAGCTTCTGCTTGCTGAATGGGAGGAAATGTTCAAATACGTACGCTTTGTTGCCGTATTGTAATATGTTCAACTGGATCTGCAGCAAAAGCGTTTGTGTAGAAATATTTTTTTAGGAAAACAAGGGCGCGCTAATCTGATTTGAAGATTGTAGATTTGTAGTAATGGTGGGAAGAGAATTGGTCCTCAGGAAGGAAGCAACAGTGAATCTTCGTGAGATAGCTGCAAGGACTACTCTTCGGGAGGTGCGGCAGAAGGGACACGAGTATGTGGAGCTGAGACATGTCGGAAAGCGCATAATTTTCTTCTGCACCCTCTGCCTAACCCCATGTTACAGTGACACCGTCTTGTTTGATCATCTTCAGGGAAATTTCCACTCCCAGAGGTTTGCAGCAGCCAAAGCTACTCTATTTGGTGCCACTCCTTGGCCGTTCAATGATGGTGTTCTATTCTTTGATAGTTCTCGTGAGTCTAACTCGCTGTTATCACATACAACTTGTCAAAATGATAGAACTTTGGTTGTTAGCAGCAGTTCTAGGACTAATGATGAAGTAACTTCGATGCTCAAACTGAATTCTCTTGACAAGCCCCGTATTACTGGCTGCAACAAATCAAATGGTTCAACGGATTCTAACCTCAGCTTGGTTGCAAGTGGACGCAAAACTTCTTTGAGATCTAACTCTAAGTTCCTAGATATGATTTCAAGATGCAATTGGTTGGAGACTCGTTTGATTATTCCCAGAGTCTTACATAAGGATCAGTCATCAGATTTGGGACTGCGACATTTAGGGGTTGGGCAAATTGCATGTAGAATACAGGAAAACAAGGAAATTCATGGTAAGATAACTAAAATATGGTGTGCTTGGTTTGGTGAAGCAGGATCGGACTTCGGCGATGAGTTTAAGGTGCTAGCAAATTGTGACTTTGCTATCATAATTTTTCCTTATGTTTATGGCTTAGGCAGAAAAAGTGCCCCAGACGATGAAGACCCCACTGGTTCTTTCTTTGAAGTGGATGATTCTGGACGCCGTAGGAAGAGGAAAAATAAATCATTCTCAGATCAGGAAGAGTACTCAGATAATGTAAATATGTCCTGTGAGTCACCATCTGAGGATAGCGTGACTTTACGTGAAATTGTGGCAGAAGATTCACAACATCTTGAAAGGAGACTTATATCTAGCAAAGTTGTCCGGCGAGAGTTGAGGAAACAGAAGTGTTTGGCTGCAGAAAGAACCTGCGATATTTGTGGGCAACCGATTCTCCCCGGAAAGGATGTGGCTACCCTACTAAATTTTCGTACTGGCAATTTAGCCTGCAGCAGTAGGAACACTAATGGAGTGAGTAATTTATTTACACTGCTTTCTATGTTTTCTAGTATTCTTCTCAGCTAGAGAGGCCTGTTTATTGATCTCCATATACCATGCAGGCATTTCATCCATTTCATGCATCTTGCCTCATACACTGGATCCTCTTATGCGAGTCAGAAATATTGGCTAATCAGAAGACCAAAATGAGAGTCACACGAGGCCGCAAGAGCAAATCAACCCTCAAGAACCAAATTACTTCCATCTTTTGCCCAGAGTGCCAGGGTACTGGTGTGTGTATCCAAGGAGATGAATTGGAGAAACCAACAACTCCATTGTCTGAGGTTCATAAACATCCATTTCAGCAGTACTAGTTGTAAGAGATATGCTTGTATAATCTGAATTGAATTCTTTACAGATGTTCCTTTACAAGCTGAAGGCACTTGCAGCAAACAAGGCTTGGATGAAACATCCTGAAACCCTTCAAAACTGCTCCACTGGACTTTATTTCCCATCTGTTTGTGTCGAGAACTCGGAGGTTAGTAGTTGACGTATTGGTCACTGCTCATTCAAATCGTGCACATTGTGGTCATTTTCTTATGAACCAGCTTGTATTTTGTAGGAAACTCTTAAGCCTCTAAAGTTGCTGCACTTCTTTAGAGCCGATGACTAGAATCTGCTCAATATACAACGTCAGTTATTGTACAAAAGTATGTACCGTTCTCAATTCTCTTCTCTAACCACTGAATCTAGTCTTTGTAAGCAGTTAGTTGGCTTTGAGACTCTGAATTTGACAACTCTTTAGGATGTATATATACTCTGTTCACAAAAATCTTGGTCTTTGGTTTATGTTTTAATCATTTATTGGTTAGTTTTCAACACCTTATTCAGAGATTATATTGCTTTACTTTGTTTATTATTTACCAATGAGTAACAAAACTAATTTTAGATTGTTTGTGCGTTATTTTATCAAAATATTATGCCGAATTTTTATTTCTTACTATAGTACTGTATACTTGTTTTGGAAAAGGATGAATTAAAGATGGAAAAAAATAATGAGTTTTTTTTGGGAAGAAGATTTGTTTTTAAGAAAACAATAAGATTCTTTCCTAGAGAAAGGGAGGAAATATTTCTAAAAATTTGAGAAATTGGTTATTTTTAAAATTTAGATATAGTGAGAAATTAATGTTCTCAAATTGAGAAACTAAATAGGGAAGGAAAGTTGATAGAAATTGAGTAATCAAGTTAACAAATTTGAAACTTCTTCCAACTTTTCTTACATCGATTTCTTAAAGAGAACGTCATTTATTAGTGAGAAAAGACCTTCAAGAATTCTGAAAAGAATTCTTTTGGCCAAAAATTAAAAAATTTATTCTAATAAAGGGTTTTTTTAAATCAAAAGAGTATTTCCACTCTACTCCACCGGTAATTCATATAAAATTATACAATTGCCTTCTGATATATTCTTTCCAATAATATTATTGGTTGCAAGGTTATAAATATATTTTTATATTAAAAATGTATAGGGAAAATTATTAATTTATAAAAGAAAAACATCTTCGTTGACATAAGGTTTTTTAGGTAGGACCTAAAAGCAAAATCACGGTTGCTTAGATTCAAAGTAGATCAGACAAAAAGTTCTATTTACGGTTAGGCAAGAAAGTCATAGTAAATCAGTTGGACCGAGGATTAAGAAGTCTTGATGGGTCGAAATCATACTTGAGAGAGATCTTTGATCCTTTATTTGAGAGGGTTTAAGTTTAGGTTCAAAGTGGAAAAAAAATTTTAAAAATTTTAAAATAAAAATTTAAAACAAAAAGTTAATTTTTTAAAAATTATTAAAATTTTATAAAATACAAAATACAAAAAATTAAAAATTAAAACAAAAATTAAAAATTGAATAAAAAAAAGAAAAAATCTAAATAAATAATCAAAGAAAGAAAATAATTTAATTTCAAAATATATAATCATATCTAATCAGAATTTATAAACCAACAGTAGTATTAGAATCACTAAACTCATTTTCATTCTAGTCTACCATTAAACTCATTCATATTTTCATTTATGCCTCTAAAATTAAATGTCACCTTAATTCTCTTACTTAGAAGACTATTTGATATTTATTTATTTATTTTTTAGCATGACAGCGATGAAAAATACTTATTTTTCACTTATATAATATGTTAGGAGCTATCGATTTATGTTGTCACTCTTTCAACTTTCTTTGTCTAGTCGCCCAGCTTAAAAACATCAGAAAAGAACGTTGAATTCTTGCTATGTTATACAGTTGCTGCCTCCCCTATAAAAACCCCGCCGACTAATGTGGGCTCACGTGTTCTTTGCATGTTTCGTTTTTATTACTTGTGTCGGTTATTACTATGTATTTTTAATGGCTTGTTTAGCACCTACTGTCATGACAATAGGATTTTAAAGATTAAATTTATAATATTATATATCAAAAAATTTTAAATTAAAAAATTTAAAATATACTTAGAATGTTTAGGGTTTAATTATGACTTATCAAAATTATATATATAATATAATGTTACACTAAATATTCTTCACCATATATTTGGGTACATTTTAAAAATTTTATTTAGTTTGAATTTTTTTTATTTATACTTAATATAACAATTTTAAAAATTATATATATATAAAAAATTACTGTACGACAGTTCAGGTAGGATCAAATTAACCCATTTCCCGGCGGATGACGTGCACCGTCCGTGATTACAGAAACGGCCGATCCCGCCTCCCAATAAATTGGGGCCGCCCACGTGGACCCACCGACCTGCCAGTCATCCACGTTTCATATCTGTTTCATAGAGAAACAAAAAATGAAATTATAGTTTAAGAAAATT
>JBAMIB010000119.1:3311497-3322973 GCA_037177415.1 Kaempferia rotunda | reverse complement strand
CGCAGTGGCCAGTCCGAGGAGTGGTCGAGGGCTAAAGCAGTACTAAGTGGCTACATCAAGGAGAAAGGTGATGGATCCCACGAAGCTAAAGCTAAGCCACATAGGAGGTGATCAGAAACTCGATTTGCTTTCTTGATGCTTTTCGGCATGACAAGGTTTATCGTAACTGTCTTAATTAACAATGAGTACTGTTATTTGTTCAAGATTGTTAATCAACTTCTATATATATTAAGAAGCATTAACACCGTAGTAAAATTAATATTGTATAACTTAGTGATCATATATTAGAGTCATAAAAATTACTTCTTCAATTCCCCAGATAGACCCATACAAAAGGTTCTCCAATAAAAGTGTAGTACGTAGTACATCACATAATTTTGTCACAAATAGAGACTTGCATAGTAAAGATCCATAATGCATGATACCAATAGATTTGTTTTCATGATGTGCAGTGAACACATTGGCACACACATTCGATTCAATGGCTTATTATTATCACAATAAATGTAATCATATCATTGTGAAAGGCAATTAAGACTCAGTGGTCCTAAGGCGACAGTACTCGAGTGTGATATTCTCCGAGTGCCCATATTGGAAATATGTTTCGATATGATGAATAGCTGAGGGTACAGTTTTTACAGAAGACTCCCATAATCTCCTACACAGACAAATAGTGAAAGTTTGAATATTATTGTTGATATTGTCTTCTATAGAAATGAAAGGGATAAATTCAGTTTGATGGTGAAAGATGAGCAAGAGAGATCAGCGAAACAAATATAAATCTTTAAATAATGTAATAGCAAAAATTGCTATCAACTAAGAATGCAATAAGAATTACAAATAACATGAACAGAAATTCACATTTTACGATAGAGTTTTCTATTTTCCGAATGCACCATAAAGCTCTAAATTTGTCAAAATATTCTCAATATTTTCAAACTGTTATCATTTTACTCCTAATCATTGACATCATTACTTGATCTAGGAAAAAGACGACACGAAAGTTACGTCATATATGCACTACGTACCTTGTTTTCCCATTAAGTAACAATCTTAAGAGTTTGGGGATGAAATGACAATAGTTTAAAGATATATAAAGTATTTTGGTTATTCCGAAAAAGAATAAGAAGGTGAACCCCTAAAATTTTCTATTAAAGAAATGAGGAACAACAACTAAATTTTCATTGTTACTATAATTAAATTTTCTTAGGTATCTATCTCTCTTCCTTGATTAATGTAAGTATTTATAACGACCTCACATTACCTAATTGAGATATTTATCAGTTACCTAAATACATGTCCTCAATTATTTTCTTTTCCTTGTTTCCTCATCTCATTTTGCAAAAAATGAGAAAAAGAAAGCAAAACTAATCTAATGGAGGTCTTTGAACAATGCAAAAGAGGGGAAAAAACAACCAAGAATATCATTATTTATCACCACACATTTCACATATTCTCAATTTATTCCTTCTATCAATATGTAAAATAAAAAAACTGAGAAAGTGCAAAAGGAAAGAACATTGTAATTAATAAAAAGATTAAAAAATGGATAAAAAGACCAAGGAAAGAATAAGGTGTAGAAATGGGAGGAAAATAGTTGCATTAATTGTAGTAAAACTAAATTGCTAAAAATCTAAAGAAGTAACAAATATAAAACTAGAGAAGCAATCAAACACATCCTCAATAAAATAAAAGTAAAATAGAAAAGAACTGTCTTTAGAAATAATCAAACTTAGTGTTTGATGAATTAAAAAATTTAATAAAAACAGATATCTTACTTGTTGGGGAAACTCTCCATTCTCCATTTGCATATTAATTAATACCTTTGCTGCTCTATGCAATGGTTTTGGATCTCTATTGCCCTATTCGAACACAAATTTAAAAGAAGTAATATTACTTCATCTATTACATCACTATATTTAAAAACATTTAATTAATTCAATGACTAAGGCAACCTAACAATATGATCCAAAAGGTTTTCAACCTACTATCTATTATTGTTATTGATTTCGATAATGAAAAATTAATTGAGATAGGAAGTGTGGATATAAATTCTTGTATGAGTTTTAAATAGTTTGAATCTATTAATCAATGGAGAGTTATTGATGATTCACTCAAAGAAAATCTTATAGATGGTGATATGACTTAGGATATGGGACACTTAGTAACGGGGGCGGAGCCACCTCAGGTTCAGTGTGGACAATTACCCACACTGGTCCTAACTAAATATAAAATTACTATATAATAAACTAAATACATAAATTATTACATCAAACGGAGGTATAATTTTAATTGTTCTCATGTAGTAGGTGATTTAAAGTATCTGTTATTATAGTTATTCGTAGTCACCATATCTGCATGCTATGCCTTTTAGTATTTCTTTTTTCTATTTGTATATTGATACTAAACCAACATTTGTCTCAAATGGTTAAATTTATGTTTGATTTATGACTTATTTATGATTTGTGAGTTGGAGTCGGTCACTATTTAGCCATGCAATGATGTCGCGGCTTATGAAGTGGAGAGCTTCAGTCGTGACACTACTGGCTGGCTGGCCACTGAAACTAAACCAAGGGAGGTGCCCTCCGCACTGTAAGTGTCCGTCAATGGTAGCCACAATTTACCTACACCGAACCAATATCCTAGCTCCGCCCTTGCTTAGTAAATAAAAAATAATGATGTAAAAAGGGATAAGATTGTTAAGAAAAATACACAAGGTTATAGAAAACATAAGGGTGTATTTGGTTATCATTGTTTTTATTTTTATTTTTTTAAAAATACGTGTTTTCTAAAAAATAAATAGAAAATGACTTTTAAACATTTTCTATTTTTTGTTTTAAAAACAGAGATGGAAAATACAAACCAAACATTATTTTTTTAAAACGTACGTTTTCAAAAAATAAAAATAGAAAACATGCAAATTAAACACTTCCTAAGTGATTTAAGATTCACAAATAGTTGAGATTTATAGCCCTTTTAGCAACCCCAAATAGCACATGTAAAAAATAACCTCAATCACTGAATATTTGGGTTATTTCTAGTTCTTTCGAAGATCTTAAGACAAGAAAACACTCGTGCCATAGTCTTCATTGAATCAACATTTCACTCATTTTGCATTAACTTGCACACAATATTTTCATTCTTTGCTTCCTCCACACAATACTTCCAATCTTTCTTCATTCACTAGATAAAAAAATTGCTTTTGAATATGTAATCCTAAGAAATCTAAGCCCTCATGAGATTTGTGATCGATAGAAAACTGACCTGTCCAGCATCAATTAGAGCTAGCATTGCCCAGCTTGTATTCACTGCATGAATCCTGTTGCCCTGATCAAGATTTGTATAGACCTGCTCAAAGAGAACTCGAGAAATATTGAATAATTTAAAAAATAAATAAAGTGGTTAGTAACTTCTGAACCAATCAAGATGCCAGTTAGACACAATCATAATTGTAGGCATTTGCCTTATGATCTAGGAAAAAATATCTTTCTAGCTAAATTTGATATCTCGCTATAACTTAAAAAGGAAAAAGACATGTTACAAATGGGTAATAAGTTAGGGATTAACCTGATTTTGCCATGAAAGATAACTTTCTCCCCAGCCACCAGAGGCCAATTGTTTAGATAACAGAAAGTTGCACGCCTTTCGGATACAAGAGCTACTCTTGTATGTCCTTCCAGCAGCAAGCAACCCCGCTACTCCAAACCGTGTGCCATAAGTGAAGCAAACTCCCCAAGATCCATACCTATTAGAAGAAGTTAATGGTGTGTTGCAAAAGTTTAAATGCCTTAATATCACTTTTATAATGAATGACTGCAAAGATTTTTTCTTGGCAATACCAAAATAAGACTAGTGACATGATAGTTCAGCAAGATGGATCTTTGGGAATTAGTAACCACAAATGTAGACTCTAACACATCTAGCATATTTGGAAACCCATGAAATTAAATTTCTTCAAGAATTAGAATTTCATGATTTAATATAAATTTTCAATAAGAAATTAATTGGGAATTGGAATTCAATTCCTTACTAACCCCTCAAACCAATTCAAACATAAAGAGATCTGAATTGTGAAGAGAACTGGAATTCAATTCTCTCAAATAGTTGAAATGATCATTTTACCCTTCTATTTCCCTTCTCTTCTCACGCTGCTTCTTTCTCGTGCACACACTTCTCTCGCCGATTCTTTTCTACCGCAAAATCCTATCCAGAATCCGCTCCTTGCCGCCATCCAGACACTGCCGTCGTCGACCACCGGAGCTCAAGCACACCTCCACCGCCACATCATCAAGCGAAGGGTAAAATAGTAAAATTATAAAAATTCAATTCTGTTATTAACTAACTCATTCCAAATCAAGAAATTCAATTCAATTCACGATGAAATTCAATTCATGATGAAATTCAATTCAATTTCATCACTTAAAAGTTTTCCAAACGGGGTGAGCTTGATGAATCTTTTAATGAAACATGATATTTAATTTTACAAATATGACTTTGTAATGCAAGACCAAAATTGTCTGGCAAAACACCTAGGAACTTAAGACAAAATTGATCAAGAGGAGAGATAAATATCTCAAGGAGTAAATAAAACTTCTCAAGGGAAAAAACTCTCACCAAAAGAATTCCTCTGACTGAAAAATGCACGCCAAAAGAATCAAAAGAAAATTTTTATTAATTTAAAAACTTATCACACTATAAAGGATCATCATCCTTTTTTTTTATAAATCGACAATAAAACTCATTCTTCATAAAATAAAATGTCAGTTTATCCCAATAGAAAATTTAAAACTGAATAATTTTTTAAATTCAACTGATATGGCAGGAGATTTTAATCCGGGATAAGAATTTGAGAAGTTAGACAAGACCTTTCAACAGTTGATTTTTTGTTTCTTTTTTTTTATATATAAAAATGACAAAGCAGAATCCGACAAAATGGATTTAAATGAAATAGGTAATCATAAGTGCAAACCATGAACCATCATCCCGCTGTGCCTTTTCAAGAAAATTTGCTGATTTGTTAATGCAATCATCTATCTCATCTCGTCGATGGCCTGGATATAACTTTTTAAATGATGTCAATGCCTGAATTGCTGATGAGGTGCATTCGACACTCCTATAAAAAACATTTCCAATTCAACTACATTTAAAAAATTAAAATAACTAAACAGAAAATGTTATATTAATAAATAGAAATGATGGAATCTTACGGGTAATCAATAATAATGTCTCCAAATGTTTCAGAAGGATTAAGAATCTGTATGAGAAAAAAAAAACAAATTTAGTAAGTGAAGATTGCCATGACTTTGGTAGAAGAGTGACATATAATGATTTATCCTAGTTTATATATAAAAATTCCAGGTCCTTATCAACCAAACCAATAGACCAATCAATACTTTCTGCAATATAACTAAGGCATTAGATTTATCAACACCATGATCGTGAACCAAACATGACATTTGTACTCCAGTTTCCACAAATTAGATGTTGCCTTAGAAGGAAGCTAAGTTAACTAAGGCAATATCCAAAGTTTGTATGGTTCTTGAATTCACATAACAATGCCTTGAACTAATTATCTATATATGGAATTGGTTAATAATAATAATAGTAAACAATAATTAGTCTCATTTTTACATCTGTAAAATTACATTTAATAAGTGCTATTGTGTCTCATCAGCATGTGCACGTCGCCCCCTTCCGGTTCAAGGGCAAAGAGAACCTTTATGCTTCAATTTAATTGGAAAATTAACACCTTCAAGGATAAGCCCGTGTTATATAAACAACTCCTTTTGGTCCACAAGGAATTAATCTATGAGAAAACTCCGGATACATGATTGATAAACATATCCAGAATGCAATAGCAACAGAATGTTCTTGGAGTACATACCTCCAACCAAGCATAGGATCTTGCAAGTTCACAAGTGGAAAAACCACCATCCTTGTTCTACAACATAACTACAATTAGAAGAAAAGTTAGTGTTAAGTATTTGCATCTATTTCTAGTGATGTTACCATTAGTGAAAGGATGATATTAACAGCATCATAAAGCTTCCTTGCTTCAATCGGATCACCAACAATCTCGGGAGAAACCTTAGATAACAAGAGGGCTGCCTGCAGAAGAAACATCAGCATCGACATCAAGAAATTTGGCTTGACAATAGAAGATAGGAGTTACCTTAAGTCCTTCTGCTGTACAATCTGAGACAGGCCACCCTTGATCTGCAGTGGCAAAGGTCCATGCACCTTTGGAGATGTGGCGGTACCAAAAATCAAGATTACCAGGGCAATCTTCAAGGATCTTCCAATCAGAAAGAAATGAAAACTTAATGTGCTTACATATTCAATAAAGGGTAAATATTCAAAAAATGCTAACCTGTGAACTTTTAATGAATTCGTGAGCCTTCTTGAGTGTTAAACCAAATTCCTCAGAAAGATCAGTTGACATAATTGCATGAACAGCAAAAGTTGTGTCCCACAACTGGCTTCCATTACAGGCCTGCAAAATTGACAATACGGCAACAGCTTCTTTAACACATACAACAAAAAGTACCACGCACACTATTCAGACACTGTACATGATTCTAGGAAGTAAAAAAAAACTAATAAGAATACATGCATGTTCTAGCGTACCTGCATTTTCATTCCATCTTCAGCTAACCATAGATAATCATATATTCGTGGAAGATGTAACTTAAATGCCTCTGAATTTGGGTCTTCAATCCAGACGCAAAGCATATTAAGTACCTATATAGATGAAGTTTCAGAAGAAAATAGCATTTCTCACATATTTGCTGCATAAATTGTTAAACATTTACAGTGTTCAGAAAGAAAAATTGGCCTAAATTTTTCATGTTACTACTCGTAAAACCTAAGCGGCATGAATTCTAGACAACCGAAAAAAAAATTCAAATAGGAAAAATAAGAACGAGAAGATCTTGTTTCATCAAATGCATGACATAACAAATATGCATAAATAAAACGATAAGGAACCTGATTAAAGAATCATTATCCTTGTTTTTAGCATCGTCCGAAAGATCATGAGGAGGAAGAAGAAGAAGAAGCGAAAGCAAATTGGAAAGATTTTCCAAGGGGCTTAGGGGTGACAACGCCGAAAAGCATCTTGTCAATGGGGAATAAGAAACTAGGTCAAAATTCTCTCCCTAAACCCTTGGGGAACTCCCCTATATATAGAAATCTAATATGCTATCAACTCATAGATAATAACGGATAGACTAAAGGATTCTACACATTAAACCCGCATTCAATAACCCGAACTCAATAAACATAAGTTAAATCACTTTAAAGAGTCGGGTTATATTCACATGTTCAACTTACAAATAAATTCACCTAATAGGAATAATAAAATCCAATAATCTCCCACTTGGGCTACATGTGAGTTGCATGTGAAACACAAATAAAACTTTAGTTGATATCAATCTTTATGAGTACAAGATACCCCTGTAAACAATATAGTCCATCAACTGCATTGGTACAAGACTAAAGAGGTTATAACTATTGGATATAATTGTAATAAGCCCTAACAGTAATCACAATACCAATATCATTAATGACTAAGATCAAGATGTGGATGTGTAGTATGGAAATTACATGAAATGTAATTAGTACATGTCAATTTCTAACTGGTTCAATGTGACCTAGAAGGGTATGATCGTATTTGCTAAATACTTTATGCTAAACTACAATAGCAAATCATGATTCAAACTTTATGATTCCAAAAAGAATTTGTATCATATTTACAAGTATAAAATACTAAACAGCCGCAGTAAATCATGATACCTTAGTCAGAATATCAAACAAACATATAAATTCCCATTAATGTTTTGAACTTTAAGTGCGTACAATAATCAAACAAAATGTTTGTATTTATTATCAAATATAGAGCAATAAAATAAATACAGACTCTCACTATATGAGTTCTTCTCCCATAAGGACTTATATATCCACAACATGCGCATAAAACACCTTAGGCACAAAGCCTTTGGAGAGTGGATCGGCCAACATGAAATATGTCCTAATGTGCTATTGTGCTCTATCATGACTTGACGACCCTAAACCCTTTCTTTAACCGTCAGAAAATTGATGTCGATGGTCTTAGACTTT
Source organism: Kaempferia rotunda (assembly GCA_037177415.1). Lineage (NCBI taxonomy): Eukaryota > Viridiplantae > Streptophyta > Magnoliopsida > Zingiberales > Zingiberaceae > Kaempferia > Kaempferia rotunda. The sequence goes on along the minus strand of JBAMIB010000119.1, from coordinate 3,314,855 downwards.
GACAAACTGCGGTTATTCTTGGCATAAAGTTCTACAACTTTATTATCACAATAGATCATTAGTGGTCTGTCAATGCCATTAACAATCTGTAATACTGTGATGAAGTTTCACAGCTAAATTCCGTTATTGGATGCTTCATAGCATGATACCAACTCTGGCTCCATAATAAAAGTGACTACTAGCATCTGTTTGATGCTCTTCTAAGATATAGCACATCCAACAAACATGAAATTGCAGCCAGAAGTGGACCTCTTGTTATCCAAGCATCCAGACAAATCGAAGTTTGAATAACCAATCACTTCTAAATGATCTGACCTCCGATACGTGAGCATATGTCCTTTAGTTATTTGCAATTACCCCATCACTCTCTTTACGGCTTTCCAGTGTGATGGTCCTGGGTTACTAACATTTCTGCATCATCCTTCTCGTCCGTCATGCCTTCTGCTTGGTTTTTTGTATTCTTAAACTCCTACACACTTAGACACAAAACATCAAAAGCAACAAAACCTAACTTAACTTAGTTGATCACATCAAAACTACCCCAAGATACTTACAATCTTCCACTTTTAATGTGCATCAAACAAAATAATTAGACTTAAAATAGTAAAATAATTAACTAAAATAGTTAGGGTATAAACTAAAATAGTTAGGGTATAAACTAAAATAGTAAAATAATTAACTAACCAATAAAGACAAATATTTTGCAATTCAAACAAAATTGTAACTCCCATTAGACTTAATCTTACTTTTCATCCTTTGATCACATCAAAAAATAAGGAGAAAAGAATAAGTAGTTAAAAAAGCCTGTTTGACAAAAAATAATTTAAAAATTACTTTTCAGTTTCGAAAGATGCTGAAAATTTTTGTCGAACTTAACCAGAATAAGTTAGATCAGTAGATAAAATTTCAGAAAAAGATTTTATTTGATCTAATGAAATGATTTATTTTAGTAGAGGAACCTAATTTTTGAAAATGAATTTTGAAAAAATATATTTTGAACTCTAAAAATTCTGCTAATTTTTCTTGCTATGTAAAATAGATTATTTATCTGTATAAAAATTTAAATTTTCAAAAATATATTAGCGAAACATTTTTTAATTTAAAAATATGAATTTTTTGAAAAATTTATAAAAAATAATATAACAGTGAAAAAAATTTAAAAAATTTTCTGTTAATAGATAATACCTTTTATTTTTTAAAAAGATTTGATAAAAAATTATAAACAGAATATCCACGAATTCAAATTTAGAAGAAAACAATATTGAAAATTAAAGCAATTGAATTTGGCTAAATCAAAGTAAGCATGATTTGGGAACCCAATATAAATTATATCCTACTGAGTTAATCAACAATTTTCTACGAATATTAGTTTTAGGAATTTTTCTACTTTTCTAGGAATATGAGTTCTTCGAATGATTCTCCCCTAAGTCGATGCTCATCTCTAAATTGGTTTCTTCATCGTTATCTGATTCTTCTTGATGACTTGTCATCAGTGTAAGTCCGGCGTAAGATTCAATTTCAGACTCAGAGTTAGATTCGTCCCACGTCGCCTTCAAGTTCTAGAGTTTTGTACTTGGTGGTCTTTTGCCCTTGTTTTTGTCCTTTCTGAGTTTTGGGCAGTCGTCCTTAATATGTCTTCTTCTTGGCAGTTGTAGCATCTGACCTTCCTTTTTCTTTGTGTATGTTTCTTTCCCTGTGACTTGTGAAATTTGTTAGACTTAAAAAATTTCCTCAAATTCCTTACCATTAGGGTTGCTTCTGATTCATCGCTTGAGGAGTCAGACTCAGGTTCTTCCTTATTCTTGGCTTTAAAGGCTACGTTTTAATTTGACTCCTTCCTTGGATCTGCACATCTAATTTCATGAATTTCAAAAATAAAAAACAACTCTTCCAGACTGCTTACCTCTAAGTCCCTAGAGATGTAATATGCATCTACTAGGGTTGACCATACTTGCGTTCTAGGAAAAGCGTTAAGCGCATACTTGATCAATTCTCAGTTGGTTACCTTTTCTCCGAGATTTGTTAACTCCGTAATCAGCTCCTTCAATTTTGCGTGCAGATGTGCAACTGTTTCACCTTCATTTAATCGGAGGTTGGTGAGTTGGTTCGGAGCAATCCCTTCTCGTAAGCTTCGCTTCCATAGTACCTTCGTGTAGCTCCAGAAACCTTTCCCAAAGTTCTTTTGCAGATCCATATTCTCCGATTCTACTGACTTCTCGTAGAGGCAGTACGCTGAGCAGATGGAATTCTAATCGGTCATTCGCTACAAAGTCGGCTTGCTCTTTCTTGGTCCATTGATATTCTTCTTTGTTTATTCCTTGATGGTCCTTAGGGGCTACAAAATCATATTTAATTATTAAAAAAATTTCAAAATTTGTTTTGAAGAATACCTCCGTGTGTTTCTTCCAGTCATCTCTTTTGTGCTTCGTTCTATGATTAGTCCTCCTAAAGTAACATTGCTCTGATACCACTTGTTGGACCCGTTGCGGCCGACAAGAGGGGGTTGGAAGTCCCTAAAAAGAGAGTTAGAATAATCTCTTATTTTTCTAAACAAGGACACAGAATTAGTTAATCAAAAGCACTAAAAGCGATAACAACTTTAAAGAGAATAAGGTAAGAGACTCAAGATTTTTACGTGGTTACAACCTAGGTGGTTGTTAATACAAAGCAATTGAAAGCTCTAAGACAAACTCCTTCGTTGAAGGCGGAGAAGTGTCTTACACTCTTTGATAGCTTAGAAACAGACTAGGAAATTAATACAGAAATTGCTGATTTTCTTCCTAGCTCGAAGGGGCTTTTATAGCCTCCTAGGGATAATTTTTCATCGCCTAGAGTCGCCTCTAAGGAGGCTGAAGGTACCTCCAGGTTGATAAAATTTTATTTGAGAGATAAACTTTTATCCTCTTACAACGAGCGCTGCCCAGCGCTCTATAGGCGCCTTCAGCAAGCCTGAAGGCGCCTTCCCAGGCACCTTCTCAACACTAGAAGGCGTCTTCCACACTTAGGCACGAGGGTGCCTCCCAGTTCGTTGATAAAATTTTATCCTCTTGCAATGAGCGCTGACTAGCACTCTAGAGGCGCCTTCAGCAAGCCTGAAGGCGCCTTCCACACTTAGGCGTGAGGGTGCCTCCCAGTTCGTTGGAGGCACCTTCCAACTGGCAGATCAGCCTCAAGCTGATCTTCTTCGCGTGGGTGATGCTCTAGTTATCCGGGGTTGAGCTCACCCGAACCCTTCTCATGGAGCAGGTTTCTGGTCCGACTTCTCATCCCTCAGACCGCTACGATGTCCTTCTCATCCGTCGGTATACTCTTCCGCAGCTTCTCGTCCCTCAGACACACTGAGTCGGTCAACTCGTTT
>JBAMIB010000119.1:3244238-3263563 GCA_037177415.1 Kaempferia rotunda | reverse complement strand
CACCCAATTATGTACGCTGCGGATAGTAACATATTTATACAAACGACGGCGTGCAAAAAAAGTACGCTGTCAATAAACTTTTTTATGGCGTGCAGTGTGTGCTGTTAAAACTTAATATTAATGGCATGCGAAGCGCGCCGTTAATAATTATTATACATATATAATGACGGCATGTAAAAATGCATGCTGCCAAAAAATAATATAAAATTTTAACAGCATACAATGTGCGTCGTTAATAATTTTAATATATGTGTTGAATTAGACAGATCACTTCCTTATTGTTATCGGTAACATTTTCATCAACCCTCGCGCAATTAATTTTTAATTTCTGTCTAACTTATTTTTCCTTCGAAACCCTCCCGTAAAATCGCGAACTTATTCTTCTCTACCGCAGCCTCTTCTCTGCTTGAACGATCGTGAACTCCTACCTTTCGCCAAATATCACGATCGATATCATCCTTCCGCCCAACATCTCCGCCCATCCTCTCACGCCGAAGGCATCTCCAATAAAGCCCTCTCCACGGAAGCTGTAAAATACGACAATAAAATAATAATGATTATTGGACGAATAACCTTATTGAAAATTTTAAAAAATTTTAGATTTTTTTTTTGGAAATTAATTAGAGCTTGTATGATGAGTTTACTGGGATATATATATATTAGGTTTTTGAAAGCTCGTTTAAAATATCACATAAATGGGTATTGATTAAGTACTTAACTTAGGGGTTAATTAAATTAACCTAAGTATAAATCATATATATTCATTTGCTTCTTCCCATTCTATTCCTTACTCCCGATTTCCCCAATCCACGCGACGCCGCCACACCAACTCAACTCCGATCTCTTTTACCCCGGCCGATCTCCGGTGGCAGACCACCTTTTCGGTTGAACGGAGCCTTATCACTGGGTTCTCCGCCGCCCGACGCCACTCCCCTCCCGATCGCGTCTATTTCTTTTCCTTTCCGATAGTGTCATCCCGTGTCTTGCGACGACCTAGCCGACTGCCGTTCGTCGAGAGTTGCTGCCACTTGAGGGGATAACGGACGCAAGGGAAGACCAAGGAAATTTTTCCCTTGGCTTGAGGACCTCGGCAGAGCCTTCACCTCCCCTTTCCTCACGACGCCAATTTGCAGAGACCTGTCCGAAAGGGGGTTTCGATCGCTACCGGAGCAGACCAAACTAGGATTATCGACTGGTGTTGCTGCTCTCTCTCTCTCTCCCGCACCAACGGTTAGGAACAACAACCACTGTAGTTGCCGGCGTGGGTGCCTACCAGTCGAGCCGTTGCTATTTGATCATCTTACTGCCACATTTGAGGTCAACATTAACCCTAGCTACTAATTTAGGTAAGTGTACGATGGATTGTTGATTTTAGGGCATTGTTACATGTTTAGACAGCAGGATTGTCCTTCTCCGGCCACTACCTCCTTTGGCCAACACTTCTAGCAGTGGGTTAGCACGTGAAGCTTCAAATTGGGTGAGCATTTTGATTTGATTGGTATCTAGCTCTGATTTTTGGTGAGTTTCTTTTGGAATTGATTAATCCAAAGCAGAATTGATTTAATTGATGATTTAGGGTGTTTTGATTTGGAGGACAATCCACTAAGGCACAAATTTCTCTTCAGATCCAAAGTGTTCTTCATGACAACATTCGATTTCTTCATCAAATGACTGCTGATCAAAATCTGGTATGATCTGTTTAGTATCGAGTTGATGCGGATCGGATTTCACTTCTATATGAAATGGATTAACTAGTGATGGTGTTGATTACTGTTGATTGATCATGGTATTGAGGATGAAACCTAAATGCGATTAATGGATTAGATTGATTGAATGGTGAGAGCCCCCACATCTCAGTTTTCTCCGATCGGTTGTTGCCTCCTTCGGTTGAGGGCAGATCATGGCTACATATTCTGTGCTAGAGTCGTCGACGCATCCACCCATGACAACTTCTTCCCTTACCTCTTGTACTGTCGGATTCAAGGTAATCACTAGTCTTGATTTTCATTCGTGTTGTGGAGGATTGAATAGCTGATTTGGGCATCAACAACATATAGAACAATGACCGGATTGCTGCTTTGGGAGGGTGAATTGTTGGGGGCAGCAGCTCCAACTTCCGGCCTTAATTTGTCACCGGCATCCACTCCTTCAGTGAGGATTTTTCGAGTTAAGGTAAGTGTCATATTAGGGTTTTGGATTATAGATGGGATTTGAAGTTAATTAATGTGTAAATTCAGATTAGGGATAATTAACTCAATCTGAGTATGAACCTGTCCTTTCATATTCATTTCTGGAGTACGTTGTTAATTTCTGTTCTTGATACACCTCTTCCTAAGACTGATATAGATAAAGGACAACATTCTAATTACTCTATTGAACTCAAAATGATTGCTAGTTTCAGCAAGCAGCCAGTCTTGCTATCACTGCATTTTTTAGGTGTATTCTTTAGGATGTAAATTCTTTTGGTGTTCCTTTATTCTTGCAATATCATTTCTATTGGTTCCAAACTTATTTTGGAATTTGAAACTGTATGGCAGAGGTGGTGGCAAAACTGGAAAAAGGGCAGTTGAGCAAAGTTATTCAACTGTCTTCTCTGTGCTTACACTGCAGCTTGGAAGTTGCCATGGGCTTGCTGGTCTTGGCCAACTTGAACCCTTGCGGTAAAAACTTTTCCTCCAGAAGCTCATTTTACTTAATGTATGTGATCAAGGAACTGACCCTTGATATTGTTTATATTACTTGGAGACTGTTGCTATTAGCATTTCAGTCATTCTGTGATTGTGCTGGAGACATTGAGATGGGCAAGGTAGAATTCCTGTTATATACGATCTATAACTTCAATTCTATATGAAGAATTGAAGAAAAAATCTTTTTAATCTGTAGATATTGGCTAGAGATGGAGAAAACAAGGACAAAGAGAAGTTGATTGATTTGATTCAGGAGGTTGTTTCATGTACCTCCATGAAAAGGCCTAAAGAGGTAGTCTGTTATAAATATTTTGAATGTTTTTATGTATGTGTTCTTAAACATCATTACAGAGTGTTTCCAACATATGCTTGTCTTCATATCTAATATTATACTTGTCCAACATATTGACTACAGAAAATCTGGGTGAACCATAGAAGTGACTGTTAAATAATGTCTAAGAGTGAATATATCATCCACAAGTGTCTTTGATCTGTACTTGTTATGTTGTCCAGCACATTATGCATGGATGAGCCATGAAAGAAAAATGGAAAAGTAGTGTAAAAGAAGGATACAAGGGTTGCCACCATATTGGATCCTATACTTAAATACTCTGACCCTTGACTTTCACAATCGTCCTTTTTTTAATTCAACAGTTCCAAATGGACTAGCATTCAAATAGACCACGACCTAAACCCCTCAATAGACACAAAACCACCTGAATTGCTACTATATTTGCGTGTGCCCCAAGAAAAAGCTAAAGGTGAGCATTGCAATCATATGTGATGCACAGGGAAGCTATGTGCAGGCTACTACTGCATGTGGTGTGGGCCGCAGAGGTTGATAATGGATGCAGCTCAATGACAGGGAATGTTGGCGATGCTTCAACTGTGAGGAGCAGGAAGGAGATGTGATGACAATGCATAAGAGTGGGGAAGAGGTTAGGGGTGCCTATTCAGTAGGAATTGAACCCTTTTGAATCAAACCAAATGACATTAATTCAACTTTTTGCATATTGGTTTTTTATGTAAATTGAACTGAATTATCATGTAAACCAAATTGAAAACCAACTTAATTTATTTGCAATATTATGGACCTTTTCCTTAACATGAAATCTTGGGTGATTCAAAATGAATCTCATTGTCATTTTTTTATTATTCAAAAAAATAAAATTGGTTTTCCAATGTGGTTTTGTTTACAATGAACTAACCAACATTTTTAGCAATCCAGATTGAACTGATTTGAAAAAAAACACAAACTTGACAGATATTACCCCTGCCCCTTATTTCTTTTCCCACGATATTGATAAATATAATAGCTGATATTGTTTAATCTGTAGCTGTATGAGATTTGGATTCATCATCTTTCCAATCTGAAAGAGTTGTGATGCAGGAGGATCCCGCCTGGCATCAAGTTGCAACCTTCTTTTTTCTTGGATAAGGATAATGCTAACTCTTTTGCTCTTTTTATGTATCAAACTGTGTTGTCATCTCTTTTCTTCTCTCTAGAAAAGAATAATGTTAATGGCATAATGTCATGTTTATCTTTTATAAAATGCCCTTGCACTTGACTCAGCTAATATTGATAACATTGTCTAAGAATCGAATGCCCTCACGTAACCTCCACTCTGTTGAGTTATTTTTTATTTAACCTTTCTCTGCCTTCTAACTTATTCGTGTCTATATTTGTACTACTTTGACAAAGTACACCTGTTAAGTTTTGCTAGGGCCTAAACCTGTGTATTTTATATGTGATGCTTTGCTTCCTTTCAGAAATATATGAACACCCTTCACTTGTTCTTTACTTCTCAGTTATGCAAAGATTAGTAAATAAGTTGCATGCTATCTACATTTTAGATCCATTTTGTATCTTTCTTCTGAATTCTCCAATATTTGTGTTTGACAGGTTTCGCCAATAAGCATGATCTTGAGCAAAGCATTAAATAGGCATCAAAGATTTCAAAGGGAAGCTGCTGCTTCTGCTTTATCAGAATTTATCCGTCATAGGTACTTGTTAATTAATTTATCTCTTTTATCAATTTTATATGTTGAGAATGAAATTCTCGTCATAGCATTTGTGATGTTCCACCTAGGGTCAATCTATGGACGGGTAGATAACACCTAGATGCATGCAATCTTGATGAAACAATCATGCTTTGAATTGTGACATGCCAAATAAGACAGTTGAAATTACTCTTCTGATAAATTAATAAAACTTGATAGTCATTGATGTAATCTCTCATAAGCTACTTGTACTAGTGACATTGATGACTATTTGTATTGTGCTAACACTGGTCATGCTTTGATCTATTTTGACCTGTGAAATTAATTCAAGAATGTTTTTTTTTTTATTTCTTGTTATCTAATGGCTATATTTTTGTCTTTAGAAGTAAATAAGCGATATTGGAATAAAATTTATATTAATTTATCTTGACACACGTTGAAATAAAAATGAGTAAAACTCATTTTTAGTTCAACTGTCTAATTGATATATTCTTATTAATACTAGAAATTTAAGTAAAGATGATTAAATTAGTAAAATCTGAGAACTTCAACTCTAGCACAAAACATATCTTAAACCCGCTTGCATTCAGTGCATGACACTTGAATTATAATTGAGATGCTTGTAACATTTTATAACTTAATTTTCTAAAAAATTAATTTAAATGATTTTTAATTTTTGTAGATTTGCATTTTAAAGTAAACAAGTTATCTGGATGAGGATTATATGATTAATACTTTTTTGAATTGATGATGACACACTCTCAAGCATGCCAATGCATATCAAATTTCAGCATGATACTACACCGAAATTGTACCATTCTTGTTAAGAGGTAGAAATTCCGACATAACACAAGATTTTAAACTTTGAAGAGGACTACAACTAAGAGTGTTAGCATGGAACTTAGAGGCAACAAGAACATCCATGAAAACTAGCACAGATAACCAGCCCAACATAAAACAAGGAATAGTGACATATGCTAAATAGGACAACTAGAAAATAAACATAGGTATACTAAGAATTGGCAATGAGATGGAACATTGACATTATCAATAACGCACCTTACATATCATGAATGCAACAACCAAACCAAATATCTGTGCTACTCAGGTCTGGTCTTCTTCATATTATTTTGTTCTGCTTGAAGATTCGAATGCACATACATAAGTACTGAATATTTTTTTAAATGCTTCATATTTCACATTCGAATGCACATACCTAAGTACTAAGAATATTTTTTAAAATACTTCATATTTCACTAACATTATGTTCTTTTGAGCAAAATCATTATTGTTCTGTGATGCTGCAATTTGATTAACAATTAAAAATTGATCCATGCAGTGACGGATTGTCTTCTTTGTTGGAACACATTGTAGAAGCAATGTGCTTGCATGTTTCCGATGAATCACCGATTGTGAGAAGCCTTTGTTTGTGTGGACTTGTTCAGGTTATTTTTCAGATACTTAATATTTTTATTCAATTGTATAAAAGTAACATCTCATGTAATCCTGTCATTTTCCTTATTATAATTTATCCTGATGGTTTAAGATATTAGCATGAAGTTGATACTAGCCTTTTGTTTGATAAGTGCGCTACCATATCAGTTCTCTATCAAGTGATGGAAAACCTTAGTTTATATATTGCTCAAGAACCACTAAGTACCAATCTCACAAGATCACTGCCATTAAAGGATTGTCCTTCACTTGTGGATTGTTTGTGAGCAGAACTCACTGTGCTACCGTATCAGCTCTCTACCTAGTGATGGAAAACCTTAGTTTATGTATTGCTCAGGAACCACTAAGTACCAATCTCACAAGAGCACTGCCATTAAAGGATTGTCCTTCACTTGTGGATTGTTTGTGAGCAGAACTCACTCTGCCATGAGGTCAGAGGTCGTATGTAGGTAATACAGCATGAACAAGCACGTGACCAAAAGACTCTACGAGGTGCCATTTGCTGCAAGAAGCAAGGTTGCTTCCAAAGGTAAGGCTTCATCTTTGGTGATTAGCAAATGGAGGGTGCATGACCTTTTATAACAGGGGCAAGCGATTGAGTAGAAGTTTCCTATGGTATTCAGAACAAGAGAGCATGGAGAAATATTAGATTTTGAGTAGCATTCATGGAAGGTGGATCCAGCACAACTAAGTAACAAAAGAATTCTCTGGATATCCTTTTTCTGAGCTTTCACTTTAACTCCACCCGACCAAACTGACTGAGCAAACCTTTTATGAGTTCTTCATACCCCTTAAAACTGAGGATCTGATTCTAGTGTATCCATACTTTTCTACAATTTAAGCCATTTGAAATCTTTTAGGGATAATTTTAAAATAAGTCCCATACTTTTGAGCGTTTTCCAAATCCTGATCCTGGTGTATCCATACATTTCTACAATTTAAGCCATTTGAAATCTTTTAGGAAAAATTTTAAAATAAGTCCCATACTTTTGAGCCTTTTCCAAATCCACCCAGACTTTTGAAAATAACAGAATACCTACCCCCTTTGCTCCGGCACTTACTGCTACTGTTAACTTCTGTCACCTCCATGCCAGACATTAGATATCACCAGAAGTTGCTAAGAAAAATCAGTAGCAAATTCTCAAAGTAAGCTAAGCAAGGAAAGCAAACAAAGACTCAGCAGTTAATCTGTGAATTTGGCTATGAATTTGGCTGGGTCAAATCAAGTATTGGTTCTTTCTCCATTTGCTATGCTTTCCAAGAATTCCCCATCACTTTCTCATAAACATATTCTTTCTTTTCCTTTGTCAAGTATCTCTATTGACTAATTCAATCTTGGATTAGGGAGTTGTATAATACCATGCAATACGCCTAATGCATAACTTACGTGGGAGACAATGGCCATACCAGGATTGGATGGTTTTTCATGAATACCAGGTTTACCATTTAAATGGGCTAAATACCAGGTGTACTGCCTGTATTTGGAGTACATTTCATAAGTGGCTGATCAATCTTTAAGTTCATATAGGAGTGAGCTCATTACTCATCACGACCCACCCTTTCTATCATTCAATCATACATGATAATCACACACTATTAATCTATTCACATAAAGCTCATGTCTCTGATTTCCACTCATTCAATTATGTCCATGGTTCAAGTGTAGTTTGGCTTTGAAGGTGAAGGATGAATAAGAACATTAGATTATAAATTTGTACCTTTCCTAACTGCTTGGGATTTTAGGATAATTTCTTATGTTAAATTTTTAAGTTGTCATTTTGATTGAGTTTTTTTGCTGATTCTCCTTTTATGACTATACCTATTGTAACAGGAAAATTATTGATGTAGCTATTTTCTATAACTTGGTGAAAGGCATTTGTAATAGTCATTGGAGTATTATGATTGTTATGATGTGACTTTTATTGCATGTGTTTTTGAAATAAATAGTTTTTGCATTTGATTTGGATCATACTTCTCCTCTTTCTTCCAATGGAAATTATTTTTCACTATTCTAGACCACTAGACTAAGTACCACCTGATTTCAATTGCTTTTCCTTGTTGCAGATACCAGAGAGTCACATGCATAACTATATTGCACAAGTTCTTGGAGTTATTGTAGCTTTACTTGAAGACCCTGATGAATCTGTTCAATTGACAGCAGTGCAATGCCTGCTTATTGTAGGATATTACATATTTGGGGACTTCTATTTGTCGATCATTTTTTAAGCCTATGTTTTCATTTGTATGAGTATTAATTAACTGGGACTGTAGGTTCTCAACACAGCACCTGAAGAGGCTGTGAATCACATTTTAATAAATCTGTCTGTCCGACTGCGCAATCTACAGGTGGTCCTTGATTAGTTTTTTTTATTATTTTCAGACGCACCAAATTAGTTGTAAATATAAGCAACCAAATTTATGCAAAGGATTCATGCTTCCATCGTTTGAAAGTCATTGACACAAAATGTTTTTTCTTTTTTAGATGTTTTATCTTATACATCCCTAAGAATTAAGATTATTAGTATTAATAGGTTATCAGTGTGGTGGGTTTGGCCATATGTTGCTTTTTTAGGATTAGAGTTGTGAAATTAATCCTATTTATATACTTTGTTTCATGGGGAGACGTACACAACTTCCCCTTTTGTTGATGAAACACATTGGAGTTGGATCAGAATGGTGTATTTAAGGGAGACAAAGGATTAAGAAACAAATTTCTGATACCAATTAATATAGCAGGAGGAACAACTCAACTTATTGAAAGAGGAAAAGTATTATTAATTGAAAAAATAATCAAATACGAGGGATCCTAACTTCTTATATAGATATAGATCAGTATAAGTATAAGACCTATTCTTTGTAAAAAAAAATTGTACTACTTAGTTACCCAAAAACTAATAAATTCTTGAATAAATTTAAATGACTTTTTAGAGATCTAAACAAACTTTTAAAATATCTAAATAACCTGTTGAAATCTTTTAACAAACTTTTAAAATATCTAAATAACCTGTTGAAATTTTTTAACAAACTTTCAACTGAATCTAAACAACCTTTTAAATAAAAGCCTAACTATGTCATTAGAGTTATGGTTTTCTCAAAAACTATTTCCCTTGAGGGTGGCTATTTTTGGCACGATCATCACCAGTGCACTAATCACACTGCAAATGTTGAATTTCTAGCATGTACTTATGACTATATCAATATATTTACGCATACACATGAGCTGAAATTTTGTTTCTGGCATGGCTGATAAAGCTTGTTCTCATAGTAGATCATATTGCTTTCATGATTAGATCTGCATGAATGAAAAAATGCGTTCTAAAGCTTTTGCTGCCTATGGAGCACTGAGCAATTATGCAAAGGGTTCGCAGCACCAGGCTTTTGTGGAGCAGGTACGATATGCTATCATGAATGGTAAACATTATTTGATATCTTCCCGCCATGATTTCTAGCACTGTTGCAATTTTGAAATAATCACAATTTAGTGTTCACATCCTTTTTGGGTTATATGTTTGGTCAATTTGCTTTTGATTGGCCACTGCCTGTTCCAAGATAGAAATCTCAATACTAAAGTTTACAGTCTAAACAGATCACATTGACAAACATAAAACAAAATTACTTGGCTTGTTGGTTCAGTGGTTTACTGTCATGCAAAATTTTTTTAGTGCTTTCTTCTATAGGACTTTTTACCTAGTTGCTTTTCACCCTTAGATTTGCAGAGTTGAAAATATCCCTCACGGCAGTGGATAAATTGCAAATATTTTCTTTTATTGATGATACGGATGAAGTATCTCTAGATAAATGTTTGGAATTATTGATATCAAGTAGAGTCAGTGACTTGGTTTCTTGCAAGTTACATTTATTAATGCAAGCTAGTGCCATATTCTTCAAAAATGACTCATCTAAAAGGTTCTTGAATACTGTGTGATTGAAATAAAAAAAAAATTATATAGTTTGTCTCGTGTATTTTGAATTTTGGGAAAAAAAACGCTTAGTTGGTGTCTATCTACATTCTACATAATGGAGAAAGCTTATGTCAGATGCAGTTTGTATGTGTTTCTTTATGCTCATTAGATATGAATTAACGCACAAAAGTTTGTTTCATCTCTCATATACCTACCAACGAACCAAGTTTTAAAATTTCAAGCGATGTCAAAATTTCTGGAACAATATTGTTTCAGTACTGATGCTTCGACATATGATGCCATTGGAGAGTTAAGAGGGGTTAGGAGGAAGGAGATGAAAAAGAAGACAACTATAAGTTTGAATATATAATCACATGATATTCACCAGCATGATTGACTCAACGACATAAGACAGATTATTTGTTCCGAGTAGTATTTTGTTTTGATTATTTATTGAAGCGATATGTTTTGACCATGGTGTCCGGCACCATACGAGATTTCAAACCATGCAACAAACAATAGTATCATCTTCTTGGGATACAATGTATAGTTTTATCTGTCCAAAAAATTCTGGACATAAGAAAGCATGTTCTGTTTGGGGAGGGGCTGCTTTCAACAGTTGTAGTTACTAATACCGTGACTTTTAAATTTGATCAGAAGTATGGCTCAGGAATTTGAAGAGTGATGCACACGCTGAATAGCAAACTTTCTCATGTTTAATTAAATTAGTTTAATTGTTTGGAGTTGTTTCCTTGTTTGTGATAATTTTAGTTTGTTACCCGGAAATTTTTATTTTCGTAATTTGCAATGTTACATATGTGCAACTGCATCATCTTTTGTTTAGAAATACTTTCCCAACTCCATGCTCAGGCATTTAATTACCGCAAAAGGTTAAGCGCTTGAATCAATAGATCCGGCTTTTTTGTGTTCTCTTGAGATCTGTTGCAGCTCAACAGTCTCATTGTTTTGTACTTGTACTTGTTTCAGGTTCATGCCACCATCCCTCGCCTCATTCTCCATCTTCATGATGATGATCTCAATGTTCGTCAGGCATGCAGGGTATAAATTATGCAATGATTTTTATTTCTTGATTATTTTATTATTATTATTTTAGTAAAGCTGACTGCATCCTTTTCTTAACCTGCTTAGGTTACCCTTCGACAACTTGCACCCTTGATCGAGGTCGATGGCTTCTCCAACCTTTTTAACAAACAAGTTTTCAGTTCCGAAAGGAGGTAACATATTACGGTTTTGATTTTTGAGCACATGGATGAAGTGACAATAGGCAAGCCTATTCCTTTGATGCCACAGAAGCGATTATGAAGATTTCATAAGAGATTTTTCAAGGCATGTCAATCAACTCCTGTCTCCTAGAGTTAATAGCTATTTGGCATCATTGATCCAGGTATTGTGATGCAAGGAAACTTCTCACATTCACTTTAATCGAATATTCCCAATTCGATAATTTTGTCGTGCAGGCATTTGATTCGCCTTGGCCAGTGATACAGGCAAATGCAGTGTACTTCTCTAGTTGCTTGCTGTCGCTTGCAGAAGATCAGCGTTCGTTGGCTCCATACTGTTCACAGGTTTAGTGAAGAGATCCCAACTGTGTCATCATAGTTGTTTGCAATAAAGAGACTTAATGACATCTTTTTCACCCAGGCATTGGGGACATTAGTGAACAAGATGAGTAAATCGACAGATGCAACTGTCCGAGCATCATGCTCTTTTGCACTGGGTATTTTGATAAAAGCATTCAACCCACTCGCTTCTGCAACGCAACCATTCGATCGTGCTGACTCGAGTAGAAGTAATATTTTCGAATAAGCTGCTAGATTTCCACATCCCATTGAAGTGACAAAGGTAAAGAAAGTAAAAAATCTCCATGGCAGTTCATCAGGTTCTGCAGTTTACTCAGAGTTCACTAACTAGTCCACTGTTTTTTTGTAAAATATCCCTTTTGTTCATGTGATGTATAGAAATAGTTGCTTGGCAGTGTGTCATACCATTTAATTTGTTCATTCTGTAAATTAATGGTGTATATTCATTAATTTTCACTGGAAGGTTTGTTTTGATATAATGTTTAATTTTGGCTCTAGTTCGGTTGAAATAAAAATTGAGTTGGAGTTTAATTCTTCGGTAAATTGTCGTAAAATCTCCAATCAAAACTTTCAATTTGCATGTAGTTTCCATGTCAAAAAAAAATTTGTTTCCACTCTCGGCATGTAAAGTTTTATTTGATTCAACTCCTTGCATGCAAACATCGTAATCTAATTGCCTTTTACTTTTTTGGTAAAAAAGTCTAAAATGAAGTATAGTTTTTTATAAATTTAACATATTTAAATTAAAATTAAGTATATTTTATGTCAAATTGAACATTGTTTATTATGTTTTCCATCTAATTGAGCATCGTTAGACAATTTAGTATATTTTTTAATAAATTGATAAGTGAAAAAAATCGTGCTTAGCTTGATGGAAATATTCTAATTTAATGTGTTGAATTTAGTAGAAATTATATGTTATTTTGGACTTTTTTATCTAAAAGAAATATAAGAGCAATTAGATAAATTAATATCCATTACGTTTAGTTAGGGATGGAAATAAATTATTTTTTAGCATAGGATTTCATGCAAAGCTCAGTTTTGATTAAAAATTTTAACACAATTTACCCCACGGACTTTGAGCAGAGGAGGAATGTATAGACACAATTTCTTTTTACTCCCACACTTTGTCCATTTTTCATTTTTGCCTATATGGTTTATAAATTAAAATAACCTCTAGCCCTAAAAATAATAGCTATTATAATAGTTTTAAAATAATTTTAATTTCAATTTAAATCATCTTGATTAAATTAATACAAATTAATTCAAAAGTGGTCATTATAAAATATCTTTTTAAACTAAATTGAACTGATTTATTTTAAGATATTATGCCATCTACTAATTATATACTAGATTAAGAGTATTTTTTGACACTGAAAATATGGTGAAACACTCTATTATGTTTTTTTAGAAAAAAATACCTTTTAAATGTTTGTCTTATATTTTGTTCATAGTTCTGTAATATTTTAAATAATGAAAGGTAAAATAAACAACAGATAAAATATAAGAGAAAAATAAAATTTTATTGTTTGTTCTTTTTGACGAGCGAGTGTTCAGCGCTCCCACCACCCCCGTGTCTATGGAGTCCACACTCGTCTGCTAGATTCTGCCATCGATCAAAGATTTTGGAACAATCCAGTTCCTATAATTTGAGCAATTGCAATCAACATGAATAATCTTTATGTTCACGAGGAAACATGTCCCCCCTACCATGGCGGTCTGGGTCAAATCTTGATAGTAGTCGATATCTGCCATTCTTCATATGCTATTTGTCTGATTAGTAACTATCATGATTTATCTTGACATTAAGATGGGCTGACAAAAATATTGACGTAAACGAATTACCTTTTATCATCTTATTCACCTCCATGTTCACGTGAAAACGGTTCTGAAACTGATTTGAATCTTGCAGGGATGAAAGACCAGTGATGTTAATGCTGAACCCAATTGCACAGTGACGACGCCCATCAACGTTCGCAGTAGTGCAATGCGTTGCCAGCTCCCTCATTGATTGATAGATACACGATCACCCAAGTGGTGCAGGCTTTTTGAGTCCAAACATTTAGAACGTTGGAGAGAGAATCTTGCAGGGAAAGCGAGAGGTCATACATACACGCCAGCATCAACCAACGAGATGAACCTCTCTGCTGAGAGAGAAAGAGCGTTGGACAACTTCCCCTCTCTTTCCCGTTCCCGTTGCCTGTGGCTCGCTTTGCTGTTGATAGCAGCGGCTTCACAGGCAGAAGCAAATATAAAAAGAGATTCACACTCTTTCGGAAAGTAAAAGAGGAAAAGCACAAAGGGCTTTCTTTGGATGCTATTTTTTCTTTCCGCTTCTCTTTCCTCTCTTTTAAGTTGCTCCGTTAGGCTTTCTGAACTGGCGTTCTCAATGCTCTCTTCTTCTGTCTTTTCCAATTGGGTTTTTCGTGGAGGAAGTGGATGAGAGATCTCAAGATTGAGTTTTGGTTGGGGGGTTCCAGTTCTAGTGTTCGAGGAATGAGTTTGGGGCTTTGAGGGTTTGGGGGCTTTGATAAATGAAGGGCCTTTGGGGGGTGTCGCTGTTGGTGCTCGCTTTGTGGCGTCTGTGGGCGGGAGGTCTTTGTCAAGAGGATGCGGTCGTATACATTGTCACCATGAAGCAGCTGCCCGCAGCTCATTACTACGATCAGGTGAGGAGGTTCGGGAGCAGTGCAGTAGGTGCCAGAAACTCGGGAGCATTCGCTACCCTCAACAAACCAATGTCAGTACTTTTTCTTCAGTTTCATTTTTAATTTGCTTATCGGTTGCATCTTTCTACTCTTTTTTGAGCCACGAAGGTGATTGGGTGATTGGGATACTATATTCTCTTCGTATTTGCTTTAAGACTGCTGTCTCATTAGCTTCAAAATGAACATCTGGGATGCTGACTTAATTCTTGAAAATGACAAAACTTTTAACCTATGTCCTAGCTCCAGGAATGCATCAAGAACAGATACAAGTTATAGCTCATATCTCATTCGCCTCCAGGATTCACTGCTAAGGAGGGCATTGAGAGGGGAGAAATATTTGAAGCTGTATAGCTATCATTACCTGATGAATGGCTTTGCTGTGCTTATTACACCTCAACAGGTAATACATTGTATTACCGTAAATCACTACTGCAATAACAAGTCGTGTGTTCATTGAATTCCATGGAAGGCCATAGAAATATTCAACACTTCTCTATCACTTTCACTCACATGTTTAAAGGTTTTCTTTGATTGCCATCTACCTCCCGAGCCTATAATTGATTCAACTAACTGCAAAATTAATGATTGCCATTGACACCACTATCATCTCAAGTCTTTTTTTTTCTCTCATTTGTGTTCTTTCTGAGGTGCATCTAATTGCTCCAAAATAGCTTATTTTTTTCTAGTAACCCTTCACATTCATCTCATTATCGTCTCTGCTACACTAAATTCTTATAAGTGCTATTACCTAATTGTCCAGCTATAAACTATTGTCGACACAACATTTACGTTTCTATCAATTATTTTATTTCAGTTTAGCTAATTTATTGTAGTTTGGAGAACAATCTTTTGAGATAATTTCAGAAAACTACATTTTCTGAGCCTCATCATTTTTGCAAGAACTAGAATTCTGACGTTGTAAAGGAACATTGAATTTCTGTTCAACATTTATATACAATTTATTCAGGGATGCATGCTGAAGGTTTATTGAATGAAAGTGTGCAGTATCCCGCTATTGCTTTTCTGACAAAAGAACAATAGCAAGGCAGTATTGTTGTATTTTACTAGTTATGCAATGGTCGTTGTTCTTTATAAAATTTCTTAACTTGTTTATTCCTATATTATGAGCAATGATCTCAGAACCAATCTTAGTTTTTTTTGGTGCATTCAACTTCTCAATTTGTTTTATGAATTGGTTGACCTTTTAAGGCAGTCAAGCTTTCTAGGAGGCACGAGGTAGCAAACTTAGTATTGGACTTTTCAGTTAGGACTGCAACTACACACACTCCTCAATTTCTAGGTCTGCCTCAAGGAGCTTGGGTTCAAGAAGGTGGACCAGAATCTGCAGGGGAAGGAATTGTAATCGGGTTTATTGATACAGGAATTGATCCAACTCATCCAAGCTTCTCTGACTCTCTTTCTATCAATCAATATCCTGTACCAGCTCATTTTTCTGGGGTTTGTGAAGTCACAAGGGATTTTCCATCTGGATCATGTAATCGAAAGCTTGTTGGTGCTCGCCATTTTGCAGCATCTGCTATTATTAGGGGCATTTTCAATGTGACTCAGGACTATGCTTCACCTTTTGACGGTGATGGGCATGGAACGTAAGTACTTTTCAAGAACAGCTTCCATTCAATGATTTGTTTTCTTCTGGTGCCTTAGGCATAGACACTTCCCTGAACTTTCTTACATTATGTTCACTGTGACACATACTATTTTCTTTCATTTTAAGTTGGTTCAGCTGAAATTCTATTGTTTTTGTCAAACAACAGAAATGAAATTAATGCTAGCTTAATATTTCCGTCTGTACGGGCACTTAATAAGTTGAGTCATCTTTTACAAATTCTGTATCTTAATACATTGCCCCCTGGTTGTTCTTCCCTGTGAAGGCATCAGTTTAGTATAGATGTTCCTAACATACATGACCTGATGCTGGATCAAAATATTGGGCACTCAAATAGAGTACCCATCAACTAAACATAAAGTATCCACAAAAAAATATGTAGATGTTCATCGTTTTTGCCATGTTCATGACATGCCGAAGGTCCCTTTAAGAATAATGAAAATTACAAAAAAGTTAGGTTACTTTTCCTTCTACTTTTCCCAAGAGACAAACAAAGAGATCCTCTACAAACTTTGATAAGAATAGCAAAGACTTCACACTTTGAAATTATGTAGACAGAGATAAACTATTAAAGTATCTCTGTTTAGGAAGGCTAGACAGCAGCACTACAAATCAATAGAATCATATGATCCATAGATTCAGAGACAAATAAAAAAGAGGTGTCTTCATTGACTTGATTTTGTTTTTCAAGTTTTTATTTTTATTTATGCAATGTTTCCTCTATGCATACAGACATACTGCTTCTATTGCTGCTGGCAACCATGGAATTCCTGTAATTGTGTCTGGACATCATTTTGGAAATGCCAGCGGGATGGCTCCTCGTGCACAGTAAGTTGAACCTATTGAAGTTTTAACCTTTTATAATGCCTTTCTACTTATGATTGTCTTGAGTGATTAAATTTTCTTCAGCATTGCTGTTTATAAAGCTCTCTACAAAAGCTTTGGCGGTTTTGCAGCTGATGTTGTCGCTGCAATTGACCAGGTAAAATGCATCACTTATTCCACTTCCAAATCAAATGACATAACTTTTTCCTATTTTAGTTTACCGAGTATTCATGTAACCACAGCCCTCTTTCTGTCATCTGATTAGATATATTTCTGAGACTTGGTTGCGATCAAAATGAAGTTGACGAGGACTAGATTGAATTTGAAGTCCACAAATTGGATACTTGAGTATCTTTGAAATAGCTATAAATTACATCAAAGCTATTTAATTTATTTTGTATTTATGTAACCACCCTCTTTTTGTCACCTAATTAGATATATTTCTGTGACTTGGATGTGATCAAAATGAAGTTGATGAGGAATAGATTGAATTTGAGCTCCACAAATTAGAAATTTGAGTGTGTTTCTTTAAAATAGAAATATATCCTTATACTTTGACAATGTTAACTTTAAAACTTTATGCAAGAAAGAGAATACTGAAAGTTCCTAGAATGATGTGGAGGTAGGCCATCCAATAGCTGTTCTAATCTCTATGCTATCTCCTGCATCTATTGAAGATGGGAATTTCTTTCTTTATTTGTAATGAGGATAAGATTTTTTTTCCTTAGCACAACTTCAAAGTGCACAATAATTTTGTCAGCTTGAACTTCATTATACATTATGATTTGCAGAATCAAATATTTTTCTCCTGATATATCTGTCATCTCATCTTATTTTGGTGGATTCTGGCATAAGTAAGTTAATGAAATATTAGCATTTGTGGAGGATGGGAGTGCTCAGGCCATAGCTGAGTAATGTCTCCTAGTTATTTGTGCCTATAATTGATTGCATAAAACAGCAATTTGTTATATAGTAATTTGTGTGACATGCAACTTCAGGCAGCTCAAGATGGCGTTGACATCATAAGTTTATCAATCACGCCAAACAGGCGTCCTTTTGGGCTAGCGACCTTTTTCAATCCGATAGATATGTCATTACTCTCAGCTGTAAAAGCTGGAATATTTGTTGTTCAAGCAGCAGGGAACACTGGACCTTCACCTAAGAGTGTATCTTCCTTTAGTCCTTGGATATTTACTGTGGGTGCTTCAGCTCATGATAGAGTATATAATAACTGTCTAGTGCTTGGAAACAATCTAACAATCTCAGGAGTTGGACTTGCTCGTAAGTATTATTTTTTTCTTCCTTACATTAACTTCAATTAACTTGGATTTTTTCCTGTTTTTTACGGACACAAAATTGACCATCACTATCATTGTTTGCATACTATAGCTAGAACAGACAGTGGTTCAATGTACCCTCTTATCACTGCTATTCATGCTCTGAGAAATGGCACAACCGAAATGAGCGAGTTCTTGGGAGAATGCCAAGATTCTAGTTATATGAATGAGGATCTTACTGATGGCAAAATATTGATCTGCAGTTATTCTATCAGATTTGTTCTGGGTCTATCCTCTATAAAACAGGCCCTAGAGACGGCAAAGAATGTTAGTGCAGTTGGAGTAATATTCTACATGGATTCCTTCGTTACTGGGTTTCATCTTAACCCAACTCCTATGAATATGCCTGGTGTGGTAATACCCTCTACGGATGATTCCAAGGTATCAGTACAAGGAATATTGAGTTTATACTTCTTGATACATCTACATCGGAGCGTTTTCATTATGTGACTGCATATCTACTAAACACTAACCTCCATGCCATTTTTTGTTTATAAACATTCTGTACTGTCAGAAAACCAGAGATTCATAGCTCTAATTTACTAATATCTTTTGATCATGGGTGCTGTTCCTACTTTTTGATGATTATTTATTTATATTTTGCTGTCCAGATATTTTTAGATTACTATAATAGCTCCTTAGTAAGAGATGAAACCTCCAAAGACATTATCAAGTTTGGTGGCACAGCGAACATATTAGGAGGTCTTAAAGCTAACTACAGCATCTCTGCCCCCAAAGTGATGTACTATTCTGCCAGAGGACCAGATCCAGAAGACACCTCACTAACTGATGCTGATATCATGAAACCTAATCTCATAGCTCCTGGCAATTTAATATGGGGTGCTTGGAGCTCATTAGGAACTGATTCTGCTGACTTTCAAGGTATATTACTGTTCAACAAGGCATATGGTAGCTATTTTATCGCGATTATATCAGTATATGATGTTTGAATTATGTTATATGTATATAAAAAGTGGTAGTCGTCGATTGGTTAAGGACAATAGATGTTCATGAATCCAATACTAAGGACTCAGTGGTTTCTGATTTGAGCTTTCCTCATTAACTTAAAACACTCAGGTGAAAGTTTTGCAATGATATCTGGTACGAGTATGGCGGCTCCACACATTGCAGGGCTTGCCGCTCTTATCAAGCAGAAATTTCCAAGCGCTAGCCCTGCAGCTGTTG
>JBAMIB010000119.1:3084727-3099371 GCA_037177415.1 Kaempferia rotunda | reverse complement strand
AAATCTCCAAACAAACAACTTTTAGTTGCATTACCTAGATTTGAACTAAACAACATTAGGTTATATTTTATTCTCATAATCTTGATTATGTGATTACTTGGTAATCACATAACTAAAGTTATATAAGATAACTTGAACCAAACGTACCCTACGTGTTATAGACTCAATCCGAGAATCCATGGGAATTTTATGCACAGAATTTTTTTTTTGTCATATACAAAATAAATCAAGCTTAATTTTATAAAATACGAACTAACATAAATGAAATATCATTAAAGAAATTTTAGTTTAAAAAAAAAAATGGGTTCTTTTGGGCCGTTAAATTTACCACCGGCCCGGCCTAGGTTGCGAGCCCTATATAATGCCTTTCGTTACCTTGGCCCGATTCCTCACAAGCCCTCCTCCTCCCGACCCGAGCTTTTCGCTAGGGTTTCCATCGCTTCTTAGTTCTAATCCTGCATCTTCGGTTAGGGTTCCCTTTACTTTCTTCGATCGTCAGACTGATGCTCTTGTAACCCTTTTTTGTTTTATTCTTGCTTACAAATCTTCTTCGCCTGCAGGTTTGCTTTGGATTTGGCTTGGGACGATGAGGCCTGTGTTCTGTGGAAATCTCGACAATGATACTCGCCATTCGGACCTTGACCGGCTCTTCTCTAAGTATGGAAGGGTAGATCGCATCGACATGAAATCCGGTATGTTACTCTCCTTTACTTTTGTTTTTGTTTTCATTTTCTGGAGCGGCTTACTTCTGGCCTTTCGGGAAACCAGAATGACAATTTACGATGCTAATGTTTCCACGAGGACTCTTTTTTTATTATTCAATTTTATGCCCGTATTTCTTTGATGTTCTCGTTCCTCATGTCCTACTAACTTGTAAAATTCAGTGACAAACTAGTTCAGTTATATTTGTGGGCTGATGAAGGAGATTTGTGTTCTTGGATAAATGAAATAATGTTGATTTGGGTTTATAGGTCTTGCTTAAATGATTGAGCCCAAGTTAATGAGTTAGTTCTTTCATCTAGATGTGTATTTAGAAAGAGTTTCTCAATGCTATTACTACATGCTCAATTTGTACTAAACCAATTGACATATAGTTGTCTCCCAATGGTTTTTTATTATAATTTTAATAGGCAATAAATTTACTGAAAATCATATTTTAGTTCAAAATGTTTTGGGCTCCAAGGCAGCTTGGCAAATCAATATTGAGTGACACTCAGTCTTTCTAATGATACCTTCCTAGATATAGGGGCTGTTTGTTCTCCCTGGTTATCATCTGTAGTATTAAGGGGTACGCAATGTATTTGCTTCCCTTTCGTGTTTAGGGTAGAGATATATTCATGGATTTCATTTACATATGAAGGGATTTACTTTCATGGTTAGTTCAGAAATTTTCATTGAAATTTTCTTGCAATCTAGACTTCCATCACATCATGTTTGATACTTTTATGCTGATATTAGCCTACTTGGTGCTACTCTAACTCCTTTGTTTCTTAAGATGCTGAATGCTTCACTTTAGCTCAGGTAGCCAAAGCTTATGTGAAAAGCTTAATGCAGTCACCATCTATGCTTTCCTTCAGAGACCTGTTTTCATGATATGCCATTTTGGAGTGACTCTTGGTGCCTTGTTTTATAAATATTTGTAGAAATTGACACTTGTTCATGGTTTTGTAGCTCCTTTACATCATTGCAACTAGGATTGGGGCCTTTAACATAACATTCATTTTTCAATGGTGACACTTCATTTCTTGAACCTCCCAAACCAAGAATTAGGGGTGCCTTGTGCATTGGTCACACCATTAATTGAATATAAATGTGTAAGAGCATTCAAATATTGCTTTCGCCTAAATATTGTTGTACAACATCTTGGTAAAACTTTGGCAATAAGATGAACAATTAATTCACACAAATAAAGTCACATAGTCACATTAGTTTGGCGTTAACACTATTGGTGACTTAATAATTTCAACATGTTGCTATAGATTAACTGGAATAGGGTTTTGTGTGATTAAAGATTCAGCTTAACAACTACCAATATACCATAGTTTTTTTTGCTTATTAATTAATCTCCTTGATTCTTTTGTCTTTTTTTTTTGTACTTTTGGTATAAAACTATCTCCAAGATAGTCAGCTTTAAGATGTTTCATAAATTAAAACAAGAAATACACAAATTTTATTGATTGGGAGCGTGATTTGTTCGATATCCATGTGTTCAACTACGATGAGAGTGAATTCTCTTGTAAGGATCAAGAACTATAATAGATTAGTGAAGAATGCCGATTTTTAAAAGTTTGCTTTTACGCAGGAACTACTAAGGCAGCAGAGCTTTTTCTAGTCTCTCCAAGTTACATTCAAAAACCATCCATGTCAAAGGAAATCTTTCTCTCAGAACTCAGAACATCAACTCCATCAATATGCAACTGACTTTCTTCATATACATCAAACAAACACATGATAAGAATTGCATTGCCCAAAGTTCTTGCCCAAGCTTGATAGTTGAGGATCTGTACCATCTTGCCATGCCATCAGATTAAATCATCATTCCATGTCTACAGAATGTATCACTTTGCCATGCTCTCAGATATCGTCATTTCATGCCAGTTGAACACTTGCTCTAATCACAGGAAGGCATGTCAACAATGGCTTCTTATCACAATTGCAATTGTATGACTTTATGTTTTGTTTGGCATGGTAGAACTTTTTCACATTCATTATGTTCACTAGTCCTACATAAAATTTGTAGGTGTAATGTTGCATTTCTATTTTCTGAGAGATACTAGCATTAAGAAAAATTGGAAGTATACAATTGTTGGATTTTCCTCATTAAGTTTTATAATTTGTTGTGGCAGGATATGCATTTGTTTATTTTGATGATGAACGGGATGCAGAAGATGCCATACACAGACTTGATGGTATACCTTTCGGTTATAGTAGACGCAAGCTGTCAGTTGAGTGGTCAAGGGTAATAACTTCTTATTTTATTACCATAGTAGGTTTTTTGGGTTCTAGTGGTAAATATTATCTAACATGATCTGATTATGAATGTTTGGTGTTCAATAAGTTCCTAGGTTTATATATATCAGCATTTACTGGATAATGAAAATATGGGAGAAAATGCCACTGTATTATGTTTTATTCTGAAATCCTAATAGACAAATAAATTAATTAAGATACATTAATTTGGTATGCAATATTTGTTCAAATTTCATTGGCTCAGTTATCCATACTACTTCACCAAACATCTACTTCTGCTTAAAATATTTCAAAAACATTCATCTTTGGTATGATAATACTTGAATTAATTACCATTCATGAATCAATCTTTAGTGAGATGTTCTCTCTAAAATGCTTCTGATATAGTTCTACTATTTGTAGAAATTTGATCTTAATTAATATAATTCTTTGTAAAATGTTTTTGTCCTACTGTTGTACTATTAATGAAAAATTGATCTTAATTACAAAACACTATTTTTAGTGAAGAGATTATGTACTTAGATACCAAAGAATTACCATAAACAACCTCTTCAGAATATATGCTTTATCGCTAAGATAAAGTGCTTACAGTAAAAAATCATTAAATTTGTAGAGGGTGAAAATGGTCTAAAACACAGGGGTATAGGAATCCATAGTATAACTATTTTATTTTATTTTATTTTATTGTATATGAACTCCAGCCAGAAGAAGCTTTAAAGGAAGTAAAAAAAAAATGCAAGCATAGGCTCATGATAAAATGAGAAAGTGAACATAGGAGAGCAGAGTAGTTAATTTTGTCCTACTCTGTGACTGTTTGATTGAGCCTTTGAATCTATATTACTTGGTGCACGTAAATTGTGCAGACTGTTCTTGCTGCAATGTAGAGGGCTGTTGTGGAAGTCAACTACTTTTGTCACCTTGCTTTCGTCCTTTGCACCTCTCCCTGTTAAAAGGATCATGATCAAATGCAAAATATTGGATCAATGACCTTTTCAGTGAGTTATGAAGTCGTCCAGAGTTGTAGGGGTTTGACTTCAAAAAATAACAGCCCTTATCTTTCTGGTTATTTGTCCTGCCTTAGTAAATAAGACAAGGACTTTTTGTTAATTCCTATTATCAGGTTTTGGATCCATCTTTGTCCAAAGCTTTGAATTAATCATCAAGATGCAACAGTATGACCCAAATCATAGGTGTGAATATTGATACAGAATTGTGCATAATGATACCAACAGCATTGATTTCTAGATATTCAAGCTCATAACATTGTTCCATACTTTCTGCTTAACGCATTTCACTTGTCTATTTTTTTCAGCAAGGAGAACGTGGGCGGGATCGTGATGGCTCTAGACCAGTGGCAAATACAAAGCCTACTAGAACCTTGTTTGTCATCAATTTTGATCCAATGCGTACTAGAGATAGAGATCTTGAAAGACATTTCGAACCTTATGGAACAATTACTAATGTTCGAATTAGAAGGAACTTTGCATTTATTCAGTTCAAGACCCAGGAAGAAGCAACCAAAGCCCTTGACAACACCAACATGAGGTTAGTTGTTTCGACGTTCACGCCTTTGAAAATTTCTATTCTTCCACATGTCTATTCAATTCAGTTTACTTTTTTTTAATTGCAGTAACATTTTTCATACTAAAAAAACCGCCTTTGCGTTAATTTTTGCTGACAATCTCGCACGGCATTGTCTTACTGGTTAATGCAGCAAGATATTGGACAGGATGGTGACAGTCGAGTACGCATTCAGGGACGATGATGCCGGAGATCATGACCCGCGTGATAGCCCAAGAAGAGGTGGTGGTGGTCATGGTAGGCATGAAGATAGATCCTACGGACGCTCAGACAGTCCTGTATACCGAAGGGGCCGTCCAAGCCCTGACTACGGTCGAGCTAGGAGTCCTCTATATGACCGGTATGATGGCCCCTCGTATGGCAGGAGCAGGAGTCCCGAGTATGGTCGTAGTCGGAGATGAGGACAGCAAAACTTTCTTAAACCAGGTGCTTATGCGTCACAAGGCCCCATCCAGTTTGTCAATTTTTTTTTCCTTTTAGTTTTACTTCCATCGTGTTCTATTGCTGACCTCTGAAACCAATCTGCATCTTCTGGTTCGCAGTCGTTCTCCACTTTGTTGGTAACGACAGCATTTTATAAGGTTTCAGGATGATCCTTGCCTATTGTATTTCTATTTCTTGAACATCGTCAATAGTAGTAGCAAATAGTAGTAGCAATTGTTGTTAGACGTGAACATGATGTTGTACCAGAATGATTTTATTCCAGTTGTTTCCTTACCTTATTTAGAGTTGAATTCATGCTTGGTATTAGATATTTTTTATTAAAAATGAATGATATTTTTTCTTTCTTAGTTATTTTTTTTTATTTTCATAAAAAAATTCAAGGAGTTTTCCAAAAAAAAAAAAAGGCATTTAGAATTGTGATGTTCTCTCGTTTCTAGCATAATATATACCTGGTGAACATGTTCTCATCTCCTATTTTTTATGGAAAAAAAATTGAATTCCCATGAGACGAAAGAAATATTCCCAGGCATCTACGCAAAGCTTCCACCTGATACCATACCTGAAAAATAATCTGCAAAATGTTCCATCTAATGCTAACACAAACAACATTTTGTACGAGATTATCTAAACGAATATGCTAAATGTTCCATCCAATGCTAACACAAACAACGTTTTGATCTAAACGAATATATCGAGGTATAAAACCGGATATGTCTTCGTTGAAACCGGAACCTACAATTGGGTTGGAGACTCTCATAGTCCATAGATGATGTGGAGTTCAACAATAAAAATAGTGACTAAAACTCCGAAGGTGGTACAAATCAGAGCCCGGAGGAACAACATATAGTGATCATTCAATCTTATCATGGAGGTTCACAACCAAGTAGTGTGCATCGTCCAAAAGCTTCCAGATATCAAGCTGCCCTGCCATGCTGTTGCACTCTCTGAGAATGTCTTCCATACTGCTGTACTTCTCTATGATCATCTTTCTCCTCTGCAAGACTGCCGCTGCTATGGCATAGAGCAGCAAGTCATCAGTGGGTGGTGCTCGTAGCCTGATTCTTCCCCATATGGGTTTCCCTATCCCGGCTCGTATTGCTGCCTGATCTGCCCACATAACCTCCCACAAGCAGAGGGTCTGTTCAAAGGTTAGCTCTCTGCGGAAGACAACCACAACCATTCTGTACACAAAGAAGCAATCCTCAGCTTGGAGCTTCTCCAGATGCCTATAGAGATCAGAATCCTTCGACTTAATGATCTTAGAGACGATGCGTAGTTGTCTCCTGATGCCTACCTCGTCGAGTCGGAAGTTATGCCTAGCTCTTTGCATAAATCCAACGAAGCACCAAAAAGCTTCATGATCATCCTCTATGACAGTGAGTATGGGAGACAGAAGGTCACTCATTCCTTGGCAATAGCCAATTTCAGGATCATGGAGTGCATAGGCTTCTAGTATTGCGACCAGACGTGCAGCATGGTTAATCCTGCATGGCTCCAAGTGCTCGTAGTCTTTCAAACCAACACAGGTAGCAAACTTGACGGCATTGTCTCTTGAGACTTCAGCTTGGGCCGGATTGTAATTTCTCCACTCGTCATTGGCTCGAATAGCATCCAGTCGCATGATGCGTTGCCATGTTGTGAAATTTTCAACTCTTTGAGGAGATTTGGGGATCTCTCCTGTGGAGGAAGCAATCTTGGTAAGTTCAGGATCAACTTCTCCGAGTCTTGTTGAAGGGGAAGATATTCTAATGCTGCCAGGTTCTTCCTCAATGGAGGATTCACTGAAAGAAGATTCTGTATCATCTGCAATACTATTTTCGTCATCTTCCACAACAACATGGTCAGGTGTACCTGATTCCTTGTGCACTATGTGATCTAAAGTGCCACTGAATAGACTTTCTTGTCCATTGCCATTTTCATCGCCATGATTTAACAATTTCCAACATTGGCGTCTCAGTTTTTCATATATCTTCCTGAAATAACATAACACTTAAATCTAGTAGGAAGAGTAAACCAACTTGTCTCATTGACAATAATTGTATCATTCGTTAACTGCAACAAGAGGAGCAAAATGATGGCAAATATTTGCTTAACAAACTGGAACATATACCTTTTTTGTGCTTGAATGACATTTCTTTCAGCCCTTGAACTCCTCAGGTCATAGCTACACATCAGAGGAATACAGATTAATAAAAGGCTCAAGTAGCAGATATCTGCACAAAGATTGTAATATTGCTAATCCTTGTCCATGAGATTTCTTCGTGTTCAAAATATAATCACAATCATGAAAAAGAGTTCATATGAAACACAATTTCCCACACAAGTTTAACTAATTGCAACAGAAAGTCATTTAGACAGTCAAATCCTTGTCACTTGCTCCGATAGTACAATAACTTAGCATTAGTTAGGGACTGCATAAATGAGTTATTTCACGATGAGCACCCCACAAGCATTGTGAGCTATATATTCTATCTTTGTATACACTTTTCCCTTTCTTTTAATTAAATTTGTTTCATTAAGCATAACAATGATAGAGTTTTCCCCCTTGAAAGTAAATTATGCCTTATAGGACAAAACAAAGGGATTTGAGGATAGCCCGAGTGAGAAAGAACAAGCAACAAGCATATTGGAGGAAACTTGTATTGTAATTCGTAGATCAACACAAAATGATCTCTTAGAGTGCATGACAAAGTCTTATCAAGAAGGTTCATAAAATTTAATGGCCAAATTCATAATCAAAAGATAATTTGTCCAATGACCATCATAATAATGTTGAAGATGATGTAGGCTTCCTAATTTCATTCCATCATCGTGCTCTAATCAATATTATCTAGTTAGTAATGCCTGAGTAATTTAATTGTTGTAGTTATATTCCCGTGGTCTCTTTCGGGCCACTTTGCATGCCTTGATGTTTATCTCGGTCCAACTTCTCTAACCGTAGGCCTTAAAAATCAGTCTATCCCATATTATGAAGTGACTCAGCTATATTACAATCGGCTTTGGCATATCCTAATTTTGTTCGGGCAATTAGACATTTTCTGTGAACCAACAAAAAAAGAATTTTTTAGTGTTGTCCAAGAGTAAGGTATAGAAATCAACGTATAGGTGATTCTCTATGTGGGACCCACATCTTTACTTTTTCAACTAATTGATCTTTATTTTAATAAGCATACAAGATTTATCTATACAGGATATAGGTAAAAAATAATATAAATTTATAAATTTGTAGTGTATGTTTACACAAGGAAGGAAACAAACAAGCAGCATATGTTAGAAGGTAATAAAATAGGTAGTGGCCGTGAAAATGATGGCCTTTTCCTGTGAAAAGAGTACCAACTCCTTGGAAAAATGAAAAGGGATTTTGAAGGAAAAAGACAGATGTGTAGCATGCTAGCATATAATTAGTGTGTAGATATAGAATGTAATCGATAATATCTATTATATCAGTATATTGTATCTTCAAACTTTATAGAAAGGAAAAAAGAAGATGTGCAACATAAAATCAGTATGTAAAAGCAAAATAATTAGCAAGATATTGAGATATGGTATGCAACAACAATATCTACTGTGCTAGTATTTATTGGTCATAAATATTGTATCAACAAAATTTAAAGAACTACACCTATCATACACAGCACATTAGCAAAATTTATTACATAATACATCACAACCGAAATATAATGGCGAAAATTGATTTTTAGATAGGAAAAATTTATGATATAATCCCTAGACAATTCTAATGGTAGATTTATAAAAGAAAAGAATATTTTGTAATTAGATTGATATGATAAATGACATATGACAACATAGTTACTAGTGTTAGGACTTGGCACCAAAAGCAATCCAATAAATGATACCACTACAGAATTACATTGAAGGTTGGGACAGCACTAGCACCTATATCTTTTAACATAACAAGCATGAAACTTGTATCTTGGAGAAGAGAATCTTTAGAAACTGAAAATTATAAGTAGGAATATAATTGTTATTTAAATGTAGTTTCAGCAAAGATAAAAGTTAGAGAATAATTAAGGTAGATGAACAAATTTTCCATTTTAGTAGAAGCCACACATTTGTTAGATCTAGTTATGAAAGTCACATTAATTATTTTCTAGTTTTTATTATTCACCAATTTGTTTCCTACAAGCATATCATGTTAATGCTTGCAACCATTGCATCTGCTAATTTTAATCAATTCATGGAAGGTGTTTCTATATAGCAAATTACCTACCTAATCTTGTAACCATAGACTAGCTTCTTTATTGGCATTGATGGTTGACCTATAATAATGTCAAAATCCTTAACTATTTTGCATCACATCAGGGCAATGATGTGACTGATTGCTTTCTCCTTGCCCACCCTTTTGATGTGTTCAGGTGGTAAAGGCATGTTGTGTTAGAATGAAGACCTAGATTTTTACTGAATATAGTTAAGACACTCATAAAGTTCTAACATTTTTCTACAAAGAATGTTAGAATTTAATGCAACCCTCAACCTTTTTCATTCGAGCTTAACTTCAGAATCGGCGATTTTGCTGCCCTTTGACACAAGACCAGATAAACCAATGGTGAAGCATTTTACAACAAAACAATGTAATCACAAAAAATAACAGACACTCATTACTAAAATTATCAAATTATAGATGTGCTAATAAAGTAAGGATTCAAGCTTGTGGTTGAATAGGTTGTAATCCATCCCAAAAAAACTACACATGCTTATAAGCAATCAATGATTTAAAAGATGGTCTATCCTACTACATATGAGTATGCAGCGGTTCACCAAATTTCATAAATTGCATGATCATATAAGGCAGTATATGAGGATAACATAATATTTCTCTTCAATTTGTTAGCCCATACTAAACTAATATATAGGCATTGAGTTGACTAACATATATACAGTTCAAGCCTGCCACTAGAAGCTAAGTTCCACTTCTTATAGAAATTGACCAAAGAATTTTTCCTATTTTCTCATCTCATGTTGCAGAAGAGGAATGTAAAGAATTCAGCGATAGTCTTTCTATCATGTAACTTTGTTACTAAGGACAAACACTTTCGTATAGCTTTCAGATATCCACTATATGCTTATATATTGGTTAACACTTACAATCTTATTTGCATATTGTTAGCTATCATGAGGTAGATATAAATAAAATATATGAAGTCCCTGAGGGCAATTTAAATTATCATTTTTTTCTAATATAAAATACTAACTATTTATGGTGAGGGCATATCTTGGATTTCGCACCTGTCTGCATAACATATCCCTAAGTGATGCAAATACTTTGAACTTTAGATGCAAGCTTAAGATAAGAATTAAATGATGAATTAGATAATTAACGCAAAGGCCTTACAAACAAGAAGTCAAAGAAAACAATGCTGACAAATTAAGGGGGCTAAAGACAATACAGATTATATTTTGCAGCCTATTTTAAAGTTAAACAAGGTATCAAACTGTTCAGAAAATATGGTTTAGAGCCTCACACTCCAAGAAGGAAAGGCCAGACTTCAGGCCTGATGCTTGGGTCAATTCCCTGAATCACAAGTAATTGCTTCAAATTTTTTTTTTGTCAAAATAGATCACACAACTAGTATGAGTATTGGAAAGTGACATTAGATTAGAGGAGATTCTTACTACAATACGAGCTTTCTTTAAGAACTTAATCCCACCATCACGAAGCTTTCCATCAGAGGTGAAGAAATTGCTCCACTGGTGCCTAGCAAGGGGGTGCTTCCTTTTTCTTCGAGACCATGGTGACCTAAGGCTGCCTCTGAAAACTAAGGCGATGTTATGAAAGGACTAAATGGTGAAGAGGGTAAACAAGTTAATATTTAAAAAAGGATGATACATTCATTCCCAAACAATAAAAGTTGAATAAATGAACTTGCAAAAACGTCCAACATTTTTTTCTTACATGCAATTTTAGCCAACTAATTCTCAGATTGGCTACTACCTATCGGCCTTCTTTTTTTAACGTATCTGGCATGGGCAGGAAATGTGTTCCAGGTTTATCTCTCACTGATAACAAATATTTATTCTGTATATTCAAATGTCATGTCAATTTCAGCTAGTAACTATAGTCTGGTGAAAGGAGCACCCATGATGTCATACATGAAAAATGCTACCAGCTTGAGGGGTGATTACTAGAAAAAGCATGTACTTGAATGAAATTTTTAAGATTTGAATAGCGGGTATGAGGAACGTCAACAATGACACAGGTGAAAACCTTGGTAAACATACTGGTCTTAAATTAACACAATAGTTACAAAGACATTCAGTCATACCAATCCTATTATTTTATTATAATCATTAGCACATAGTGCAGAATTTTATACTATAGATATACAGCATGGAACATACAACATCAATCAAATCTGTAAGCAAGAATATCACAATAAGATTGCGCAGGCTAAAGATGGCGTACAAAAGCTGTAACTGTTTTGACAGGAAATTTCACTCTTATATTCAATCTGATGTTCACTTGCCGAAAATTTTGCATCCTACCACACAGGCAGATAATAAAACTTTTTCCACATCCAAAGAGACAGTAAAATAAGGTGCAATCACTAAAGGGGTAATTTGGTGCATGAAGCTCCCGCCAATATGGCATCTTGGCAATAGGTTGTTTCCGAGACTCAAACGCATGACCTCTAGGTCACACGGCAACAACTTTTCTGTTGTACCAAGACTCCCCTTCACTAATTCAAAGATGCAATCTCTAACTCGAAGAAATTGGTACACAAGCAGCACATACGATAAGAGGGAAGCACAAAAAGTGGCTCTTTAGCTGAAAGTTGTAATATTCATTTCAAGCATAGTATACCCCTTTCCTCCCATCTAACTTGTTCAGTGCTTTCATTGGGCAATCCAAACTTACAAATGGAAAAGAGAAGCTTTGTCTCAAACTCTTGACAAATATAATAACATCAAGGCCTGTCTATGCTATGAAATTGGGACTGCTGATAATTTGCTGGTTAAATTTCAGAGACTTAAGTTTGAGTAATATGAACTTGTGTAGAAAGATCAAAGAAATAGGTGACAAGGAATAGTTGAAACCAAAAGAATTGATACTATTTGATAACGGTTGATGACATCATCACAGAGTTATGAGCAAACAAGTTATTCAAGCTGTTTTCCATACACTATACTACTTGAATTCAATCGTACTTGGCACAATGATTCTATTCAGAGAACAGAAAAAGAAAAAGTATCAGTATCTGAAGGGACAATATGGACAAGTATACAAGAGCTCAAAGAGAACAGAAAGAACAATTGATGGTGGCTGAGGAGGCCAAATAGACAAGTGAACAAGAATTTTAATATGGACCAAAGTGACCAGAAGTTTGTATTATGCGATCAAGTCAGTAATATTTGCTCTTACAAGATTAATATGTGCCGAGAAAGATAGAAAAAGAAAGAACATTTCCACAATTATCTGATATAATATCGTTTTGGCAATTCAACACTCAAATTTATGGTATTGTGTAGGTGATCTAACACTAAACAAGTCAAAATTCCAAACACAAAATTGGCATAGCACGGGTATAATATAACAAGATCCATTATAGAAGTAGAGAAGACATAGTAGAATGTTTAATTTAATTGACATATCAGCTCTTTCTGATAAAATTCAGGAAGCACTAGTTGTAATGAACTCCTTGAAGAAGTTAACAGTAATTATCCCGAAAGACGAAGAGAATTCTACTGTTCATCTCAATCTCTCATATAATACATAGTATGCCCTAGAAATCTCGTTAAACGGGGCTAGCGTCACTTTCCTACTTTTTTAAGAACAATAACAGCCATCAATCACAATCAATTTCTGGCAAACCCTAGAGGAAGAACATGACAGTGAGAAGATAATGAAGGAACGAAAGACATTTAGCTATTATCTTCTGGTTTTCTCTAGGTGCATGCGGAGAATGAAGATTTATATTGGAATCCAATCGATGCTTCAGAGAAAAATAAGAAGGAACTGAAAAAGGCATTGCAGAGAAGGGGAGAAGGGGACTCACCGATCAGGAACAGGTGAGGAGGCAACAAGGAGGAGCGATCTCAAATGGATCCAGGACGACTTAGGCGACGACGAAGTTGGCGAATACGAAGAAGTATGGGTTCGTCGGAGGGCGCTCATCTACGGCATCCCTCTCTCTATCCCTCTCAAATAATCGATTTCTTTCTAACCTGCTACTTGTCGGAACGCTAAGGAACGAAAAAGTAAGCGCCTTCTGGCTTTATTTCTTCTTTTACCTCTGCGTCGAGATGACGAGTGTGGCGGCCAGGGCGAGTCCGGCCATGGCCGTCACACCGACGACGACTACGCCCTCATGCCACCGCCCGGCTACTCCTTCTTCGCTGATCCAGATCCACCCCCCACCGTCTCCCGCCGCACTGCCGATGAAGCACCAGATCCCACGTCCCACCCAATTCCAAACCCACATCGATCGATCGCCCGCCCGCCCCGCCGTCTCTCCCAGAGGACCACCACTCCCACCTCTTCCACCTCTCGATTTCACTCCGAAACCAGGAACAGGCCAGGTCGTGTGACGATGATGAGGGCAGCGAGCGCCATGGCATCGGGTGTGGAGTCTTTAGAGGTTCTAGACAGAGCCTTTCCATATTTTCATTTCACCCCCCGTAAATTATCTTATTACCAAAACACTTTTCCCGAATAATTAAAAAACTTTCAAAAATTAAAAATTTGAAAAGAGAAAAGATATTTTATTTGAAGAGGGGATTATTTTTATAAGTTTTTTTTTCTTGAAATTAATAAAATATTAAAAGATATTTATAAAACTATTTATTCCTAAAACGAGAAGAGTCGACCCTCTCTCCGTCTGGACATTTTGCATTCTGCCACTTGGAACGAGCAGAGAGTTGAAAATCACACTATTTTTGAACCGGTTTGGTGAATTAAATTTGAACCGGACAATCGATCGGGCCTAATCAAATTCTTTGACCAGGTCAAAATTTGAGATTTGATTTCAACGGCGTGGATTGGTCAATTTTGTCCCATCCGTTATTTTAATGCGCCAACTTCAATCATTATGGTCCATGTCTCTATGACATCATATAATTAAAATTTTAAAAAATACAACACGTTTTAAGCATTTTACAATTACATTGAGTATTTTTTAAAAAAAATAAATAAATTGCTAAGGGTGAAACAAACTTTTCCCCTTAAAAAGGAGGACAAAATAAAATAGTTAACAAACTTAAAAAATTGAATTAATCATTTATAACAAGAAAAATTTTCTAATATAACAGTAAACTAGATTATGAAAATATAATAGACCATCAAACCATTTCACGAAGCAAAATGAAGATACAATATCAAAAACCTACGAGGTGCAAATATATATAATTTGTTAATACGATTGAAGTCACTGGCTGCACACCCAAAAAAAAAAAAATGTATGTTGCATGACAATGTCACACAATATATAGTATAACTCTAATGATCCGGTCGGTAAAAATAGGGGTCAGGTCAGTATTAAAGGTCTTAGTCAAGTCAAAAATATGCCAAATCAGAAGTCAAATAATCCGCCATGTCATCAAGTAGCCGGACAGAATAAATACTTCCCCGAGCAGCCCTGATCGAACGGGTTTAGCCGAACAGATGAGCTGATCAAACCAGGCAGGAGTATTC
>JBAMIB010000119.1:3043757-3055191 GCA_037177415.1 Kaempferia rotunda | reverse complement strand
CTCGTCAAGATTCGAGTTTAGCATTTACTCCTTTATGTGTCTCATCTTCAAAAACAATATTATATGCAAATAATATGCACCACGTATCGTATCTTGGATATGTCTAGTAAGTTCGTTTATAATTAGTGTAAAAAGAATAATGACTTAGAACTAACCCTATCCTTATGGGAAACACTTTGGTTAATTCCTCTGGAGTCATCGCTCTTGTTATTATATCCTCGTACATATTCTTAATTAGTTTAATATATGCTATGCTAACACATCTCTTTTCTAAATTTTCTAAATAATTTCCCTTGAAACTCTATCATGAGTATTTTTTAGATAATACCATGTGTAAGTTTTTTTCTGTTCTCGATACTTTTCAATTAGTTGTCTGAGAAAATATATAACTTTTATTGTCAATCTTCTATGTATAAATCCAAATTTATTTTTGGTCATGTGCTCTCCTTTTTTAGTTTTTTTCTATTACTCTCTCAAAGATTCATGGTATGACTTATTAATTTAATACGCCTATAATTTACACAATTTTGTACACCTCTTTTATTCTTATATAAGAGAACTAGAGTGTTTACCCCTTCGGTGATTAGATAGTTTTTTTTTCAGATTGAATAACTTTGTAAGTCATTCAATACTTTATTTCCTTGGGCACTTCCATACTTTATCTAAATATCATCTCTTTAATTACTTTTCCATTGTGCATCCTATTTAAAACTTGTTTGACTTTTGAAGTTTGAATTTTATAATAACAATTTTAAATTTTATATTCATTTAACCTACTTAAATTACCTATTTTAAGTTGATCACCTAAATCTTCATAAAAAAGTTGATGAAAATATCTTTTCGATTACTCTTTTATTTCCTTATCATTTAATAATACCCCATTGCATTCATTTTTTATATCTTTTATCTTCCTCTCGTTCACTTTAACTATTATACAAATGCCACTTTTTTTTTATATTCAATTTTTGATATAAGCGTATAACAGTTTCATTCTTGACTCTTTTATTGGTTACTGTATACTTTTTAAAGTTTTCTCATTCTTATAAGCCTATAATATCTTATAGGCTATTCGTTTTTTCCTTCGTTTTCTTTTATATTTTCTCATTTCACTAGTAAGATTTTTTTACATGTGGTGCACGCCCCTTTGACACACCAAGTACACTGTTGACTACTATTTTTAACTTTAATACCATCTTATCTCATGTCATATTCCAGTCGTCATGTATTTATCCTAATATTTGTACTCGTACCCTCTTCTTAAATATGTTTTTCTTTCCATCCTTCAACTTCTACCATTTAATTGTAAAAGTTGTATATATTTTTCTTTTATTGATACTATGCTTGAGGTGTATATCTAACACTATTAATTATATTGGATAGTTATATTTTTTCGAGATATGACTTTGCAATCTTTATAAATTTTTTAATATTTCTTCTTAATATAAGAAAGTTAATTTGTGATTTATTATTCCCACTTTTGAACGTGGCCAAGTGTTCTATTTTTTTTTTTAAAAATGTATTAACTAGTATAAGGTCATATGCTATCGCAAAATTCAATAAAATTTTCCCTTCATTTTTTGTTCCAAACCTATAACCCCTATGCACCTGATCATATTCTTCATTTTTTCATTCTTACATATCCATTTTGATCTATTAAAATTATTTCGGTTGGTGAAATATTTTGTAATATCTCATCTACATTGTCCTAAAATTTAAATTTGGTGTGTTCATCTAAATCTACTTTAGGTGTAATAATGCTAATTACATTAATAGTTTCTTTTACCACCAGAGTTATAATCCTATCTCACATTTTAATTACCTTTACTACTTCATTCTTTAGTGAACTATCGACAACAATATCTACTTCATTCTTGTTTTACTCCATATACTATAATTTAAAACTTGAATTCTCTATCATCTTTATCTTCTCTCATATCCTTTTTGTCTCGTGTACACATAAAATATTAATTCTTCTCCTCATCATTATATATACTACCTTTATTACTTTACGAGTAAGCATTCCTAGATTTCATGTTCTAAATCTTAGACAATTAGTTTAACTATAGTATTTGTTCTTATCCAACCTATTGTGAGACGTCACAGTTGGATCCTGCTACGCGTTCCTTCCGAAGAATATCCTAGCATTAACAGTTTGATGAATCAATTCATTGAATATTTGCCAGAAAGTCTACGCTGTCTGCTCTTAATTGATGCTTCAATTTTTCCAAGCATTAGTTGGAATTGCTCAAAATTTATTGCTCACCTTTGACTTTCAAACTTTAACTTTAACCCTTTGGAATTGCTAAACTTTATTTGCTAAATAGACTCATTATTTTCTAAAGTATGCCAAATTAAAAGTTGAGCTTTGTTTTTTTTTGTGTGTTTATAAACTTTTAATAGAGATTGCCACATGTCTCCATCACTTACCAAAGAAATAAGAGCATTTTTAACTGTCTCTATGATCTCTTGCTAGAGTGGCAAATCACATGCATTAACAGTAAAATTATTTAGTAAAGAATACAAGATAAGAAAGGTGCAATGTACCAGGTTATGAAAGAGAGTCCATCTTCATTCAGTAGAGGAAGTGAGCTCTGGGCAATGAAGTAGCAATCAAGGTAATGGAAAAAATTGAAAGCCACCAGATAGTGACTTTAGGATTTAATCATCTCTGGTGAGGGGGGTGCCGAAGGTTTGCTGGATTCTTCATCACCGATGACCGTGGAGGAGATAGAGAGGCTGTGGGAGCACAACCTTGACGTTGAAGAAAAGGGGCAGTCCCTGATGAAACAGGCCTGCTTCAGCATCAGAGTTCTGGGCTGCTCCGTCACGGCAAGGAACTCCACCTCGAGTTGCTGAGAGCACCACTACGGTGTTCGCCGGAAAGGTGCAAGGGGACCCAAGGTATGAAGCTTTGGAGTGGCTGAAGCTCAGCTACAGAGAAGCTGCGGCGTGAGTTCGCAGCAACTCCCATCTCCGGCCAGCGGAGGAGATGGACTGACTATGCTGACTGCTGCCATGGTCGGCTCTTGCTATCCAGCATGGCGAGACCCTCATTTTGCCACCCCATGGCCCCACCCCCGTTCTGGCTTCTTTCTCCTTGGTGGTGAGCTTTTGGTTTGTACATGGATGGAGGCTTGAGCTAGGAGGAAGGAACGTAGGCATGAACACCCACCCGGCTCACTGGTCCTCACGGGTTTCTTCTGGCCCTTGTTGCTGCTGGTGGAGCTGCACGCCGGCACTGATGATGGCGTCTCCGGAGATGGTATAAAAGTGGTGGCGATGCTCCGACCGGCGATGATATGTAGTGGACTCCATGACTGCTGGACATTCACTAGTTAGAAAGGAAGCAGGGCCTACTGCTGCTGCTGATCTGCACAAACAGAAGTCCCTTTTTATGCTTGCTGGAGGATCACCGGAGCTCCGGTGGCTTGCCGGAGCTGAGGAAGAAGACTGACATGTGCTGGGCATGCACACAGCCAGCGAGGTGGGCTGGGGAAGCATGCCAAATGGAGGGAAATTTGAATTTCAAATTCTCCTTCCAAAATTGGCTGCTACTTTGGAGCCAAAATCAACAGGCTTGAGCTTAGCAGATTGGGCCAACCATACCGAACTGGAGTCTCCAAATTTGGCCGGGTCTTGGACTGTGGCTTGAATCCAAAATCCACAAGCTTGCCGGGCCAAGGACTGCTGTGGTTTGAGGCTGCCCCCATCTTCAGCTGCCATCGGAGATGGAAGCTCATGCCAACAGACTGCCATGGCCGCCAGTTTCAATCTTTGGGGGGGGGGGTCTGCTCCCCTTGCTGCCTCTGATCTGGTCACACTGACTTGTCCTGGACCTTTGGCAGGCTAGCCCGTCGGAGTTTGGTGCTGGCTAGATGGATCAGGAATGACAAAAGTACCAAATGGCCAGCCAACAACTCGCCGTCATCATTTTGTCTGGCCACTGCCTGTTGCTGTTGGTGGAACTACACACTAGATCAGAGCTCCGCTGTATGTACATGGACAATGAGATAGGCTGGGGATGAGGGCTCCATTGGAGGGAAATTTGAATCTTAAATTTGGATTTCTCCCTCCAAAATTGTGCTGCACACGGAGGCATATTCATCGGGCTTTCACGAAATGGAGCGGGCTGCCTATTCCGGGTATGAGTGCTCTGTTCTACCCGGATCTTGGGCTGATGCTGGACTCCAAGGCATTTTCATTGCTGGATTTGCTTAGGTTGGGCTGTGGACATAGCCCTGAGGAGCTGGGCTACCAAGAGCGGGCTGCTCTCTTGGGGGGTTGTTGATGGTCTAGCTTTACAAGCTGAGCTGATTGACCTTGGAGGCTTTTGGGCCTTCTCTAACAGATCACATACTGGTTGAGGGGAGGGTCCACTAGCTACGTGGGATGGTTGATATTGTTGCATGATGGCTTGTCCTCAGTTATGTGGGATGGTGGATATTGGTGTATGAACTTTGATTGGACTTGCTCAACCCTGATTGTACCTTTTTCTTGGATATAATACATTTTTACTTATCCAAAACAAACGGAGAAGGAAATTTTAACAAAAGTATGAAAGATAATTACTGTTGAAGCAATTCATATCAGTGAAAGTGATAAGCAAATGAAAGACATCTTAAAAAAAAATTCAGACATAAAGAATACTAGCGATTGTCTTCCAATTGACAGTTGGTGATGATTGGGTAATTATTGTTTGTTATTTAATAGAGGTTGGTCCCTAGAATGCCTGATGATAGGTCTACAATCTACATATCATCCAAGAGAATAACTAGTCCTAATCTATTTTACCTTTCAGTGGAGAAAAGATATGATTTGGACAAATTAAATACAAAAATGTTTTTCTTTGCTAATTAAGGTTCATGGTAAAGATATGACTGTCTCACAGCATATCATATACAGATTTTGCCTGTCATGTGTTATTAGACAAATAAACAATCTTTCATGTTTTCTAGCTAATCTTTTCTTTTAGTATGCTTAGAACCTATATTTTATTTCCTTATTTGTCTGGTTGCAGAACTCGATGTAAACTATTATTTGTGCTTTATTTAAAATCATGTTTTTTTGCTAATGTAATTACTTATTGGTATAAGAATCTATTGTCTATATTAAAGGATATAAAATTTTCTAACTTTTTGGTCAACACAACCATTGTATCTTGCACCTTTAGCTTATGGAAATTCATATGGTATTTAGGGATTAGGGGGACACTCATGAGTTAAAGCTTATAACTATTAATCTATATAGTTAATATCAATATATACTAAATTCTTAATATTAATAGAATAGATATTAACTTACAGTGATTAACACTTATAATTAAATATCAGAATTGGTTAATATGTATCATTAATATTTATGCTTTATTAATATAAATTATAAGTTATTTTGATATTTATAAGTTTAACTAATATTTATTAAGTCATACCAACATTAACTATAAGTTATAAATGTATATTAATTACAAA
Organism: Kaempferia rotunda; assembly: GCA_037177415.1. NCBI lineage: Eukaryota > Viridiplantae > Streptophyta > Magnoliopsida > Zingiberales > Zingiberaceae > Kaempferia > Kaempferia rotunda. The sequence goes on along the minus strand of JBAMIB010000119.1, from coordinate 3,049,723 downwards.
GATCAAGTTTAATATATTTAATTATTTTAATATTAACCATCTTGGTATGCTTCAAATTCGAATTCCATTTGAATCTAAATTTGCCCCCGGGGCACAACGCAAGTGGCAGGGCAATAGCTTCAACAGGAGTATCTTGGGTCAATTTCCAGCAAGGGCATTTGCCTAGCGTGATTAATTCTCGGATATACCTTAGTGACTAGTGGGAAATTTCCATGGGACTGTACCGGTCATCCCCATGATTAGTCTGGCAGAAGGGTTGAATATCTGGTATAGCTAAAAATAAAATAAAATAAGTATGCTAAGTGTTCATTTGCGCTTCCCGATTGACTCTATTGGCCTGTGGGAAAGTTCTGGGCCGAGCCGGTCATCTCTAGGAATAGGTGGATAGTAAGAGTTGGGTACTAAAAAATATTAAAAAAAAGTATGCCAAGTGCTGGCATGGTATGGATCTTTCGTTCATATGTTGATGTGTATATTTCCTTTGAGATTAGTTATTCGTCTTTTGGTATAAATGTTTTGTGGTTTCTTTGGATTTTGAGGAATTTGTGTTTTTTTTTTGTCTTTTGGATTGTAGGAGAAGTAAACACTTTTTCATATAAGTTCATGGTTATACACCTTGCAGGAAGGAGTACAAGCAGTTAAATGTACTACGTGCTGTTCTATCTGATGTTCCTTTTGTAGCTTTAACTGCAACAGCTACTGAAAAGTAAGCATGATGATCCTATAGATACATTTCCTGTCTTGTATCCTTTTTCCGATAGTGAACTTTTATGGTGGAACATCAATTCTAGTGTCTACCATGGTCCAAATATAACTTTATTGGATTATTGGTACAACTATTTGTAAATCAACCTAATGGAAGTTATTTTTAATCAATGTAATGTTGTGATTCATAAAACATTATATGGTTCAACATTGTTTGGTCGAATGATTGAAACTTGTTGAAATTCAAGTGATAAATTCTATAAGAAGGAACAAGGGCTATTAATTTGGTCTGTTGTATATTAGTTTCCGATACTATTTGTGCCCTTGTATATCTGTAATTCTCTGAAATCTATTAGTATATGGTCATTTCTTAGGGTTATAGTGTACTTAAATAGGCAGTGAGATAAATCTCATCCAGGCCTAGGCCTATCTGTATGAAGTTGCAGTTCTAGGTTCTTCACTACCACCATAATTGTGTAGCTGAGTGTTCGTTTCTACTGTTCTTCTCGTTGCTTGGTGTCTATCATTTCTCGTTCTTCTTGTATTCTGTCACAGGGCTTGCTAATACATTTTGTAGGGTTCGCAATGACATTATCTACTCCTTGAAAATGACTGATCCATTCATTGCTGTCGGATCATTGAATCGGGAAAACCTCTTTTATGGAGTTAGATCAATTACGAGGTCTCTGTTCTTCGATGAGCTTGTTCAAGAGGTCTCCAAATACATTGTTAATACTGGATCAACTATCATATACTGCACGACAATCAATGATACTGATCAGGTCTCTTTCCTCTACCCTTTTGTCCATGCTTGCCTACACTAAAATGATTCGATAAATGGTTATTTTCTAAATTTTGTTTTTTTGGAGTTCAGCGATATCAATCTTGTAATTGTTCATCCTAAGAATGCCATTATACTAATTATTTACTAACAAGATAATATAGCAGAGATGGGAGATTCATTAAGTTATTTTTTACTGAAATCCTTAAGTTGGTTTATATAAGCATGCTTCTAGCTGACGCTTGCTACAAATGATATATTATACAAGTTGATTTCTTATGCTTGCTTACATTTGCTGACTGAGCTATCTGCACAGGAAGGATTTTATTTTTTAATGTGAGATGACACAGCATGTCATGTTTTTTCTGTATCATTACTCTTCTCAGCATTGGGATTATTTTCCATGTTCATAATAAATTAATAATGGCGGGTATGATGCTACAACAATGCTTAAATGACTAGAAATTGGACCATTGGACCTGCTCAGGCTGCTTCTATTTGCTTTATTATCCTTTTTTTCTTGAGTCAACTAACTTGGTTCTGTGGGGTCCAAAATCCATCCATGCATGGACATTCTGATTGCTCAGTCGCATAGAAATTCTGTTTGGTTATGAGAAGCTAAATTGCAACTTATGTGAATTCTTCAAATCCATGAATTTTCTTGTATTTCATGTGTATGGACATGGTTCATGATATTGGGTCAGAGAAGCATTTCATTATATGAAACTAGCACAAGTTGGAAGTGCATATATTTTTCAGAATCGACATATGTTACTTCCACATTTTAAACAACAACAATAATCAAACCTTATCCTCAGCTTGCATTCATTGAATATTTGCCTTAGTTTAATGTTAGCTGGCAACCTAACGTAACACTCCTCCTTTATCCGGGCTTGGGACCGACCATCTATCTACCCATATTTTAAAGCAACCATTTAATTGTAACTGTCATATTTATTTATCTATTCTTCAGAATTATGATACATTGTTGGTCCTTCAAGGGCTCTTATTCATACCACTGTATCCCGTATTAACATTAGCATTAATAAAATCCAGATATGAGAATATTGTATGGCCTGTGTACCTTCGCTACTATAAACTGATGGTATCGGGCGGTTGTATATCATAGGTTTTGTAATTGTATGGATCAGTACATTAGATTGATTATTTGCCTTAATATATTTTTGTGGCCTCGTATCATTGTATTTTTGGATGATGTGACTGAAATCTTAATTGTATTTCATGCAAATAAGATCTTCTGGACTTTTTTGATTGTTTTCCTTTGCCCATTAGGCAGTTTGCAGGATTTGCCATGTGGTTGTACTTTATGTCCTAGCCTCTCTTTGTTATTGATGTTTGTTCTTATGCCAAAAGGCTATTCAATTTTGTGGTCTATCCAATTGAATTCTCTGAAGGTTTAATTTTCCTTTCTCAAATTTATTTTTCAACTTTTTCTCATTATCATATTTTTCTGTAACTGGTGTTTTTGATATATTTTTCTAATATGTTTTATCAAAACGTTACAATTAATCTTCATTGAGCTTTGTAAAGCTGCTCTTGGTTCCTTTGGAAGATATGCTAGATTCACTTCGTACCTTCAAGCCTTTAATTGATGACACATAATATAACATTTTCTAATACTTTTTAACTTATCTTTCAATTCTGGATGGCCATATTTTTATAGTTTCTCTATTTTCCAGGTTTACAAAGCATTGCAGAATTCTGGAATCAAGGCCTGTATCTATCATGGTCAAATGGGAAGTAGTGACCGGGAGAAGTCCCATAGGTTCTTTTCCAAAAACTTATAATGCTTTGGTTTGTCCATGAAATCTGACAATTTAAGGGACAGATGTTGTATATCCGCAAAATATTTAAAGAAAAGGAAAATGCAGCTAGAATTGCAGGGCTTCTGGCCTTCAGGCTGTGTTATATGAAAACCATTGTTTTACTTGTTACTAAATTTTATTCTCAGGAATGAAAATTCTGATGACAGCTAACTTGCAGATCATTCATCAGAGACGAAGTTCAAGTAATGGTTGCTACTGTTGCCTTTGGTATGGGTATTGACAAACCTAATATTAGGTGTGTGATTCATTATGGATGCCCTAAGAATTTGGAATCATACTATCAAGAAAGTGGAAGGTGCGGTAGAGATGGCCTGGCCTCAGTCTGTTTGTTATACTACTCAAGAAGTGATTTCTTCAAAGTTGATTTCTATTGTGGTGAAGTACAATCTGTATGTGTAATCCATTTTTAAATTGGGCATTTAAATTGCAATTGTTAGAATAGAAATATTGTTTATTTGTTTTAGGCTAATCAATGCTTACCATGTATTCTGCAACTTGTATGATATCCTCACCCAAGAATTTGCTTTAGACAAATCAGGAAAGAAGAAATGCAATTAAACTGTCTCTAGTAGCAGCAGAAAAATATTGCTTGTTGGCTACTTGCCGCAGGAAGTATTTGTTGCAGTATTTTGGTGAAGAGAATACAGATGACTGCGGTATGGTCTTATTAACTTTTTCATCAGATGAAAAGTCTTTGTTTTTGAGTTATATTAACTGTATTTTCCACTCTTGGCATACTAGATAGAAGGCATGATTATATAATTGTTAATGTTTGGTGTAGTGATTTAAAGGGTCTTCTGGATTTATGTTTGTTTCCCATTCATTTGTTTAGGAGAATATTTTCATGGGATATGGCAAAAACATTATTATTGCTTTTGTGTTGCAGGAAACTGTGATAATTGTACCAAAACCAAAAAAGAAAGAAACTTGTCAAGAGAAAGCTTCTTGTTGTTGTCTTCCATAAGAGCTTGTGGTGGTCGATGGGGTATCAATATGCATGTTGATATTCTTCGAGGATCTCGGGTAATTATTTGCGATATTTATTATATATTATTCAGCGATGCTCTGCAAAAGCATTTTAGTATTATAAATGATAATAATTGTAAGACACCATGTTCTCAACAACCTGAATGTATTGTCTCTGTGCTTGACATCCCATGCTACTGACAGTACAATTTTACCACATGTTGAAATTTGACTTGAAGGTGAGGAGCTTCCTGAATGCTCAACTATCCTGGAATTGTCGTATGCTTAGTATGCTTAAAAGATGTCTAGTCGTGTAGAATACATAATTCATTTAAGACATTTTATACCTATGAACAATCATATTTTCTACTTCGTGTGTATTTCAGTTCATTTCTATCTCCTGTATTTTAGAAGCTTACTAAGAGCCGTGCCTTATCGAGGCTCTCTATTTAGGTTATTACTCCCTCTCTTTGTTAGACCAGGTTGTGACAGACTCACCATTTGTGAGCTTCATAAGTAGAGAGAAGTCTACTTATGAGTTATATCTTGATATTGTACCATAGTTTCTATACAAGGTTTTTGGTCGTGATTGTAGACATATTATTTAATTTTGGACAGTTTCTCTAGTACGTGTTGTATATGAAGTGATAAATTGTTGGTATTGAGCAGAGTGGACACCCATTGGGCCTTGTCTTCATAGTAAACGATGATGAGATGGAATTCAAATAGAATAATGGAATACATGGGCAAAAACATAACGTGCTCTCACTAAGTATGAGGTTAGAGTCCAAAATAGAATAAGGAAATAAATGGGCCAAATACTCCATTAATTGACTTTATTTGTTGAGCATGGGACATAGTTCTAAGCGTGGCTAAATAAGCACATATCCATTTACTATCAAAGCACTAGTGGGTGTAACTAAATATTAATACCAATCAAGCAAGCCATATTTTTTAATCATAATGCTCTAGCTCTTTAATATTCCATTTAGTTAACTTGTTAATGTTGTTGGAGCAATCTTTGTGCACTAGGTTTTGATGTTTGGGCAAAGATTTAAGTTATGTTTATTGTTGTATCTAATATGCATTGTGAGTATGCAGGAGATAGGTACAGCAGGTGAAGTCCAAGAGTGAGCATGACAAAGGAGGAAAGCCCAAGTGTGTATTGGCTGCGTAAGCCCAAGTATGTAGTCTTGGCAGCGTAAGTCCAATCATAGGCTTGACAATATATATTGGTTGTATAAGTCCAAGTGTGTAGTCTTGGCAGCGTAAGTACAATCAGGTGATTGGTATGTGTATTGACAGCGTAAAGTCCAAGTGTGTAGTTTTGGCAGCATAAGATCAATGGAAGATCCGACAATGATGACCGAGGCTGATGGAAGCATCCAGAAGGCAAGATGCGAAGGATGGAGAGACATCCGAGGGACGCAAGGCTGATGGAGGATGGCTAGAAGGCTAGGTTTAGGTTGGTCGGACGAGGACGAGTGCTGAGGGATTGTACTCGGGGTGAAAACCCTAATGTAAGGGTTGACCAGTCGTCTGGCACTAGGACCAGGCGAATGGGGCAGTCGCATGGTGGTGATACCAGGTGACTGATGGCTTAGTTCAGAGTTCACAGAAAGATTGGTCGAGTGACCAATCGGGTGAGCAGTCGCCTGGAGCAGGCG